>CAUYUJ010022426.1:274961-332461 GCA_963575745.1 Prorocentrum cordatum
TAGTTCAACGCTGCGTACAGGGCCCGCTCCCTGAAGAATGCGCACTGCACTGTTGTTGCCTTGATCGAACAGCTCTGCAACCACCCTGCCCTGCGGCCCACAACCCGCCCGAGGCGCGCCCAGAACGTCGCCGACAAGTCGGCCACGTAGTCGTGCTAGTTTTTTTTTCTTTTTTTTTCTTTTGTTCATTGTTTTTCCTTTTTTTTTTCATGGCCCCGACAAGCTTGCGCGCCGTCACATGGATCCTGTCGTCCTTGAGCATGCGCGCCAGTACCGCATCCGAAACGTGGCTGGAAACTGCACAGACTGCTGCGTACAACCGAACTGGCGGAGTACGTCGTTCCCAACCGCGAATGTAATAATATGAGCACGATTTGTCCTGGCGAATGCAGGTCACAATCTCGTCAATACCAAGGCTCCTAGATGCAACCAAGGTCCTGCAAGAACCCCCGAGGCTGCACCAACGACTACCCGTGAAAGCGTCGAAGGAGAACGTTGCCAGCAACAAAGAGATGATGTGACCCGCAAAACCAGGCTCAGTGTGGAACTGATCGAGAACTTTCAGCCGCCCGTTTTCCCATCTGAGTCCACTTTCCACCAACGAATTCACAGTGTCAGGCTTCAGCCCCAGACAAGACCAGCACTCATACAGCATCGCACCGTCAACTGGGTCGGGCGAAAACTCCAGCGTAGAAGCGACGAAGGAAGGCGTGCGAGAGTACGTGGGTCAAATCAAACGCGTTGCGGAGAGATTCGATGCAGATGTGCAAAGACTTGAGGTTGTCCGTATCTCCACTCTCCAGCATTGGGGCCAAACTCCACTTGAGAGCGTTGTGAACAAGGCGTCGACGCAGTGATCTCTCCGAGCTGCTGAATGGCTAAAGTCCCCGTGGCCTCTCCGCCCCCAGCTGCGACGTGGTAGTGCAGCTCGCGCGATTGTTTCCAGGTTCTCTCGATCGCAGTGAACAACGCACGATCGAAACACAAGTGGTTGAGAATGATGCCATCGTGGCCCAACGTTCTGACTGACGGGAACAACTGCGTAGCCGCGGTGAACTCGTGATAAGCAGATTTGCCACGAGAAGGGGGCAGAGACTCTTTCATCAGCACCTGCATTGTCGGTTGCCCCGTGGCATCGCAGGATCTAAACCAAGCAGTCTGGGGAAGGTGCTCGACGCTTTCGCCGAATTCTTTTCGGATTGGCTTCACTCCTGTCGCGTGCGCTGTGAATTGCCTCCTGGTCAACGCTGGCGTGCTGTCACTGGAATACGAATACATAACGGGTTGACCATGACTGTTGCGAATCAGGTTTCGGCAGCGCTCCTCCATGACATCACGGGCCACCTCGCACATGCGCCAAACAGTACCCCCATGTTTCAAATCTGCATCTGATATGAATGTGAAGGGCTCCCCAGACAGCAAGTACTTCTTCCTCGTCGCATCCTCAGTCCACTCCTCGTGCTGCCCAGGGGCCCCACTAGAAGATGAAGCGGCCATGGGGCGCGGCGTTGGCAACCTGCGGGCCCCCCCCCAACGCCAACGACTGACCCGTGACCCCAAGCACTCCCCCCCGCCTGCACACCCCTACCCCTCCCCGCTGGGACAGGGCGGCATTTCCATTTCCTCGGGGGCAGGGGCAGGGGACTGGCCAAGTCTGATCCCGTGCGCGGGCCCCCGCTGCCCAGCACCCTACCTCGGAGAGAGCTCGGGCGCGCCGCAAACGTCGGGCGCCCACCCGCTGAACCGAGAGTCTGCGGAGTTTGCCAAAAAAGGGCAGCGCGCCCTCCCGCCCCCCCATCGCCCCTGCGCGCATCTGCTGGGAGGGCCCGTGGTTAGCCGAGTCTGAAACTGCGTTTGCGTTCGCATGCTTGACACCGGCGCTTGGGGCGATATTGACTGAGACGGATGTCGAGACGATCGGTGCGAATTTCGATCAACGAATGTCCGAAGTCGGCCCCAGAGACGAAACTCACTCAGTCCTGCACGCGTGGCTCGGGGCTTTCATTTTGACACGCAGCTGCAGCATGCAACGCGTTGACCTGGCGAATGAGAGCGGTTTCAACAGGACCCCCCCCCCGCATTGGCAGACGGCCCCCGAGAATGAAATCCCTGCTCCCAAACAACCTGGTGATGCGCGCCCATCTGAGGCGTTGCGGGGGGCACCCTGCCAGCCCCACCCCGCAGCCCCCCTTCCGGAGCCCTGGTAGCCGCCGAGGTCGTCGAGCCCGTCCTGGCGGCGGCGCCAAGGTGCAGCGGACGCGTGTGCAAAGGAAAGGGTGGCATCACCTCCCTGCCAGCTCTCGCCCCAGAGACGCGCTGAATCTTTGATCAGGCACTCTTCCCACCGGTCCTCTCATCTCCTGTGCACCCCACCCTTTCGCACATTTGCCTTTGCTCCGATCCTTCCCTCCCAGGCCTTCATTTCTCACGATGCGAGTCGCCGATTGTCGGCGCGACTGCAAAGTCAATGTGGCAGCTTGAGAATGCTCGCCGAGCAGGCGCGCGTCAGCGGCCTGCGCGGCCGCTGCCGACCAATGTCGGCATAGTCATAGAGGAAGAAGGGGAGAGGGGGCCGTTCTGACGCCGCTGCGAGACCGCATGCACGCACCACTCTGACACCTGAACTGGCCCCAGTTTTCTGAAAGCGAGCGTGGCGCGCGCGCGATCCCGAAGGCCCCCATAAGCATGCGCGCGCAATTACCATGCACCGCGCGCGCGAGAGAGGAGGGGAGAGGCGAGTGAAAGCAAACGGATGCTTGCCAGGCTTCAAAAGACTGGGTCACATACCCAGATAGGCTGCGCTCGCGGGCCAGTCTGAAATGCCTGGCCCGATGTTACAACGCTGGCTAGCCTAGCGCACCCGTTTCCCAACCTGGCGATGGCGATGACCGGATGGTCAATCTTGCAATGCTCTCACGCTGTTCCCACATGCGCCGCGTGACTTCTTGATCTGAAACCTGGGCATGAGAGGTTGGAGAATGGGACGGGCGAGGGGGGGGAGGGGGGAGGGGGGAATGGGGGGGCCGAGAGGGGGGGGATGGGCGGGTGGATCCAGCGAGGCCCGAATGGGAGTGGGCCGCAGTGGAGACGCCACCTGATTGTTACCTCCTCTCCCCCTGCATCGCCCGAAGCCTCTTCCACCCTCCGCTCTCGCAACACCCGCCCCTCTCAGTGGCCCCACATGAGGAATGCGCCTCCTCCCCGCCTCCACTGTCAATATGGCCCCTCCCTCTGCCATGCCGCCTGCGCGCGGGCGCTACTGGCCCAGAGTGGCCGAGCCATGCGCGGAGCTAGACGCGCCGCTGGCGCGGGAGCTCGCAGGCTCAGCCCTCGCCTTCTTCTGGGGCGGCTGCTCGCGCGAGGACACGTCCTCGAGCTTCTCGCTCAGCACTGGCGCACTGGCAACGAGGACGGGGGGCGAGGGCGGGGCGCGGCGGCGACGAGCGACAGGCGAGCGGCCTCGAGAAGATAGCGCGCCGCGGGCGGGCGCGGCCGCGATGACAGAACGCTTCGACAGGCAACCCGCGACGCCAATTCCATCGCCTGCCAACGCTCGTGTCGCAGGCTTTCTACATCGCCCTCTGCTCTCGCCAGTCCCCCATTCCCCCCTCAGATTGCCTCCCCCCCCCCCCTTGGCTACGCCTGGCGCCGCCCCGACTGCCCTGCCAACGCTCCAATCCGAGTTCCTCCGCATCCCCCGCCGCAGCTCTTCCCATCCCTCCCGCGGCCACGACGTGACGCGAATGGAATGGGCGGTGTCCTCTTGAGGGTGAACGCGCACCCGACGAAGTCGCACGGCTTCTTGGACAAGCGGCCGTGCACGCGACTGGGAAGCCAGACGCCGTGGGACATGACACGGCCGTCGATGATGAACGCAGTGGCGCCGTAAACCAGAAAGGCCTCATCGTCCACGCAGAAGAACGAGGTCTCCTCCAGCGTGGACCTCTGGCGGCCTCCGTGGGCTAGGATGATGGCAGACGGGCCAGCGTCCTGCGGGTCGAAGTGCAGCGGGCAGAAAGCGCAGTTCACGCAGCCGTAGGTCTTGCACGTCTGCCTCGCGCCCCTCGCCACCCACCGAGAAGGAGAACGCCCAGAAAAGAAAACAGAAGCTTCACTTGCAGTGGCGGGGGCGAGGAGACTGGACAAGGGGCGGCCAAGAAACGCGAATTTCCGGGGGGCTGGCTGACGACGGACGCGCGCTGAAGGGAAACACCAGCATGTCGCAATATTGCCCGCAAGCAGCGCGGATTGGACAATGGCCCCCCGATCCAACCGACGCCGACTCCGAGCGCCCCCTGCTCTCCTCGACGCCGTTGCCCCTTCCCGCTTGAATGGGCGAGGCCAGACGACATGCTGGAATGAAGACGGCAACTGCGATGCAACGCAACTGCGCTGGACAACAAGAATCCCCGCAACTGACGCCAAATGCGCTGGGATACATGCTCGAAGCATCGGCATTGCAAAATGATTTGCTCTGAGATGGATTTCCCCTCCGCACCTGCGCTCTCGATGCTGCGCTGCCCGCCCCGACCCGCCCCTGCCTGGCAAGTAGCCTTGCAGGACTTCACCTTGAGGAACCTGGCAACGCCTGGAGGGGGGCCGTGGGCGGCGTCGGTCTGCTCTGGGGGCGCAGTGAACGCCGCGCAGGGCATATTGTTCACGCCGACGAAGCCCACGACCCTCTTCTCACCTGGACGGCACGCTGCCGAGTCCGTGGTGATGTCGAGCCGTACTTTGTTGTGGTCGCCGTCGATGGGCCCCTGCCCCGCTGGCGGGGGTGGAGGCAGGCGGCCCAGAGGCGGTCGCAAGGCCGAGCTGTCAATCCAGGCATCGGCAACAACTGGCAACCGACAGCGGAGAATCGCTAGACAATCGGCGACATGGGAGTACGAGCAGCACATCAATGCATAGCGACAAATGTCTAGATTGCGTGCGTGCGCAAATATATGAATGCACACATCTGCGCGCGCAAACGTCACCAACCTGGCGGCGCGATGACTTGCATCACCCCCCCCCCCGCCACCTGGACGACGATAGCGGCCAAACGACGACGACGCGCGACGACGATGACGACGGAACATGATTTACCCAGCTTGGGCTGGAACGAAATTCGCCCACCGCGTCGCACGCGCGATAACAGCGAGAGCGACGACATCCACGCCCATCACGACAGTGCGAATTGATCCCGCGATGTCGGATCGCAATTTAAACGTCACGCCAGGCGCGCGTTGCCGATAACAACGTCGGCGCACGCGAAGGGCGGAATGTAATTTACCCCACTTTGGGCGGAGCGCAATGCACTCAGAACGTCGCACTCGCGAAAGAGACGACGGCGTGGACTTGAGACGATGACAACACGCGTGCTCAATGCAGGTGGGAGGGGATTGCGCCAATCACGTCTCTTGCACGACAACGACGACGACGACGACGGCGCGCGACGCGGACTGAACACAGTTTACCCAACTTTGGCGAGAACGCAATGTGCCCATCACGCCGCACGCGGGGCGACGACAACGGCGAGCACGTCGACGTACGACAGCGGAACGTACAGTTGCCATCGTCACATGACGGCCCTACAGACAGGCGTGGTGGTGTAGCATCGCCGAAGCATCGTCGACGCGTTGGCGATGCGGTGCATTCTTGGGCTCCCATGCGCTCTGGCCCCATTTGGGAGGCCGCCATCTTGTGCGGTTGGTGGGGCACGCAGCACGGATGGAAAGGGAAGCGATTACACGGAACGCATCGCCTCGTTAGACATATTTTCGAATACGGTGCGCCGATGATAGAGGAGCGGAGTCGCGGGCTGGCAAGCCAGGGGCAGCCTTCGGACTCGAAGGCTGCAACAACTCGCAACCAAAACATGTAGAACCACATGCAGCCATTCAAGCCTGCAAGAATCAAGAGTCCGCAGAGATATCAATATCAACTCCAGATTTCCGAATGCGTTTTTTTGTTTCACAATGCGGCCCCCTCTTTCCAGGAATCGGCCTGTCATCCCGAGTATGTTGTCCGACGGCACCTAGAGGCAGAGCAATCGCAAAAACCTTCCGTCGCTTTTGGTTTTAGGTTTGTGAGCGAGCGTTTCCCTGGAAGGTGTCAAGATCAAGCGCGGCCTACCAGAGTCCATCCCGATCCGACCGATCCCATTCGATATTGTCTCTGGCTGGCTCGAACCGGTTCGACGTTGATACTCGCTTCGCGTGGCCCCACAAGCCCATCCAGACATGATGCCCAGGCGAGTTGCACTGATCAGGGATGTGGATGGGGCATGCAATGGAATAAAGGGCTGGAAAACCGTCGTACCACCAGCGGGGGAGGATGGAAGGAGGAGGAGGAGGAAGTTAACGCGCGCTCGTCACGCGCATGGCGTGGACAGCGATTGACGTCGCAACAGAGCAAGGTAACATACATCTCACCGCCCCTCATGCCACCGCCCAGCAGCAGCCGCGCCCCCGAGCGCGCCTGGAAACCGATCTGGCGCTGCTGCGCCACCAAGAGGTCGAAGTTGGCGACGCGGCAGCTCTCGTATAGGCACATGATGTCAGCGGCCTGGAAGTGCTTGGCGATCTCCTCCATCTCAGGAGCCAGCACCTGGAGGTGCAACTGTTTGATCGCCCCTGCCCCCCCCCCCCCCCCTCAGCCCCCGCGCAAGCGCTGGCCGCGATAGCGACGCTGCTAAGCTGGTCATCCCGCACGCCTCATCACGGCAACACCCCCCCGGCGCGCCGCCGCCCGCCCTGCTGAAATTGCTGTCGAATTGAATGGGCGCCCTGCCGCTCGCGCCAACTGCCGATGGGGTCGCTGCCACGCGCGCGCGAGACACATAAGACGCATGATAAGAAAGAAAAGAAACAACGAGAGGCACCTCGGTGCCGCCGTACTGCTTCGGAGGGCCGAAGCGCGCGGTGCAGCCGATGCCGTAGATCTTGCCTGCCCTGCCACATGGGCCGCTGATGGCATCGATAACGCGCGCTTCGCTGACGCCTGCCACCTGCGCCCCCCGCGCCCACCCCCCCCCGCGCCCTCTCCGCGGGCCGCGCGCCCCCCCCCCCCCCCCGCCCACCCCCCGCCGCGGCCTCAGGGAAGTGGAGAACATCGGACTCAGTGCAACAAGATGGGATGCGAAGCTCAATATCCCTAAACCCCCGCTCCTGATCTCGGGCCTTGCATGCCTGCGCCGAGTATGAGCGGGCGGGAGGTGAAAGGAGAGCCGCAGAGAGGAGCGAGGAAGCCGAATAACTGGCAACATGTCTCCCTGCCGCACCTGCCCCTGCTCTCCCCCTACTTTGATCTCACCTCGGCCCCCCCCTCCCGCCAAGATTGTGGCGCTGGCGGGCGCCCTTGACTGGGGCGCGCTGCCGGGCGAGCTGGCCGATCTTGAGGACCTGCTTGCGGAAGGCGCTGTCGTGGCTGAAGCGCTGCGCGCCCAGGCGGAAGGCCCTGGGCCCCTGTCCGGACGAGGGGCGTGGCCGCGGCGACAAGATGGGGGGTGCGACGCGACGAGCGGCGACGGTGGGCGGAGTCGATGGAGGTAGAGCCGCAAGCATGACAGAGCTTCAGTAAACGAAAGGCCCCGCAGGAATTCGATAAAAAAGGACGACGACGAGACAGCCGCGCGGCACGCGGCGAGAAGCGGAGAATGCTGGCGAGCACGGAGAGCAAGAAACACCCTACCATGCCCAACGCGTGGTGGCGCAGTGGGAGAGGACAACACATGCTGCACCACGCACGTGAGAAGCCACGGCGGTTAACGTTCGAAAGCGCACGCGGAGGCCTGCAGAGAGCACCGCGCAATATAGGAAACAAACAACAACAAAAAACAGCTTGCAATGTAAATGCGGCGCAGGAAGCTACGGGACACAAGGATCGGGCCACGACGGGATGGGAAGGGGGGGCTCGAAGACAACTCGGCTGATGGCAGTGATGATAATGATGATGATGGTGGTGATGATGATGGCGCTGACTATTTAATGCCACCGATCGGGCACCTCATGGCGTCGGCCCAGCGCTTGGCGAAGAGCTCGCCGTGGTGATGGGCGACGACGTGGAACTGCTCCTGGATGAGCTGTTCTCGCTGGTGCTGGTCGTGGTGGTGCTGCTGATCGCGCTGGGGCTGCTGCTCGTCCTGGTGGTGCTGCTGGTCGCGCTGGAGCTGCTGGTCCTGGCGGCGCTGCTGGTCGCGCTGGCGCTGCTGCAAGTGACGCGGCGGCGGCCGGTCAGGCTGTCGGGGCCGCAGCTTCGGCAGCGGAGCCGCGGGCAGCAGCTTGGGCGTGAGCCCAGCTGGCAGCGGGTGCGGGCGGCGCTTGGCAGGCGGCGACAGCGGCGGCTTGGGCCGCGGCATGCGCTTCTCTCGCGGCCGCGGGGTCGGCCGCGCGGACGGCGTGGCCGCGCCTGCAGCCCGAGCCGAAAAGGCTACTGACGAATGACGCGGCGACGTGGGTGACGCGATGGAGGCCAGCAGCATCACCAGTATCATCATCATCATCATCACCATCACCATCATCATCATCATCATCATCATCATCATTACCACCATCATCACTCTCATCCTCACCATCGTCTTCATCATCATCACCACCGTCATCATCATCATCGCCGAACTCAGGAACAGCGCAGTCGCTCGAAAGTTCCTCACACTTCAGTGAGCGGCTGACAGGAAAGATACCCCACCCGAAAGGGGGTGCGATTGAAGGCGAAGTGAGTGGGCATCGAGGGCTGGGGAAAACATAATTATAATCTCGATTCTCGCACTCTGTGAGAAGTCGCACGGTCGTCGCGGAATCGATTCGCCCGTCGCCCTCCCCGTTCTTTCCCCCGCATGCCCCTCCACCCCAGAGTATCCTGAAGCACGGCCTTGAAGTCCTCGGCCATGACCGTCCAGCCCAATAGGGAGGAAGCCTGCGGGAATTCAATCAGCGATTTGCACTTCTGAATGTGCTTCTCTAAGTCGCGCTCGAGGACGGTCATGCTGCAGATGACGCAGTGGCGGGCGTAGCAGCCCCTCCCCTCATCTGCGCGCTCGCCACGCCCCCCCCCCCCCGCGTGGACTCAAAATATGGTGCTATTTAACGACTGGGGTTTCTTTAGTTTTTCCGTGCAACAAAGCAGACGTATGCGATCTGGTTGAGAAGAGAAACTGTTTTCACACACGACGACAACCAGTGCGAACATACGCGTTCAAGTTGCGAAGGATCAGTGATACCTACATCGCAGATGCTGGGCGCTTGCGAGTAATCTTTGCGTTGGAGGGCAGCAGGGCCTGGTCTACTGATTCGTTCGCCGTTACTGCATGTTTCATGCGGGGCACGAAATGAAAAGGTGCCTCTGCTAAAAGAAATGGGGGAAGCTGGGCCAGCATATCATGCTCTGCAAAAGTATGCGACTGGTCACCATGGCATTTCGATAGGAAGCCAATGAATAGTTTTGCCAACTTCGCGGCCGTGGCAATACACAGAGCATGTCGTTGAGTTTGCCACATTACGTTTCTGTAAAAGGCCTTCAGCTGCTTGTGGAATGCTTCGTTGCGAGTCGTTCCAAATATCACATCATAGTTTGCGTTGTTGGCGACGTACTTGCAAACGTTCTGAATGTACCCCAGCCCCCGCGCCGTCGTCGCGTGTTCCAAACTGCTAAGCACTGTGGCATTATTCGATGTTTTGCGTTGCATCATGTCGGGGTGCGTTGCGCAAATCGCTGCCAAGTCCTGAACGAAGTCGGACATGAGGTCGTACGGTTTCTCCACGTATCTGCTGCTGTTTCGGATGCGATCGTACAAGCGCCTCGCACCTGACGGCCTCATAGCAGCGATTGCAGTCGCCAGTTTGGAAGGTTCCGCGCGGCCATCACTACACTGGAAATAACGAGATCTGCCGAATCCCCCGAGGCGATGTTTAGCAATGCATCTACGCACGCAGGAAGAGAACACCGTCGTCCTCTCGTTGGACGCCTGCTCGACCTTGAGGGCAATGTGCAGCAGGTCTTTGCTGGCGCACTTTAGGTTGGGGAACGTGGCGCGCAACTGGCTGCACTGATCCAAAGTCGAAGGGAAATCGGAGCAAACCATCTGCACCTTCTCCGCGTCCTCCCTGCGCACTGCATTCCGAAGAGCGCGCACCTGCTGGACGGGGTCCTCCGACTTGGAACCGAAAATCTCGAGTATGCTGTCGTTGCACTGGACAGTAATGAGAACGCGCAATGGAGACCGATCATGCCCTGCGACTGCATGTTGCTTCTGTCCGTGCGGAACTTGGTACAGCACAGACATTGAAGACTTGTAGAATCCGTCCACGCCTAGAACGCGGACGTCGCATGCTGCGCGGCACCGTTCCACGGCGCGCCGAACACTGATGTGGTTGGCAACCTTCTCGTTTAAAGTATGGTAGAACGCCTCCCCAGTTGGGAGCAAATGCGATCTGTCGCCAGACTGGGCAATGAGAAAAGAAACGATCCGCTGCGTAGCCCCTTCGTCGACGGGCGCACCATGGCAGCGAGGTAAGCGTTGAGGAAGGTGCCCGTGCAATAGAACTTATCGGACACCTTGTGGTACTTGTTGCAATCCTCCGTTAAAACATACCTCGTGTCTGCCAAGTCCAATAAAATTGTGATTTGCTTGTCCAACCGCTTCACATCGCGCACGAGTTGGCCTTCGCGCCGCGACCACGAGGGGCACTCCTCCAATTGAGATCTGATGCCGGCTACGCAGCGGTTCACTATGTTTCCAGCGGGGATCTGGCCGTCGCGCCCGCACAGCTCGTTGAAGCGGAGCCGCGATACCATCTGATCCCACTGCCCACTTACATCGTATTGCACTTTTGTTGAAATAATGCTGCAGCGAGCCTTAATGTGATACCTGTTCATATGAATGATTAAATACCGTTTCTCGGTGAACTCCCTGGAATGCACATAGGGCATCTCCAGTGATGCGCAGAGCCGAACTCCGCGTAGTCATCCATGCAATCAGCCAAGTTCCACCAATGGAGCGCCTCCTCTCGCACGGCCGAAGCCAATCCCTCAGGCCATCGACCTGATTTCCCGCCCACTTGAAGCGGCAGCTGCTGAGCCCTTGCTGGAAGACGCAGGCTTCTTCTGGATGGTCTTCCTCACCCCTGCGCCACACAGCGAGTCGTACTCCCCGCCGCCAATGGCATCATCCGACCCGCTCAAAGTTTTCGCAGACGACGGCGATGAGCTTATCTCTGAAGCCACGAATATACTCTGCGTTCCAGCATCGGCGGCCGCAAGAATCTCGTTGAGTTCGGTCATTGAAATGAGCTCTGCCGCGCCGCTGCGGAAGCAAACGACAGCGTACTCGCCGACGCGCAGCGCGTACGCGTGGCCGCCGCCGTCGTCCACTACGAAGAGGCCGCCGCTGCGCACGCGCGATGGCGGACAACTCTCCACTTGGTAACCGAAAGGGCGCAGCATGTTGCAGCCGTCCTGGAGATCGAATGCAGCCGCGCCTTAATGCGAGGGGGGCGAACGAGGCGCCGCGGGCGTTCCCGCGAGATTCAGGAACGACGGCAGCCGCCTCGTCGCCGCCGCAAGCTTTACGGTGCGGCAGCACGGCCGCCGCGAGCTCTTGCTCTACGAGAATCCCACGTTTCCTGCGGTCGTTGCTGCAACGGGCACGCTTGGAGGATTGATTCCCCAAAGCATCGCAATCGGCAACACTGCTGGCAAATGTTCCCCTTCGGGCACGCACGATGGCATCATAGAGTTCGCCTTCTGAATCGAACAGCCCGCCTCCCTTGAGAGTATGTGGATGGCCGTCCCGCTGGGCGCCGTCATCCTCGGGGATGCGATGCCTGGCCTCGAACGCGTGCACGTCCTGCGCGTCTCTGATGTACGACCAGAATGTGGCAGTGTCTACGCTTAAAACCTTGCCCCACAGGTCGTCCATCAGCCGCGTGCCGAGGTCGTCGCACACGCTCGCGCTGAAGAAATGCCCGCACCTGGTTAACTTCTGGTGGACCACGAAATGTTTCCCCGCGCGCGGCGCTGAGTCGTCAGGCGGCATCACATGATCCAAAACCAAGTCGCTGCTGCTCCGTTGCGATGCGTTCGATATGGCATTGTTTAGATCGGGCACGGAGTACGGGCCGTCATCCATCTCATCCAGCGGCCACGTGTGGCCGAGACCCAGATTCTGCACGGAATTCAGCAGGCATTTGGCAACGCCCAACAAACGCGGCAGAGGTTCTTCCAGTTCCCGAGCAAGTCTATCCCCAAACATCCTCACTGGGATAGAGTGCATGTCGTCTGGCGCCCACCCCTTCACGCGGATGACAACGTTCTGCTGCGCCGAGGTCGAGGCGAGAGGCGCCCTTATCGAACCCAGCTCAGCGTCGCCCTGGCACGACACAACGCACCCGTCAAAACTGCGAAGGAATGCAGACACCGAGCAATCCGTCTGCAAAGATGACAGCGTGGCCTCGCTGCAATCGTGCTCTCTGAAGCTCATGATTGCGGCAAAACGGCTTAGCTGCGGTCGTGGCCTTTCTTTGTAGTAGTCCTGCAGCCACTGATGTTTCGATAGGCTGGCAACTTTGTTCACGGCGTCGTTGTATTCGTCTGCAAGTTTCCATAGGAATGGAACCTCGCTTTTAGGGAATTGGCCGTAGCTTAATGCTTGCATTGCAGTCTTAGCGTCGTTCTCGCAGAGGCCGCCATCGTGCTCCATGAACCGCAGCCACGCGCCCCTGTTCACGACGCGCAATGGCAGCATGGAAAACTTGCTGTCCGCGGCATCAAGGAAGCCCTCATCTTCAAGTAGGTTGAGAAGATGTCGGTTGTGACTGTCCTCCTGGTCCACATCCACTGCGTGGGTCCTGAACGCGACTGACTTTGCCAGCTTGGTTGCGCTCTGCATTGAATACTGCGCAGCCAGCTGCCGCCCGTAGCCGTCCTTGACGTAGTATGCCGTGCGCGTCTCCCGCAGGCCCTGCCACGCTGGCTCAACTGGGCGACCTTCAGTCAAAAACCTATCGATTGTCTTCTTTAGAAACTGTTGGTTCTTGCCCTCGCCCCTTTGGGCGTATGCTTGGAGCAGCTTGATGTTCACCCGCTCCACCAGCTCGGACGCGGGCTGTCGCGATCTCTGCTGCACGAGCAACGGGCTATGATTTGTCTTCGGGCCCGACGTCATATCAATGAGCTCGTCATGGCTGAGTTCAGGGAGCTGCTTCAAATCATCCATGATAGAAAACGCATTGCCCCACGTTTGCCAATCGCCAAATACATCTGCACCTCCGCAAGTCTCGACGCATTCCTCCATCTTCTGGACGTCGACCACGAGCTTCCTGAACTCATTCCTGACACCCCCCGACGGGCAAAATCTTGAAAGTGTACCCCTTGACACTGCATCCTCGAATGTCTGCAACTTCGTTTTCTTGCCCTTGGTGCTGCTTTCCACCTTCTTGAGGTCGGGGGGAAAATTGAGATCTGAGGGGTCGCGGGGCTTTATAATGCGCGTGTTGCGCATGGCCTGGTGGACCCGCCGCAGCAAGTTATCTGCCTGGGCTGAATCTGCCGTGCCAGGCCCATCGGAGCTCAACTGGCCACTTAAATTCTTCGCCAACCAATCCTGGTCTTCGGCCAGAGACGGGTCAATCTCGCCCAAGTTGTTCAGGAGGCGGATCGCTTCGTCGTCCGTGTAATCTACATCAATCTCGTGAATGTAGCGTTTGAAAAATCTCGACAGTTTTAATTGGGTCACGGAGTTGATCGTCGAGAATTTCTTCGTGCTTGAAAAGAAACTTGCCGTTGGCGTGGTCCACCTCGCCCTCCGTCTTCACGAACGTTGCCTTGCCCATCCTGCCGCAGATTATCCGCCGCTTGATCTGTTCGCATACACTTTCGTCCTCAGAGAATATGGTGCGTTTTGCCTCAATAACGGGAAGCGATTCGCAATTCACCTCCTGTGTCTTCATTCCCGTGAAACTCTTCTTTGTAGTAAAGCCATAATTCTGTCGCAAGTCCAATTCCTACGCGACCCCCGCGTCGGAGAGCAGAGGAACGCGGAAGGGCCGTCAACGCCGCCGAACGAAACAACGCCATGTGATATATGCAAGTTGATTGTTGTTTTCCCTTCCCACGGCGGCGTTGCGGCACCTTCCCCCCTCCTCCGCCCCCCGACGCGGGGCTCGCTCCTCGCCGACGACGAACCTCTTCCAAATGTCAGCGAGAACCCGAGGTACAGAATCGAACTCCTGTATCCGAATACATCGCTTGTTCCAAGCGAATTGCGCGGAGCGCCTCCATTCGGATCGGTCCAGGAAGACGGCGCAGTCGAGGCTGCCGAAGCTGTGGCCGAACAGCGCCTTCTCGAACACGAACTCGCGGCCCTTGCCGTCCCCTGCCTTGCCGCACTCGAACGTCATCTTCCATGCCTCTTTGCCCTTGAAGGCGGGCTTCCACAATGACAATTTGACAGAGAAGAATGCGTCGTTCTGGTAATACATCGATTTGATCCACAAGTCGAGCTCCTCATCGTATCTGCTGATGCTCCACCCAGGCTTCGTGACATCCGCCTCTGTGACGTCGAACTTGAAGGGCACTTTAAAGTAACAGTCATTATCTCTACTCCGAGGAGCTTCGTTGCCAAACTCATCGATGTACTTGTCAACGAATGCCGTTCCCCGACACGCGGGGAGCGGCGTCGAGCATGTTTTGAGGAAGAGCTTTGTCATGGCAGACATCCCCGAATCCGTGTCGAAGTAGATGACCAGCTTCGACAGCGCGTCTGCCAATCTTGGCAGGAAGTGGCAATTCCATGGCTTATTACTTGAAACACGACGCATGTAATCGCCCTCCTTCTTGGCATCAGAAACGAAGCCCGACAGCGCATCTCCATCGTTCCCCGATGCTTGGATCCGAGCGCGGATTGTATCCCACAGTATAGGCCCCACTTTTTCCCAATCCCATTCAAGTGGCGGTTCGTCCTTAGCGTGGACAGCATGAACCCTCAGTAGCACGCCCTCGGCGGCAAGGAAAATATCGTTGCTCATGATCGCGAGAATCTCTGCCGGCAACCAAGCGCCAGAGCTTTCTTCATATTCAAACAAATTGTACTCATGCGCGCGAAGGTCTAGACACCTGAGGGCAAGGAGCAAAGCCAGCCTGGAATGCGACAACACCTTGAAGTCCGCCATCTTGGCGTCCGCAATCAAATACTTCAGAAGAGTTAATATTGTTTGCACGTCTGCTCCGACGCTGGGGAACGCCGCGGATGCTTCCCGCCGCAGTTCCACCATGCGCGCCAGAATGGTCTTCCCTGCTGTGATCGCCTCGGGCGGCTGCCCGCCAGGACCGCGCGGCGGAGACGGCGGGGCTGCGGGGCCCTGGAAGGAATTGACGATCCCCTTTCCAAGCTTACGCCGCTTGGGGCTTACCACCGCAGGCGTGCCAAGTCCAAGCGAGCTTGGCACTGGGCGTTCCATCATTTGTCTTCCCAGCTGCTCTGTGCACGGAGACGGCGGCGCTGGCCGCGCCGCGTCTGGCCGACCAATCGAGGGCCCGCCGAGCTGGACGACGCCCCGACCAATGCATCGCGGCCAAGCGGCGACGGCCAGACGACGGCGTGCCCGCTGAGCGGAAGGACGGGAGACGCGCCCTTCGCCAGCCTGTACACGTGCACTTTCCTGGTCAAGTGCAGCTCTGGGTTGTCGACCGTAGGCAACGGCTCGGATACTTCCGAGTTGGTGATGATCTCCTGGGCCCCGAAAAAGAATCGGCCGCCGATGTCGTCGCAGTGCGCCATGCCGTCGGGGTGAACCCGCGCGCCCACCGCATGGGGGCCTTTCTGCACAATGAATTTGCCACCCTGGAACAACTCAGTATGCGGCACTTCCTCCAAGTGAAGATTGTCCTGTGAACGGGCGGGGTAAGCTTGCCCGCCGAGCTGCGTCCGAGGCGTTGAATGCGGCTGCGCGAGGCCCAGGCCTCTGGCCAAGCGCCGCGTTCGTCGCCTCGGGCGCAGCTTCGGAGAAGGCGAACTCACCCCGAAAAAGCCTCGCGGAGAAACTCGTTGCCATCTTTGAGGATCCAGAACGGGCCGCGCGCGTCGTGGTGGACGTGCTGGGCCCCGAGGAAGCGCAAGCCGTGCTTGAGGCACTGGTCCGCGTAGCAATGCCCCTGAGCCATCCGCCTGACCGATGCCGTTGCAGCTTTCTTCTTTCGGGTGACAGGCGGGAATGTGGATGGGCCCGCGAGATGCTGAAATTCACGAATGATGCGGTCTATATCCTCGATGTCTGTTGGGTTTGGCGCCCTGCTGACAGCGCCGCCGTCGCCGACAGGGCGACGGGCCTTGACTTTGCGGCGGGGGGGGGGGGGGGGCGCAACCTGACAGGCATCTGGTTTCTCCTGCGTGCGATTCGGCGCGTCCTCAGACAAGCGGAAATGCGCCAGGTGGAAGTGGTGCAACTCCGCCGCGGTCGGAGCCCGCTTCTTCACCATCTTGACATTAGTGCCTGCTGGATTGATCTGTAGGCCCCATGCAGGCTTGTAGAAAAAGTAAGAATTGAAGATTGCAAGGTCCTTCAACAGCCTGTTGTGCTCCGCAGACGAGATCGGCGGCTTGCACGTGCTTTCGCGCAAATCTGCCAACGGGGACGGCGCGGTCGGAGAGTGCGCGGGCTCGCATGTGCGCGGGGATGGCGCGATCGGAGAGTCCACGGGCCCGTAGATGCGCGGGGGTGGCTCTGACATGCTGCGCACCTCCGTTGCTGGGGGGATATCATCTACGCCGATGAAGTGGCTGATGAACGTGTTCTTGGTCACCGCCACGTGTGGCTCCACGCAGAAGCTGCGCGCGGGAACAAGCGACCTTCCGCGGGTTGCAGCCATTGCCCAGAAGCACCTACACGACCTCGCAAGAAACAGGGTGTCTGAACAAAGTAAACTTTGAGCCCACACGACTACGGATATAACCAATGCGAAAGAAACTTGGAGAAGCAACTTCGAACACACATGTTCGCAACGATGATAATGGACAACTGCCCGAAACACACTGCAATCTTGTCGGGTGCGTTTCGCATACTCATCGGGTACTCTCGGGGTGCTCTCGGGGTGCTTGCGGGAGGTCTTCCAGTTATCGCTGCTTGGAGTTCCCTCAAACATCCCTACGTTGAAGGCATCCCTTGTTGGGTAGTAGGGGTAGTAGTAATAGTAGTAGTAGTAGTAGTAGTAGTACTAGTAGTAGTAGTAGTAGTAGTAGTAGTAGTAGTAGTAATAGTAGTAGTAGTAGTTGCTGTAGTAGTAGTAGTAATAGTAGTTGTAGTAGTAGTAGTAGTAGTAGTAGTCGTCGTCGTCGTCGTAGACGTAGTCGTAGTCGTAGACGTAGTCGCAGTCGTCGTCGTCGTCGTAGTAGTAGTAGTAGTAGTGGTAGTAGTAGCAGTAGTAGTAGTAGTAGTAGTAGTAGTAGTGGCTTCAGCAGCAGGGGGAGGATGAGGCCAGGGGGGGGGGGGGGAGGGAGACAAATGGGCGCGCCTCCCAGAGAGGGCAGAGCAGAATGCGAATGCTCTTTTTTCTGCCACGAGCCGCGGCGCTGCTCGTTTGCTCTCCGCTGTCCAAGAGCTCAGGCCTCCCACAGCGCCACCTCTGCCTCGATGTAGCGGTTCCGCTCCTGGAGGCGCTGGCGCTGCCTCTTGTTCTTGGTCACATCCTAGAGGCAGGCCGTTTTCCACTGTCGCCATTGCTGACCAGGGGCAAGTGGTCAACGGTGGCGCTCTGCTGGGCGAGACGCGAGCCGCACCCAGCAGTCGCTACTGAGATCCGCCGCCCGCGGTCTGAAGTGGCACTGGTTAACAGCATGCCAATGGCCTCGCTGCGCGCCCAGTTCTGGCGCAGGTCCTTCTTGGCCTTCGCCATCGCCTTCTTCGCCGCGGCCGTCTTCGCGTCCGCTTCCTCGCGCCAGCGCTTCCCCTCGTGGGGAGACAGGCGCGTTTTGTTGTTTTGTTTTTTCGTGATGTGTTGCCGTGTGTGAATTGGTGTAGCGAGCGAGGGTTCTATATGTCGGTCCTGCAAGTAGCCCAGCTTCAGCGTCTTGGTCTGTGCCCAAGCCGTTTTCGTCTCGCTCTTCCAAGTCTTGGCCTCGTTCTTCGCTTCCTGGGCGTTCCTCGTGTGCTTGTTGGAGCGCCTCCTATGGGCACGTTACGAAAGAGAGACGTTACCCAGTGCCACGCAGAAGCAGCACGACTTGGAAACACAGTGCAACACTCGCGTGTTATGTTGCGTTCTCGAATCGCGCCGCTGCTGCGTGACACCAATTGGACGTTGGGTTGTGGTGTGTTTTTTCACACATCATGGTCTTGAGGACGTCTTCTTTCTTGTTGTGCTGCTCCGTTGCTTTGCGGACCGCCGCGCGGACCTTGTCCAAGGCTGCTTTGCGGAAGGTCGCCACCAGCGTTTTCACCCGTGGTGACTGTAGAAAAGCTTGAAGCCGTCGTTTGGCCTTGTAGGCTCGTTTTTTTGCCAGCTTTCTCTTGTACTGCTCGGTGTCCTTGTCTGGAGTGCCCATGGCTTCAAACAGTGGCGTGTTGGCGGGGCTGAGAGCCTAAAAGCTTTTGCCCGCTACACCCTCCCATCCTCTTCTCATATTCCTTCCTTTCTTCCTCCCTCATTGGAGCGCAGTGCGATTGCAACGCACTGAGAATGCAATGCAACGCGATTGCCATGCAATGGAATGCAATGCGGAAGGGAGGGAGGAGGATGAGTGAGAAGGAAGGGTGAGGGAAAGTGGAAGGGAGGAGGGGGAACAGGCACTCGGGAGAGAGATGGGGAGAGATTTCCCCAGGGCATTCGGACGTCGCTGTGTCTCTTCCTCCTCCGCCGCGTCCTTCTTTCTCCCATCCTCCTCCTCCTCCTCCTCCTCCTCCTCCTCCTCCTCCTCCTCCTCCTACTGATCCTCCTGCTCCAACATCTGCTCCAAGTCCTGCTCCTCCTGGACACCGAAGTACGTTGAATTTACGATATATGTCAATGTCTCCCTGAAGTATCCTTCGTGTACTTGTTTTTTCTTGTTTTCTCCGGCCCTGAAAAATCTCCAAAAACCATCCGGCGGGATAGAGCTGACTGGGGCCATTCCAAACAGAGATGTCCTCAAAGCAGTGATGTTTGAATGGATTCCAAACCAGAATGTCGTCAAAACAGTGTTGTATGTTCTTGATAAAGGGCATCCCAAAATGGAATGCTCCCAACGCTTCCCCGTTTGGAGCGCCCCAAACACGGGTGCAGTCAAACAGTGCGGTGTGTTGTTAACAAGGGGCATCCTAAAAAAGGATGCCCTCAACGCAGCGATGATTGAGGACATCCCAAACAAGAATACCTTCAAACAGTGCGGGGTGATGTTGATAAGGCATCCCAAAAAGGGATGCCCTCAACACAAGGATAACCTTCAGCAAGCTCCTCTTGGGTTCTTTTGGTTCCTCACCGATCCCCTTCATATCTCTATGGGCTTCCTGTTGGCTCCGTCTCGACGAATCCCTTTTGTAACAAGTTTTCAAAATGATTTCCTTTCGTGATGGATTATTATACGATTCACCGTTGTAGAGGATTACAAATGGATTCCTTTTGTAACGAATTACATATTAATTCCCTTGTGGGTGATTTCCAAAGGGATTCCTTTGGTGGCGGAATACAAAGGGATTCCTTATGTGGCCGATTACAAATTGATTTCTTTTGCAAAGAATTACACATCAATTCCCTTTGTGGCGAATTACAAAAGGATTCCTTTTGTGGGGATTACAAATTGATTTTTTTGTGGGGGATTACAAATTGATTTCTTTTGTGGCGGATTACAAATTGATTCCCTTTGTGGAGGATTACACATCAATTCCCTTTGTTGCGGATTACATAGGGATTCCTTGTGTGGGGGATTACAAATTGATTTCTTTTGTGGGGGATTACAAATTGATTACTTTTGTGTCGGATTACAAATTGATTTTCTTTGTGGATGATTCCTAGGAAACCAGGGAGAGAAAGAAAAAAACAAAATCAATGAAAAGTCTGAAAAGTATTTTGTTTTCAATGTTTTTGGTGTCGGAGGCAAAGAAAAATATGAAAACACATAGTTTCCAGCACCCAGAGCTCCAA
Source organism: Prorocentrum cordatum (assembly GCA_963575745.1). NCBI lineage: Eukaryota > Dinophyceae > Prorocentrales > Prorocentraceae > Prorocentrum > Prorocentrum cordatum. The sequence goes on from CAUYUJ010022426.1 coordinate 295,053, forward strand.
AACACTGTGTTTTACCATGTTTTGGTATTTCCCAATGCGGAAAACATTGTAAAACACAGCGTTTTTATCTACGAATGCTGAAAAAACGCTGTGGTTTACAATGCTTTCGGCATCGGGAAAAGCAAAAACATTGTGAAGCATACTGTTTTGAAACTCTGGGTGCTGGAAACCATGTGTTTTCATACTTTTTCTTTACCCCCGACACCAAAAACATTGAAACCACAATACTTTTTTATACGTTTCATTGATTTTCATTTTTTTTCTATATCTGGTTTCCTCCTAAGAATCCTCCACAAAAGGAAATCAATCTGTAATCCGCCACACAAGGAATCAATTTGTAATCCGCTACAGAAGGAATCAATGTGTAATTCCCCACAACAGGAATCCCTGTGTAATCCGCAACAAAGGGAATTGATTTGTAATCCTCCACAAAGGGAATCAATTTGTAATCCACCACAAAGGGAATCAATTTGTAATCCTCCACAAAAGAAATCAATTTGTAATCCGCCACAAAAGGAAACTCTCACCACCCAACGCCATCGCAAGAATAAGAAATTACAGATGTAAGCAAAGCGAAAGAAATAACACCGAAAAACCAAACACCGCACATCGTTAAATAGAACCATATTTTGACCTTACCCCCCCCCCGCTTGCATCTCTCCGCAGGCGCACGGGCGCGAGCGCGACTGGAGGAGGAATGGGTAGGATGGGGAAGAGCGCGCTCGGACTCACTCGCACTCAAACTCTCTCATGCCTAAACTCGCCCACTCCCGAACTGAACCATGCCCGATTCCACTCGCAGTCAGACTCCATCACACTCCGATCTACTCGAGATTCCGACGCGGGGACCCCCTGCCCCCCACCAAACCAAACAACGTAACAAACGCGATCAACTGCGGGGAGTAACGCGCGGGAGCGTGAGAGGAGGGGTAAGGCGCGCGAAATGGGGGGCTGGGCGCAGCGTTTGCCGACTTGTTATGATGTTTGTATTGGTTTCATGTTATGTGAGGCACTATTTTCTTTTCGTGTTTCTGCGCTCGCCGCTTTTGTGTGTGTACATTTGTTGCGTGATCTCTAGTCGTCGCTGTCGCCGCCCTCGTCTTCGCGCCCGTCGCCCCTGCACATGTCACCTCCGCGTGCCCCCCTCATCCTCGCTTTTTTCCTCACCATGCCGCTCCTCATTATCCCCCTCACGCGTTCCTCACCCCACTTTCCCCCGAGCCCCTCCTGGAGCGGCGCGCCGCATGGCCGCGAGCGGGCGCCGCCGCCGTCGGGGGGGGCGGGGAGGGAGAGCATGGCCCCAGAGCGAGGGGAAGGATGGGATGACCGCAGGGGCCTGGGGGCCACAATCTGCACGGCAGGAGCGAGGAGGCAGGGGGAGGTCAGGGGCGTGGAAGGCGGGCGAATCGAGGAAGGCGCGCGGGGGAAGAAGGAGGAGGTCAGGGGCTTGAAGAACTAAAGCTCGAGAATAGAGATCAGGGGCAGCTGGAAATACAAACGTGGATCAGTGAAACATCAAGGCAGGCGAAGAGAAAGACGATGAGAGCTGAGGGCAGCAGGAGTGGCGAGAAGGGCTGAATGGGGTAAGGAGGGGAAGATGGTGGCGCGATCGGCCCAGCATGGTCTGAGGCATGGCCCCCCGCCCTCCCCCGAACGCTCCCCCTTGAGACTTGTTTTCTTTATGGCGCCACGGCGGCCATGAAGAAGACGAGTCACGGCGCGATGCAACAAAAAACAAAAAACATGGGAGGCCGCATGCGAAGCAACGCGGGGATCACAGAAACCACGCAGAGAGGTCACACGAAAATGCTATGCTGGGGACTACGGGGGCCGCAACGGAATGCTATCGGCATAGTCGCCTCGCGACTATGCCGTTAGCCGCCCCTTAAGGGAGACCATACCCTAAACCCTAAGCCGGGTGCTGCGAGCGACAGGCGCGCGCGCGACGCGCGCGAGTCCTGCCGTGGCGGCCCAGGCCGTGCCAGCCCCCGCGAGCGGCAGGAGTGCGCGGGAGGGCCCGCCGTGGCTTCGCATCCGCCAACCCCCCACCTGCCCCGGCCACGCATGAAATGTCCCAGCGCGGCACCTCCCCCAATATCCTGACATCCACGTGTCCCGCCTGCGCCGCCCCCCCCTGGCCTTTCTCCCTGCGCCCCCCGCCGTGCGGATGCGAAGCCACAGCGGGCCCTCCCGCGCACTCCTGCCGCGCGCGCCGCGGCGCCCCCAGCGCACCCAAAACGGCAAGCGAAGCGAAGCGGCGTCGTCCTCATTCTCGTCATTGCTCTTCTTTCTCCTCCTCCTCCTCCTCCTCCTCCTCCTCCTCCTCACCACCACCATCATCACCATCCTCACCATCCTCACCACCACAATCATCATCGTCATCACCATCTCCATCATCATCATCACCATTCACCATAACCATCACCGTCACCATCACCATCATCACCACAACCATGATCACCACCATCACCATCACCATCACCATCACCATCACCATCACCATCACCATCACCATCACCATCATCATCATCATCATCATCATCCTCATCCTCATCCTCATCCTCATCCTCATCCTCATCATCACCGCCATCAGAAAACCATTCCTTATCAGCATCATCACCACCACCATCAGCATATCCGTCATCAGCATCATCAACATCATCATCAGCATTATCATCAACAGGATGTTGATCATCATGGGGTGTTTCTTGGGGTGGGAATATGGTAAACGCATTTTGATCACATTGGCACGACACTCGAAAACACATATACACACGATGTACCACTGAAATACACGCATAGCTGGCGTCGACAGCAACGGCCGAACCAGATGTCGATCGTTTTACAACGCTGCGCAGACACACGAAAAAACACAGGGGGAAAAAAAAACGGGAGAACCCAAAAAAACATAGATTAGTGGGAATTAGTGGGTGTTGGACTCCGCGGCCACGATATTGGCACTTTCCCTCCGTCAAAGCAGAAGTTTTGCGTCACGCTGATGTCGTGGTCGTCGTCCTCCTCCTCCTCCTCCTCCTCCACTTCCTCCTCCTCCTCCTCCTTTTCCTCCTCTCTGTTTGGGTGGGAGGGCCGGACCCCAGGGGGCGGGGGGAGGCCCATCTCGCGGAGGGGGGGAGAGGGGAGGAGCGACGACATCAGCATGAGGAAGTGGGGGGGGGCTGGACCATGCATCATGTATCCCCAACTGCGGTGCTGAGGTGGTGGAGGTCTGGATGGGGAGGGGATGGGGGCAGGGGCTAATTAAACGATGCTGACTATCCCTGACTTCGGATCCGGCGCACTCGAATCGGGGTTCCCACGAGCAGCAACAGCATGGCGGGAGCGTCGGCGTCAAAATCGGGCGGACATCTACATCAGAGGAACTTGAAAAGTCGGGATGGGACCTCCGCCCGAACTACTCGCCCAAAGTATGGCGGATCCGAAGTTAAAGATGGGGGGAGCACACCCAGACCTCCAAGTCTAATTGTTTAAAAACAAATTCCACTGTGCGTTCTGAGCGCCACTCAGAAGAGACCTGGCCGTGAGATGCGCCTGCTCCTCTCCTCTGAGAGCCTCGGGCCGTCATCTCAGGCAAGACCTGCTACCAACAATCCGACGTCCAGCTTGTTCCCGCCATCGCTCGGACGTCCATTCCCCGTGCATTTTTCGATTTCGTGCGTGTTTTTGTGGCTCGATGATCCAGGATGCTCCTCGATGGCCCTCGCCGAGGAAAAAATGCACACGCCCGAGCGATGCCAGGTGTTTCACTAGTGGACTGGTTAGTCATCCCGAGTCGCTTGCTGACAGTCTCGGGGCCCAGCAAGGGCCCTCAGAGACGATAAGCGGCGAAGAGCTTCCCTCTTGTGTGTCAATACGTTGGAGGCAAGTGTTCTCGAGACTCCGGCGAGTTTGCTTGCACGGGGGGCTGGGCGCGGCGAGCCCCGAGAGGAAGTCTGGAATTCACGCAAGCCGAGACTCACCTACATGCCTCTTTGGCCGAGAACGGCTTGAAAACGGCGGCGGAGGGGAGGGAGGGAGGGATGGCCATGCAAGTAAATTTGCCAGGATGTGCATGAAACGCATACACTTGGACCCCGGAAGTCGACGTCGGAGGAGCTTGAGAGGCGCGGCGTGGATCTCCACCCTGCTGGCGACATCGCCCAGGGTACGGCAGATCCGGGTACTGTCAGAATCTGTAGTAAGGACGCGCTGTAAGGACGCAAGACCCTTGGACGGTCCGCACACGCCAGTTGAAGCCTTCTAGCGGCGCACTGCCGCGCATATCTCAGGACGCAAGGGTGCCCTTGGGAAGCTGACCCGTCCTCACTGTGGATCTTCACGGTAGAAGGGGGGCAGATGGCATGAGCAAAACCTTTCGGCGGTCCGCTCGGATTTCGTGTACATACGTGCGCTGGGCCCCCCTCCCTGGCGCGAAGAGCGCGGCAGGGGCGGCGCCGCCTGGGGGCCGCCAGGGGGGCCCCGGCGCCGATCCAGGAAATCCGCGCAGAGCTCAGTTGTTTTTTTGTTGTTGTTGTTGCTGTTGCTGTTGCTGTTGTTGTTGTTGTTGTTGTTGTTGTTGTTGTTGTTGTTGTTGTTCCTTTGTTTTCTACGCGAGTGGAACCAGATTTGGGCCTGATTCGCCCCTGCGCAAGGGAGACGAAAAGAGCGGGGAAGGGGAGGAGGAACAGGAGGGGCGAGAAGGAGGAGGAGGAGGAGGAGGAGGAGGCAGGGCCACATGCGGTCCCAACGCGGAAATCGCTGATGTCAATCTCGCCGTGCAAATCCCCCATGCACGGACATCGAAAGGGCCGTGCTCGGACAAGTGCCCACACCCGTCGCGCAAAGACAGCTCGACCACAGAGCACATAGAAGCACCATCCATTGCCCCCATCCCCCAGCCCAAAGCCGACGAGGTTGGGCGCGAGGGCACACGCGAGGGTGGAAGTGTCGGAACTGTAAGAGTTACTACCATGTCTGGAGTACCATGTGGGACCTGCTTGAAAACACGAGCGAGCTATAACAGGAACGTTCCGTAGACGGATCTACCCTTACGGCCGCGTTGTCTGTGGACGTATCCACCCTGAACGCATCCATGTACGCCACGACACCCCATTGTGCCTGTAGACGACTGTGGCTAAGAGAAGTGGGCGCGGCATATGGCACCTTCTGTAGAAGAAGACAAACTCCATAAACATAAATTTGTGGCGCTCCGCGCGAATCTCTTGGATCTGCACCGGACCCCCCTCCCTGGCGCGCAGAGCGCGCCAGGGGCGGCGCTGGAGGCGCCGCCCAGGGGGGCCCAAGCGCCGATCCAGGAAATCCGCGCGGAGCGCGGAAAGATTATGTTTATAGCGGTCTTTCTTCTTCAAGGTTTCTGGCACGTGCCCGAGCCGTTGGTCTTCTACACGCAGGCCAGCCTCCTGCCCTCCAGATCATGCCAGCCTGCCTTCACGCTACAGGTGTGGGCACCTCTCGCGGGGGCATCGAAGGGGCTCCTCCTCCTCATCCTCCTCCTCCAAATCCTCCTCCTCCTCCTCCTGCTTCCTCCTCCTCCTCCAAATCCTCCTCCTCCTCCTCCTGCTTCCTCCTCCTCTTCCGAATCCTCCTCTTCCAAACCCTCCTCCTCCTCCTACCCCTCCTCCACGTCCTCCTCTTCCTCCCTTACTTTTCCTTATATGATTCTCCCTGTCGCACCCCGAGGCCATTTTTTTAGGGCGGGCCGGGCGTTTCGCATGAGACTTCCTCACCATGTATAACCCGAAAACATTGCAACAACTTCACAGATGGAAGGCGGGTGGTTTTCAAATCGTGGTTCTCGCCTCAGCGCCGCGCACACTCGTTGCAAAAATGTGCAAACTTTTTGCGGATTGAGGGCAACCGGTTTTCAAAATGTGGCTTTCGCCTCAGCGCCGCGCACATTCGTTTTGAAACAAGTTATGACAGCTTCCCAGGTTGAAAGCGACCCGTTCTCAAAATGTGGCTCTCGCCTTAGCGCCGCGCACATTCGTTCTAAGCATGTGCAAGAACTTCACAGACTGAGGGCCACCCGTTTTCAACATGTGGCTCTCGCCTCAGCGCCGCGCACACTCCTTCATATCATGTGCACGAGTTTCACGGATTCAGGGCAACTGGTTTTCAAAATGTGGCTCCCGCCTTAGCGCCGTGCATATTCATTTATAACAGTTGCAAGATCTTCACGGACCCCCATGATCCAGGTACCAGAAATGGCGTTTTCGAAGGATTCCGGATTTTGCGTGTGCAACAGCCACGTTGATTCGCGTTGTTGAAATCCCAAGGACGGCGTTCTGGCACGATTCAAGGATCGTCAAAACGCAACAGCCAGGTTGATCCGTGGCGTTGGCATCCCGAGAACAATGTTTGGCATGCTCCATGGTCTTCAATTGGTCGTCTTGCAACGAGGCACTTCCGTCGATGGAAATGAACCGCTGTCTGGGCCTAATTATGATAGGGGAGCTTGGAGGGAGGGTTTATTCCAGCATCGTTGATGACCCTTCGGTTTGCACTGGTCCTCCTCTTCCTCCTCCTCCTCCTCCAAATCCTCCTCCACCTCCTCCGAATCCTCCTCCCCCATCGATTGCTCCACGGCGCCAGCCTCTCCCCCTGGCGCGGCCCCTCGGGCTCGGCCCTCGGGTCGCCGGCCCCACGCCTGCCCGACGCGGCGGCGCCAGGCGAGCGCGGGCCGCCGCCCCAGCGCTCCCGCAGCAGCTGCTCTGGGGCACCGAGGCCGCGCGCCAGCTCCGCGGGCCGGATCCGGCCTGCGGCGGGAGGCCACTCCGACAGTGGACGCACGAAGGCAGACTGGTATACAATTGCAGCAGAAAGGAGCCCCAATCAGCGGATGGTTTGCAATGGGCTCGATGAGGAGATCGACCGGGAGCGCAGGAGCCCAAGAACCCACCGAAATCGGCCCCGAACCAAGAAGCAAGAAACCGGGGAACCCGGAACCGGGAACACCCGGGAACCCAGCCGGCCACCAAAATCGGCGGGAAACTTTCGCCACGTCTTTCAATTTCCGCTAGGACCCCTTCAGTGCAAGCACGGATTGGGAAAAATATTCTCCTGGGAGGCGCGCGTCTGACCCGAACAGATGGCATTCTATACAAAAGTTGTGTAGTGTGTCGTTTCCCGCGCGGCGTGGCCAGAGAGCGCCCGCCACGACGCAGATACTACAAGACTTCTCGGTGCACGCGTTGTCCCAGGGGGGCGACGCACACACAGTATTAGTATGTTAGGGTGACGCCGAAAACATGCTCGCGTCCAGAGAAACAAAAACGAGACAGGAGGTCCTTGGACGTTCGGAACCACCGGGTGCCCTGACTGGGCCCTGGGGGCGTACAAGGACGGCTAGGGATGAAAAGCCGGTCCAGGGGAAAGTGTCGGGGCTTCCGGGGACCCCGCACTGCGAAAATTGAGACATCGCATGCATGGAAATGGGAGCCTGCCATGCCATCTCGCTGGCCTTTTCAGTCGATGCGAACCGACGCGAATCTACGCCTAATCGACGCTAGGTCGATGTTCATCGACGCGAACTCGGCGCACTCCCATCGATTACCAAACGCTGGCGAACGCTCAGGCGCTCTAACGTCGGAATTTCGAGGACACGCTCAACTCCCATGATTTGCTACCGAACAGGCCATCGCCGTCGGCGTCCAGCAGCGCGAGGAAGTCGGCGACGTCCTCTATGGGCCGTGCGAGACTCAGCTCAAGAAGTTCTGGCGCGTGAAAGAATTGAAAGGGCGATCCAATCCCCCGGCACAGCAGATTGGTGTGGGAAGGCTTCGGCGGGGGCGACCCCCTGAGGAGTACGAAGGGGACCAGGCGGAGGAGGAGGGAGAGGCGTAGGAGGAGGCGTAGGAGGAGGAGGCGAAGGAGGAGGAGGAGGAGGAGGTGGGAAGGATTCGGCGGACGATCCCCTGATCCAGCACTGCGACCCAGCATTTTGGTGCGGGAAGGCTTCGGCGGGCGAGACACCGATCCAGCATTTCAGTGATGCGATGGAGTCGACGGGCGACACCCCGACCCAACGTTTGCGGTGCGGGAATGATTATGCGGGCGATCGGGCGATCCCTGGGATCTGGGCGTCGCATTATTTTCTCAAAGGACGTTTTCGCCGCGTTTGGGGCCCCAGGGACCATCACCGATCGATCCAGGTCAAAACGTGCATCAGGAAAGATGGGGTCGACGGCTTCGGTCGTGTGATTGAGTCGTTTCGCCTTCGGGGTAGCTCGCATTCGGGGTTCCCCTCGACGACACGGCTGGACGCAACTCGGTAAACATGTGCGGTTGGATCCCCCTGGAAGGGGTCTGGGGTCCGAGTTTGAGCTGACGCTGTCTCAACTGCCAGAGCTCGAATGTTGCGAACGCATGCAGCCTCGTGAGAAGTCAAGGCAGGAGTCACAGATCATGATTTGCTGCTGCAGCTCCCGAGCCGGTTCGATCTGTAATGGTCCTGGGGCCCGACATGCGGCGAGAGCTCCGGTCGTGAGAAAAAAATCCAACGCCAGGATCTCAGGGCCAGCCAGCGAGTCGGCCAGGCTCAGGGCGGGGGGATCCTATAAAAAATTGGGGCCATCGGGGTCCGAGGGCCCGCGTCCGAGACTGGCAGCGCCGACGCCCGGTTTGAGCAAAATCGAATCCCCTCACGAGCGGGATTCGTAATGTTCCCGTCGCCAACGTGATCGCTATCACATATATCGTCTGGCTCGTCGTCGTGCTCCTCATGCTCCCCCCCCCCCTCTTGCCCTTGCACGCCCTCCTCCTCATCCATCCGGTCACGGCATAGATTGCCACGCCCGTATCTCAAGGCTTGCCCTGCTTCGAGTCCTCCGCGCGGACGGCCACGTCGAGGCGCTCGAAGCCGGCGGCGACCTTGGCCGGCTCCAGCGCGCCGCTGTGGTCCCAGTCGAGCGCCGCGAAGAAGGACGACACGTCCTGGAACGCAGAGGAACATAGTAGCAATATGCGCCCGGCGAGGAAGCGCTCGTCCGACCCCAGCATCTCGAATATGTATATCGGAGGTTGGGGGGTAAGATCGCAGTGGAACGGAGACCCCCGACCAGGAAATCGTTCCGTTTCGTTCGTGTCGTGCGTGCGGGCGAGGCGAAGCTGCGTGGGCGCGCGAGAGGAATGAACCCGCCGTTGTTAGGGCGAAACCGAGACAAATGCTTCTCCCCCACCCGCCCATCCGGAGGTGGCTCGCGGTGTCCCGTGGTGTCCGCCGTTGCTAGGGCGAATGCAAAAAAAAATGTTCTCCCCCGCCTGCCCGTCCATCCGTCCGTCCGGCGGTGGCTCGCGGTGTCCCGCGGTGTCCCGTGGTGTCCCGTGGTGTCCCGTTGAGTGAGATCGATGGTGAGATCGATAGTGAGATCGATGTGGTGCCCCGAGGTGTGCAAAAAATGAAATCGATGAGATCGATAGTGAGATCGACAGGTGTCCCGTGGTGTCCCGTGGTGTCCCGTTGAGTGAGATCGATGGTGAGATCGATAGTGAGATCGATGTGGTGTCCCGAGTCGTTCCGTGGTGTCCTATGGTGTCCCGTTGAGTGAGATCGATAATGAGATCGATAGTGAGACCGATAGTGATATCGAGGTGTCCCGCGGTGTCCCGTGGTATCCCGTGGTGGCCTGTAGTGTCCAGTGGTGTCCCGTTGAATGGGATCGATAGTGGGATCGATGGCGAAATCGACAAGTGTCCCGTGGTGTCCCGTGGTGCCCCGTTGAGTGAGATCGATAGTGAGATCGATTGAGTCAGGTGTTGGTCCCCCCCTCTCCTCCCCCCTCCCCACAATCTCCTTATCACCCGAAACGTGGTCGTACAGGTGTGTGTGTGTCTATATCTATCTATATATGTTTAAGACATACCGTGCGGGCGCGGCCGCAAGAAACCCTCATAAGAAACCCAACACTGAAAACCCGCGATCGAGGTGCGCCTGAGGGGAAGCCTGAAGCACCCTGAACGCAGAAGCTTCTTCGGCGGCTGCGGGAAATCACCGCGAAGCCAGGCGGAGCGAACAAAAAAACAGGATACCCTGACGAAAAGCATGTGGTGTCTTGATGTGCGCCCCCACTGTATAATATGGGAATGTATTTAAACATATAAGTCGTTTATATATATATATGGTATATACAGATGTGCACACTACGGTGATGGCATTCGATGAGGAATCCTTCGATAAAGAGCCCAGGGTCTGGAAGCCAGTGGAACTCGAATCGCAGAGTGGCCATGGATATCACCACCGCCCTCATCAGCTAAGGAAGCCTCCAGGGCCTGACGCCTCCTGGGCGCGCTCCTGAACGAACGCCCCACCGTGTCGCACATCGTTGCCCGGGCGGCACGGCCGAGCAGAGCCCGCCGCCGAGCACCGTGCGATGATTGCTCCGCCCGCGCGCGCTGCCCCTTGGGGCGGGGGGTGGCCGACGCGCACCGAGCACACGTTTGCGTGACGCCGGGAGTCCCGCACGGGCTCCCCGTAGAGGGTGCGCCTCCCGCTGCGGATCACCTCGCCCGGGGGTCGACCACAAAGCAGCGTTCTGCGTGCTCGCTCCGCTGCCTTAAAACAGGGCCAGGATCGGGATAAATCGCTCCAGAGCGTTCCGGAGCGCTCTCAGAGCGTTCCGGAACGCTCTGGAGCGGCCGCGGCGCCCAATACATCCTCCAAACCCGCCGATTCTCAGAGATTTCGAGTTATCCTGATCTGATTGTGACCCGATATTCGCGTCGTTTTATGCCTCCTCGGGGCGCTCTCCATGGAACGAGAGCGGTCCGGCCGAGGGCCAAAAACTGCGCCTCGGCGCAGGTCCGACGCCGTGAGATCTGCCAAGACGACAAAGATGAAGGGGCCCAGGGACACACACACACACACACACACACACATCAATACACACAAATAACAAGACTGCCCATATTTCCCATTTTTGTTTCTGGGTTTATGTCTTCCCCCCTTCCCATATTTCCCCATATTTCCCTGGGAGTCGACGATTCATTGCGTCTGTGTGTGTGTTCTTTCCCCTCCTGAGAAAGAGGAGAACACGCCCTTGGGGGGCTGGAAGGACGAGAGCACGACAGAACCGACGAGCAGCACGACGCCGACCCACGGGAGTGCCAGGCCCGCGTCTCGCTCCGCCCCCTCGCCTCGCCCAGGTGCCGGACGATGCCGAGGAGGGCCGCCGCGCGGCCGCCGCCGCCGCCCTCGCCCGCGAGCCCGAGGCTCGAGGCCAGGCCCTGCGAGGCGGCTCCGAAGCTCCCGTCCAGCCCGCGCCCACTGGGCGCGCGGGACGCCGGCGAGCCCGGCCCGCCCGGCCGCCTGGCCGGGCTGCTGGGCGAGCCCGCCGCGGGCGAGCCGCGCCGCCCGCCGGCCGGCGAGGGCGCGCCTGCTGGGCTGGCCCGCCGCGCCGCGCGGCGCCACAGCAGCTCGGGGTGCGTGAGGCCCCGCTCGAGCTCCCGCAGGTCCACGCGGCCGCTGCCGTCGTCGTCCAGCAGCTGCAGGAAGTCGTCGACCTCCAGGGGGGGAGCCGCACAGGGGACCTACGCGCCGACCCACGTACCTGAGCACGGCCCCAAGATATGTGAGAACAACCTCGTAGTACGAACGCTCGCGCAATGGGTTCCTACTTTCACGACCAACGTGGATTCTTGACCAGGGGCCCGCCCAGGTGAGGTCGAAACAGATGAGGTCGAAGGACAGCGCCGCATCGTCGGACGCATCGGCGACGCCGGCGCGGAGAAGATCGGGCTCCACATCGAGGCACTTCGCCGATACGGAGGGATCCTCTGGCCCCATCTGCTATGATCCCATCGGGCCGGTCTAGACGAGGAAAACAACACACGGGTTGGGAGGAAGGGGTTGGGAAGATGAAGGGCATGTGCAATAGCATCCGGATGCAATGCACGATACCTTCGGCCGCCTGCGGGTAGCGATACTTTCATTTCTCCCAGCCCCATCCCCCCAACCCGATAATTGTGCCCCTGACCTCAGACCTGCTCGGGGCCGACGCCGACGCCGAGCCGCTCGAAACCCTGCCTGATCTCCGCCCTGTCCAGCGCGCCGTCGTGGTCGGAGTCCAGGGCGTCGAAGAGGGACCGCACGTCGGAGACGGGCCTCCCGCGAAGGCTGCGGCGCCCGCTGTGGATGACCCTGTTCAGCTGCTCAATGACGTGCGGAGGTGGGCCGGTCGAGGCACCGGCGGTGTCCCTCCCCGGCGTTCTGCTGGGTCGTTGCTGGGCTTCCCGCCACGGCCAGATCCGCCTCGAAGAGCAGAACCTCGGGACGTGTCTGGGCCGGGGGGCCCGATGTTGAGCGGATCTTGGTCGGGCGGTCTGGGGACGCAGCAGTGGGACAATTGAGCCATGTGGAACCTGCTCTGGGACAGGAGCACACCGTAGACGAAGATGCCGTCTCTCCGACCTTGCGTTGCACCGAGCGCAACGGCCGCATTGTATACAGACGCATCCACCCCGAATGTGTCTATACCTGTAACGACATCAGATGCGTCCTTCCTCAACCCTTGTTGCAAGGAACTGGAAGCGGTATTTGGCATAGGCTCCAGATATTGGTCTCCCAGACGCAGGGATACTCTGCCCGTCGTCGCCCTCAAACGCCGCCGTCCCAACCTGCGACCAACTCGTATGCTGGGTCAGACCAGACATAACCCACCTTGGCTTCCACTGATAGCCCCCTTGACTGGGAATGTGAGAAGGTACCGGCACCGCTGCTCCCCGGACTTCTCCCAGGGTGCGGTTTGACCCAGATTTCGAGGCGAATCCAGCGGTGGCGACGAGGCCCTCCCAGGAGGCCCGGAAAGAGCAAACGAGGCAAGGGTAGCGATGAGGGTACCCTTTCCGCCTCCGAACCTCTGATCGTTCCCTCGATTGTAGCAACGCCCGCTCCAGTCCGGGTAGGCTGGGCGCGAACTTATGGGGTGGCGATAAGCGGGGGAGGGGGGGAGAAAGGTACCCTTCTCGGGCCCCAGAGGACCCCCTCTGGGCCCCAAAGGGCCCCTTCAGGGGCCCTGAAGTGCAGCCCTCGCTGTCCCTCCATTTGGCGGACTTCGGAAACCCTAACCCCAAAAACGTTTTCATCTCTTGGGACATCGACTCTTGCTTCCGCCGGCTTCATCCAGCCTTCCGCCAGCCTTCCGCCAGCCTTCCGCCGCCGGAGCCCGCCTCGTTTTACTTATGCCGACCGTCCGCCGCCGCCTTCCGCCGCGGAAGAGATGACAACTCCTTCCATCCTCGGAGGCGGGGGGGCCTTTCTGGAACGCCTCATGTATCGTCCCCCCCCCCCCCTAATTACGCGGCCTCCAAGCCCAGACCCCCGACGTCGTGAATTTTGGTTCCAACGTCGACCCCAAGAGGTCTGAACCCCTTCCCCGGGACAGTTTCTCGTCCTGGATCGTTCCCAAACGGCCCCGAGGCCCGGCAAGGGCCCCCGGAGGTCGAAAATAGCAACAACAAAAACCTCCGCCGTGATTTTTTCATGACTCGAAGGGGTCTGCGACTCTTGCTCCGCCCCCCCTCTGGCGTACAGCCCGACCTTCACAGTGGCGGCCTCCCGTGCCGCACACCCTCGGAGGCCAGTGTCTGCCACCCGCCCCTCGGCTCCAGAGCTCGGGCCTCCGAGGGGCCGCTCGGGGATGCCCCGCCAGAGCGAAGGGCGGCGCGCCCGAGGGCCTCTGAGACCCCCACCCCCCGCGGACCTCTGCTCTCCTCGAAGGCTCGACGACCACCTGTCTTTCGACGGCATGACTTTTGTCATAACGTCGCCTCTGGAGGTCTCGATCCGTTCCCCGGGACCAGCTTTTCATCCTCAGTCGCTGTTCGACGTTCCCGAGGCCCGGTCAGGGCCCCTGAAGCCCCGAATAGCGAGAATCCTCCAGCCGTGACTTTTGTTAGGGGGCCACGTGCGAACCGTTCACTTCGCTCGGGAGCTTCCAAGCGAAGTGACCCCCCCCCCCAGAAATCGTGGGGGGTAGGGGTTGTGGATGCCATGACGATGGACACTCTAACAATCCTAGCGTTGTATTAAGCCTGTGTTCAACATGTACAAAACATGCTCTAACATGGTTTCAACCATGTTCGTACATCGTTAGCACATGCTTGAGACATCCTTTAGACATCTGGAAAGTATTGGGCAGCATGCCTCCTCTCCGCCAACCGACTACCACCAGGCAGCTGCGCCGTCGCAGGCGCGGCCGCTGCCCCGCGCGGCCCGCCTCCGAGCCTGTGAAACGTGGGGGCCGCCCGCCGCGCGGCGTGCCTGGCGCCCCCGCGGCCGTAGCGGCCGGCCAGCTCGTGCAGCAGCGGGTGCGCGGGCGGCCGCGGGCAGCCGCCGCGCGTGCCCCTCGCGGCACGCGGTGGGTCGGCGGCGAGCGACAGGCCGGCTCGAGCAGGGGATCATCATCGTCATCAGCATCAGCATCATCTTCATCAGCATCATCAGCATCAGCATCATCATCAGCATCATCAGCATCATCAGCATCATCATCAGCAGCAGCATCAGCATCATCAGGAGGGGCTCACCTCAGCACTGCATTATTCGCGCCGACGCTGCGAAACACATGCGTGGAAGGATGCACAAAGGCGTTCCACTCACGCTTCGAGCACGCGAGCAGGGTCAGCCTCGAGCAGGGGAGCGACCACAGAATGGGTTTACCCCTACATGGATGTTCTCTTCGGGTCTGCGAGCGAGGCGTGGGATGATGCACGGGCGTTCTGCACAGGCATCGCACGCTCGACGAGAAGACCAAGGTTGGGGCAAACCAATTCTGCAGTCGATCCCCTGCTCGATTGGTTGACCCAAAGGGGGGGTCCAGCGGAAAGGGGGTGGTGCAATAGATTCGGGGCAATTGCACTGCATGTGCAGTTGCGCCAGAGAACTGTACAGCATGGTATTGCAACCAATGTACTGCACGCGGAGCTCCAGCTACACATCTGCGTACCAGAACGTGTTGCACGCCCCCAAGACTAACGATCGTACCCCCCGCGAATCTACTGCGCCAAATATGTTGCACCACCACCCTCTTTTCGCTGGACCCCCTTTTGGGTCAACCAAAGAGGGGGGAAGGTGAAGAGCAAAAGACGGCGGGGATTCTCAGAAACCCTTCGGCCTTTGTATGTGTCTTCAGGGAAGGCCTAGAAACCCTCTCAGAAGGCCCGGGGACTTCCGAGCATGCTGAGCAGGCCCGCCCCCTCTCGCGTCCACCTGGGGCTGGCCGCCGAGTTGGGGTGCATTGGCTGTCCCTGGGCGCGTGGCTGGAGTGGGGTTCCTCGTGGCGGAATGCGGTTACGGTGTTGCGTTGCTCGTTGTTGGCTGTTGTCGTCGTCCTCGCCCGCAGACCCCCCGCGACACCCACGCGACCCACCTGGCGACCCACCCACGACCCTAGTGGCGACCCACCCGCGACCTACCCCGTGACCCATCCCGCGCCCGCCCCCAGACTCGTATCCGCAACTGCAGGGTGCTACGTAGGATGTTCCGAACGGTTTCCAAGGGCGACCCCGCCCTCTTCTTAGCGAGGGCCTTGGAAACCCGCACCCCGGTGGCCCATGGTATGGCCCTCTGGCGCTCTCCTCGGGCCCCACACAGGCCCGCAGCCGCCCCAGAACGACTGCAATATGCCACGGCGTCGGCCAAATGCGTACCAGCGAACTCCCAGGGGCCCAAAGATGCCCACAGGACTCCAAAACGCCCCCCAGTAGGTGCCCAAGGAAGGTTCGAGCGACCATGAGATTGCGTCGGGAAGGCCTGAGAGGGCCCAAACACGCCCCCAAAGACGACCCAACAACCCAGCACTGCCCCACAGAAGCATCAACCCGGGTCCAACACGGCCCAGGACCCCCCGAAAACGGAAGATCGCCCTACGAAAGCTCCAAGACGGGGACAAGCTACGACCCCCAAATGGCTCCACCACGCCGCTTCGGAGAGTTTGGTAGAGCCAGCGCGTCCAAGACGGCTCCAGGACCAACATGATGTGCGCACAACAAACTCTCACAAGGCAATCAAACGAGTGCCAAGAGCCCCAAAGAGGCCCAACATAACCTCAGAAGGAACCTCCATGACCCCTTCGAGGGAAAGAAAGAAAGAGAGAGAGAGAGAGAAGAGAGAGAGAGAGAGAGAAACAAAAGAAAGAGAGAGAGAGAGAGAGAAGAGAGAAGAGACAGGAAGAGGACGAGGACAAATGACGGAATCGGAGGAGCACGAGGCCGAGGACATGGAATGGGTGCTTGAGTCTGGCGCCAGGCGCCAGTCCAGTCTGGGCGCTGCACTAGAGCGGGTCTGAAGCTCCTCCTCCTGCTCCCTGCTTGCGCGGATGCGTGAGCACTGCGGCGGGAATTCCGCCGCGGAGCAATTCTGTCACGGAGCAGAGCAGGCCCCGACTGATATTGACGAGCCCTTCACCTCGTCATCGCTCGGCCGTCCATTCCCTGTGCTTTGTTCGGTTTCGTGCGTGGATTTTGTCTCGCCAAATGATCAAGGATGCTCGTCGGTTGTCCTCGCAGAACAAACAATGCACACGTCCGAGCGATGCCGAGGTCACCCGGCGGGCGGGGCGACCCTTCGGGCCACTGAGATGCATCCTTGGTTTGTTAAGGTTTAGGGTGTTTAGCTAAAGTTTAGCGAACGTATAAAGTTTAGCAGCAGTTATCCAAAACAGAGTTATAAACTTTATAAACGTTAGCGTTCGCTTTAACAAACCATAAAAATATAACGTGTTCATAAGTTCCTTTGTTACTTCTCACGTCAGTTTGCACTACGTAGGTTGCACCACGTAGGATGCACCGCATAGGTTGCACCGCACTACATAGGTTGCACCACTACAGGTTGCACCGCTTAGCATGCACCACATAGGTTGTACCACAGCACATAATGCACCACATAGGTTGCACCACATAGGTTGCACCGCATATGTAGGGGCGGGCGCGTAGCACCAGGTCCGCCGCCGAATGTCGCCTCTGTATCTGTCGTCGTGGTCGTCGTCGGGGCCCCGCGGTCTCAGCATGCCGCTTTGGGGAGGAGGAGGAGCAGCAGCAGCAGCAGGTGCCTGCACGAGGAGGAGGAGGCAGCAGGAGCAAGAAGGATGTTGAGGAGGAGGAGAAGCGGAGCAGCCCCCCTCATTTCTCATCCTCCTCCTGTTCGTTGCCTTCAGCCGCAATGGCTTAAATGCGCAGACATCGTTTCTGGATGGGCTGTGCGGCGGGGCTACGCGAAGCGTATGCGAATTCTTTTTTCCTGAGCGCAAAGCGCCAGCAAAGCCAATCATGAAAACTCAAATGGCAGGATAGTGCCGATGGTGCCGTCTGCGTACACGCAGTGTTCTACTGCAGCCAAAATAGCTTTGGTCTCCCAGCACTCCACTGGAGTCTCAGAAAGTCCCCACACTGCCTTTGCAGTACCACGGATGCGCCGAGAAAGTTCCATAACCTCCATCATAGAAACAGCTTCTCCACTGACCTCGAAATGCAACTTCCCGCGGGCGGCAAGCGTGCCATCGGAGCCGTTCAAAAGCACAACGTCCCCTTGCGTGCATAAGCCGAGCTGGCTGAAGCGAGAATATTTGCCTATGTTCACTGGGATAGCATCACCTTCCAAACCCAATGCGTCCAAGATCAGCTGTCTGCTCTTCTTGGGCGCCTTGCGGCCCTGCAACAAGCTGACGTCATAATTGAAAATGTGGCTCTTTATTGCTGACAGGTAATGGGCAGCGCATTCGCTCGGCAACGACTTGCTGGCTGACCCAGAGATGTTCGCCAGCTCGGTGGCGTATCTCTTTGGCATTCTATGCTTCCTCTCAAAGACGAAGCAGTTCAAGAGCCTCCCGTTTCTTTCGAGTAGCTCAGGGAGGTGGAGAAGCCAGTGGCGTTTTGGTGTCAAAGACTCATATCCAAAAGCAGCAGTGAAATATTCAAAACACTTATGAACACAACCTAGAAGCCTCGCTGGGCCCACGTCGATCCGACTGGTTGCAACTACCAGCTGCGACAGCTGAACGCAAGCTATCATAGCGTCGCAAGCCGCATTGGCTGCCCCCATAAGTCGCTGGACCGTCTGAGTGAATAGCATCAGCACGCCAAGAATAGACAATAAATCAGGCGCCTGGGATTTTACGTGTTGGGCCTTTCTGTGCTGGTCCTTCCGATCAGCATTGAAAATGCTGTCTAAATGCGTAGCGTGAAACCTTCCAGGGAACACCCAAGTTGCCAAGAAGCCAGAGAATGACTCCTACACGCCATTAAGCCCAGCAGATATGAACTCTTCGAAAGTAAGGTGTGTCACGAGATTCACAACACAGTCGACGAACAGCGCGTGCATGTAGTCATGCATAAACACCTCTGTTGGGTTGATCAGCCTGTCTAAGGCTCTATCGAGCAGTAAGCCTCGCTTAGCAAACGTTAAGCCCAGCGCCTGCTGCGACATAACGAACTCTTCATTAGACAGAGTCCGCGACATGCGCTCCAGATACCTGGCATTGGTGCGAAGCTCATGGTCAGTGGACGCCACGAGCTCATCGAGATGTATCTCGTTGCAACGCAACATGGCTGAACCACCCTCATCAACAACCCTTGAATCGGCTGTGAACATATTCTTACAAAGCATACAAAACTTGGACGCGCCGTCGCCCCTTGCTTGCCAAACAGCTTTATGAACGCCTCCGTCTTGCAACACCACGCCGGCTTTAGCAAACAGCCTGAAGCTACCCCCGTCTAAGTCAAGGGCCATTCCGCCGTCTTGGAAATGAAAGCCATCAGGCTTGGAAAAAAACATTTAATAGCCTCAGCGAATGCTTGGCTCAACCCAGCAGAGAGGGAATTCACAGAACAGGAGAATTCAGTCATCAGCACAAACCAGCTCTCCTCTTGACTGAGCGCGCTCACACCGAATTCCAAGAAGCTCCAATACATAGATTGGAAGTTTCTCTGGTTCGCTGGTGATAAGGGGTCCCTGGTGTGACTTCGTCAGAATACAAGATCAAGTTCCATGGCTTTTCGGGCGTCGATGGGCGAAGCATCAGCTGGCGCTTCAAGTACTTCCGAAAATTCGCACTCTCTCCGGCAGCTGCCGCTAAGGATGCGAACGGACAGGCGATGGGCATGCTAGCTGGTTCTTCCTCTGCATCAGTGCACGTGAAGCTTTGCACTATAGGACCGTACTGGCCGACAGTTGTGGTAACAGCATCCCTCGCGGCACGCATGGAATTCCGATCTATGACTTCTGGGAGACCATTGCCCCTCACGTCCGCCAGAATTGCCGCTAAAGCAGAAGCCGCACAGTGAGGCTTGCAACGACGGAACTCATTAAGCCTGCGCAGCTTAGCAGCCCGCGGCGGCTGCGTCCGAAACTGCGGTAGACGCTGCAAAGCCCGAGGTCTGAGCGAAATGGGCTACGGACGGGGGCGCCAGCGCTTGCTCCAGCACGAGGGTGCGCTATTGATGAAGCGAGGAGCATACATTCTTTTCTTCCCACACCCCTCCAGACTTGCAACCCGTTCTCGAGAGCCAGATGTCAACCGAGGCTCAGCACGCAGTGCTTGTATATTATGCGAAAAGCCTGTCTATATGATAGTGCAACAATGACCGCCCCAGGACGTCCCCTCAGCGTCGTCGATCGCCTTGACGGCTGCAGCCCACGCCTCAGCGGTCGGCTTAGGCCCCCCCCCCCAAGCCTTGGAGCTCCCGGTGTAGTAGCCCGACCAGCCCATGGGGCTCTTAGGCGCGTTCTGTGAGATACTCTGTTACCCTCGCCACCATTCCCGCTCGCTCATGGCCCCGACTACGGCCCCCGATCCCAAGACGAACGATGGACACATGAGGCGAGGATTGGTTGGTAGGAGAGGAGGAGGAGGAGGAGGAGGAGGAGGAGGAGGAGGAGGAGGGGGGGGGAGGAGGAGGGGGAGGAGGGAGGAGCTATAGGAGGAGGAGCTATAGGAGGAGGAGGAGGAGGAGGGGAGAAGGAGGAGGAGCGAGGAGAAGGAGGAGGAGGAGGAGGAGAAGGAGGAAGAGGAGGAGGAGGGAGGAGAGAGCAGCGAGGGAGGAGGGAGAAGGAGGAGGGAGGAGGAGAGGAGGGAGGAGGAGGAGGAGGAGGAGGAGGTCAAAAAACACATCCAAAAAACGATGTTTTACCACTACGAAGAGGGATGATGGTGATGAGGAGGCGTAGAGGAGGAGTAGGAGGAGGAGGACGTACCCAAGACACCCAACGCATAGCGACATCAAACTGTTCGGGGGTGGGTGGGCGGGGGGGGGGGGGGAGGTCGGCGGGGGAAGGGGGGGGGGGGGGGGGGGGGGGGCAACCAATCTCGACGAAGCGGCGCGATGTCTGGCGGTGGCTCGCTAAGCACAATGAATTGCCACGCTCTCGAGAGCACGGAGGCGAAAGGCTTTGCGGCTCGTGTAGATTATGCCTTGCTTGTAGACCACTGGCGGTGGGTTCGAACCGTCCTTTGGCATCGACGGCATTGCGCCCGTGATTTTAGACTTCGGGATCGGCTTCAAGTCGGTAGTGGCCGCCTGGGGCTTCTTCGCGCTCTCTGCAGCCGCGGCAGGCTCGGTCTTAACAGCCTTGGCGGGCGTGATGGGCGCAGCGGCTGCTGATGGGCGCTTCCGTGCTGGCGCCTCAGTCTTGACCTCGGCGTCCTCTCTGCAGCTGCTTTAGCAACTTCCTTCTTAGCTGTGACTTTCGCCTTCGCTTCCTCCTTCTGCTTGCCCTTGCGCTTCTTGAGGGCCTCGATCGCAGCGCGGGCGTGGGGGTCCAAGTCCGCTAAACGCGGCCCTTCGTCATCATCGGCGGCGTCGTGATCCGCATCGTCCTCGGGTTCGTGCTGCTCAACCTTTACAGCGCCCTGCTCCTCATGTTTAAGGGTTTCGAGCTCACGCGTGACAGGCGTCTCATGTTTGGCAACCTTCAGCGCCCCATCAAGAGCGCGGTGGACAGCCAAGCTGGCTCGTGGCTCTACTTTCACGGGAGGTGCTTCAGGGCACCGCGCAGCCGCTTGGCTTTTCTTTGCGGTACTCGAGCAACTTGTGCTGGTACTCGTAGAACAATCCCATCTCGTACGGGTCAGTCGGTGATGGGATGAGCGCCCCTGCTGGCGATGCGGTGCGTGCGTCGGCTGTGGGCGCTGGCGTGGTGTCATGGCTCTGGGCGGTGTCAAGCTCTGCCTTTGCTGCTTGAAACTTTGCTTTAACATCTGGTTCGAAAGACGACTTCAGCTTGCTATTGTTGGAGCGCAGCGATATACTGTCAGCGACTGTGTTGACGCCCTTGAGCTCGATCGTGATCGGCTGGTCATCGTCAGGGTAGGCAGACTGGAAGATGTCTGTTGGGAGCTCCGATGGCGAAGCTGGGTATCCCAAGATGCGCGAAAACCCGAACCCCTTCTTTTCGGACTTGAAGCAAGCCTTGAAGTCTTTCAGTAAATCCCAACGCTTTTTTGGCTCGGGTGGGGCCTCGTAACGCGCGATTGCGAATAGGGCTGTCCCCCGCCTGAACGTATGCTGGGCAGGATCGTTGCAACCGACGGCCATGGCGCGCTCGACCATCGTCGTCATCTTGCGGTGCACCGAAAGCTTGGGGTTATTGAGCACAGCCCAGTCCGAAGACGTTAGGTAACACCACCACTCCTTAAGCGATTGCTTACCAGAGCCTTCTGGCTTGACGGGGCCGCTGCCCTTGGCGACCTTGCTGCCGACGATGACCATGATCCGCTTGGTCTGGCCCTCGCCGTACGGCTCACCCCTCAACGCGTCAACGATATGGGTGGCCTCGGCTGGGCCGAAACATTTTATATTGTTCAGCATGCTGATCAGAGTGTCGGCAGAGCTCTTCTGGAGCGGGGGGTCGCCGCTGCTGTTCATTTCTGCCCGAGCCTTGAAAAAAGGCTTTCACGCTACCGATCTCCTTGACTAGTAAGCTGCAGTTGCAGCTTGAGCAGGCCATCCAGCTGGTGTACGTATAAGCTCAAGCGCTGATGTGACCCAGCCTTCGGGCTCGCGAGGTGATCGCCTTCAAACTCGTGAGCCAAACGGCTATGGATGAGATGGGCTGGCAAGCTACATGGCGACGCTATGTGGCGCCAAGAGAGACGGCTAGCACCAAAACGGAATGAAACGGAATGAACCAACACCGAAATGTCATGAAACGGAATGAAATGGAATGGGACGGAATGAAACGGAAATGGACTCACGGCAATGAATGACATGGAATGAAACAACACCGAAACGGAATGAAACGGAATGAAACAGCACCGAAACGGAATAACGACATCCACGACGACCGGAGGGGGGGAGGTGGGGGGGGGCACCCCATGAGATGAGCGAGAGAGGCCGCGGAGCCAGGAGAAGATGGAGTAGAGGGGTGGAGGAGAACGGCAACTGTTTGACTGTTGAAGCGCTTCTCCTCCCCATCCTCCTCCTCATCCTCATTCTCCTCCTCCTCCTCCTTCTCCTCCTCATCCTCCTCCTCATTCCTTTCCTTTCCTCCTCCTCCGCATCCTCCTCCCCCTCCTCCTCATCCTTCCGGCTCCTCCTCCTCCTCGTCATCATGATCTTCCCCCTCCTCCTCGAGGAGGGGGCGCCGCCCGCGCGCTGCGTTTCGGCTTACAAGCCGCTCCTCCTTGGAGTTGCCCTTGCTGCATGGGTCGGGCTCGTCATCCTAGATATCGCTGATATGGTGGATATCAACAATATCTGGGATGACGAGCCCGACCCATGGGGCGTCCTCCTGTCGGAGGGCCCGGGGATGTCGGGGATCCTCCTCGACATCCCCGAGACGTGGACGATGGGGCTGGCCTCGCACAGGCCCATCCACCGCGGCCCTCATCTACGAGCCATATGGCTCGTGGACGAGGACGTGGTGGCGATGTGCACCCGCGACGTCGAGGCCCTTTCGGGCCCTCGGCCGCCGCCCATTCCCGCGGCGATGCCGCGCGAGAGTGCGGTCGCCGCAGGCATCGCCTGCGCCGCGCTCTTGCGGGCGCGGCTGGCGCCAGCCGATGCGGCGGCGCTTGTCCGCGCCTTTCTGCGCTGAGGCGCGCCCGCCACCGCCTCCCACCCCCCTCCTCCCCCTCCTCCTCCTCATTCGCCCCCTCCTCTCACCCTTCTCCTCCCCATCATTCTCCTCCTCTCTCCCCCTTCTTTTCCTCCTCCTCATCCTCCTTCTCCTTCTCCTGAAACAACACCGAAACAACACCGAAACGGACTGAAACGGAATGAAACAGCACCGAAACGGAATAACGACATCCACGACGACTGGAGGGGGGGGTGGGGGGCCACCCCATGAGACGAGCGAGGGGGGCCACGGAGCCAGTAGAAGAGGGAGAAAGGGGGCGGAGATAACGACATCATAGACGAACTGAAATTGATGGGCTGCTTACGTCGGGGGTGTAGGAGGGGCGGTGACGCTCGCATTATGCTATGACATAGCACTGCATGTTGACATTGCGTGCGTGGCATAGCACTCCACCGAGCCACGCGCATGGCATAGCATTATGAGGTTCGGACTGCACGCATGGCATAACATAGCACAGCGTCGGGCGCACCACAGTTTCGCTGTCACCTCCCTTCCCCCACCTCCACTGATCACTCAGACATTCCGCTGAGTCGAGGAGGAGGGCATGACTCCCCCTCCTCCTCCTCCTTCTCCTCATCCTTCTCCTGCTTCTCCTCATCTTCCTCATCATCCCTCTCATTCGACTCCTCGTCCTCCTCCCCCTCCTCATGGACGCGGGAGAAGGAGGAGAATGAGGAGGAGGGCGAGGAGGAACACGAACTCTGGGGGAGGATGGATAAGATGAGGGAGGACGGACGAGGAGGATGAGCAGGGTGAGGAGGAGGTTGGTTCACCTCGCGACGCTGTCCGCATCCTGCACGCCGACGGCGACGTCGTCCGCGTCCTGCGCGCTCTGGGCGCGCTGATCATGCACGCTCTGGGCGTGCTGCTGAGGCTCCGCGCCGTCATATGGGCGCAGAGCAAGAGTTGCTCTAATGCGGGCCTGCGCCGGGCCACCAACGATCTGAACCGCGTTTTCTCGAAGCTGAACGAGTTCAAAACATGAGCGAGTTCAAACACAACTGAGCCAAAACCAATGGACCCAACTGGCCACGCTGACATGTGGCTCGGCGCCTACGGCAATGAGGGCGCTATATAAGCGAAATCGTGCCTGTGCTAAGGAACGGGGGCGCCTCCAGAGGTCGTCTGATTGGGCGCAGTGGGGGGGGGCGATTGGACCGTTCACGCTCTGCTCATCCTCACCCCTCATCCTCCTGTCCCGTGGGTAGAGGCCTCCTGGGAGGCCCACGGGTGCTCGGACTGGTTTTGGATCAGGGCTCGGACACCACCCCTTCGGACGAACACCGACGGTCTCTGGGGGCGCACCAGCCAGCCCGACAGGCCCCAGCGACGGCAGCACGGAGCGCGGGCGCACAGGACGCAAGATGCGTTTGACTACCAAGTCTTCAGAGTCAAACGCAACGGTCCTGCGTTTGACTCTGAAGACTTGGTAGTCAAAAGGTGGCGGCCCTGCGTTTGACTCTGAAGTCTCTGTAGTCAAACGGTGGCGGCCCTGCGTTTGACTCTGAAGTCTCTGTAGTCAAACGCTAGGCGCCTCCGTTTGACTACCAAGTCTCTGTAGTCAAACGCTGAACCGATCATGGCAGCCTAATCCCAGCCGAGAAGCCTGCGGAGGGCGGGAGAGCCATCGCAGTACTCCTTCGCGTGCGTCTCGAAGGCGGCCCAGTCCTTGCGCCAGTAGTCGGTGATGAGCGTCGCCAGCCGCGGCATCCAGCCGCCATGGCCGCCTTTCCCGCGAGGCGCCTCTTCCTTGGAGCGGCCCTTAGAGCTGTCACCGCCGCCGCCCTTAGAGCTGTCACCGCCGCCCTTAGAGCTGTCACCGCCGCCCTTTGAGCTGTCGCCGCCGCCCCTGAGGCTGCCGCCGCCGTCGCCCTTCTGAATGATTACGGCCTCGTACGCCGCCTGGCCGCTGAGGATCTGGATCCCGTCCGACTCCGACGCGCTCCACCATGGAAAGTGTAGAGCGCCTGGCGGTGCGTCCTCGAAGTCCGCGCCTGCGCTGGCGCTCCAGAACATGATCGTCGCGGCCTGCTGGTAGCTCTTGCGCTCGGCGACCGTCGTCCACATCGCGTCGCTGCCGCACCACCCGTCCTCGCAACGGAAGATGTACAGCGAGCCCCCGTCGCCGCCGTGGGTCTTCTGCGTGGACTTCCACGCGAAACCGCCGTAGTGAGCGACCCCCGTGTTGAAGTAGCTGCCAACCGTAGCTTGGACCGTCTCCAGCACCTCATCGTTGCATGACTGAAGAAATATGCTGTTCTGAACGTCGTCAGCCATCACGACAAGGGTGGCATGCCTGAATGGATTGTACTCCATGGCGCCAACTCGCTCGCAGACCGTTGCCAAGTCCAGGCTGACAACTGCAGATCGCGTCGTGAGTCGCAGCTTGGTCGGAGGAGGACCGTCAGGCTGTCTCGGGAACGAGAGCTTCCTCTCGAGCATGAGGTCCTTCTTGAACACGTCCATGGCGCTGCAACCAGATGGCGATGCCGCGCGAAAGAAAGGCGCGCCGCCGATGTGCAATCAGCCGCTGCTCGAAGCAGCGCTTGGAGCCAAAACGGCTGACACGGAGGAGGTGTGGTGGAGGGGGGGAGGCGCGGATGAGGCATGGATGTCTTGACTGGGTTGCCCCAGTGCATGAGTCCCAATGCGGCCTCACCAGATAACATCTGAGGCCCCAATAAGACCTTCGGGGCCCACATTAGATGTTCGACCCGATCGAACATATCCATTTGGGGCCCAAATCAAGTGTTCGACCCGATCGAACATTGCCTTCGGGGGCCCGAATCGGATGGTCGACCCAACCGAACATAACTTTTGGAGGTCCAGCTCAACTGTTCGACCCGATCGAACATAAGACCAACCTACCTGAGGCCCCAACCGAAACCGAATCATCATATGAAACTACAATGACACCTATGAAACAACATCGGGGTGCTCTTGGTGACTCTGCGGGCGTCGGGCGTTACCCATGTCCACGGCCTGTGGCGTGTCATCATGCGTGGCATGCTCTGAATGCTGTTGCGAACGACGACATGTGAGGGGGGTGAGGCGGGGGGGCGCCCCATGAGATGAGCGAGAGAGGCCACGGAGCCAGGAGGAGGAGGAGGGAGGGGGGTAAGGAGAACGACGACCCACATGGACTGAGCCTGCTTTAAAGATGTCATTTTGAGATTTTGGGTGGGGGGTTGAGACTGGACATGGTCTAAACGCGCAGAGCATAGCATTGCATCGCGCCACAAGCATAACATGACAATCTGAGGTTTGCACCAAATTATTGGCATACCATATCATAGCCATCAACCTCATCACCAGCTTCCTCGCCTTCAACCCCCATCCTCCTCCCCGCCCTCCGCAACTGCGGGTGAAGATCGCGTCGCTACATTGTGTGGGAGCAATGTCTTCTGATTTTCTGAATAGCGATGTGCTGAGATGACATATTGCGGGGGGGTGAGGCGGGGGGGCCACCCCATGAGATGAGCGAGAGAGGACGCGGTGCCAGGAGAAGGAGGAGGGAGGGGGGTGAGGAGGAGGACATCATAGACGAACTGAAAGTGCTTGGCTGGCGAATCAATGCTGGCATTGGGGTCTGGCTGGACATATATGCTACACTGCTTCAGAAAAAGCCAGCCACATGCATAGCACAGCATTGCATATAACGTAGCATTCTGAGGTTTGGGCCGATTGCATGGCATTCTGCATAGCACAGCATCGGGTGCATCACGCAACTAATCCTCACCTTCCTCATCCCCCTCCTCCTCCTCATTCGCAATTGTATCAAGATCACAGCGCGAGACCACAATATCAGCACAATGAACTCGTGATCGCTTCGAGCGCAAATAGCACCATGGTGGCTACGGGCGAACGCATGGCACATCGTGAAATAGCCACTGAGGCTCATGAGCTGTGGTCTGTGATCGCTGCAGTGGCCTGTTATCGCCGTTGCGTGCATCTTCATGGGCGACAGCCGCCCTTGAAGATACCCACAATGTCGACAGCATCACGCAACAACGATCACAGTCCACAGAGAGTTGTTGCCCACGGGCATACCAGCTGCGCCATGCAGCTTACGACTGCGAGCTCGATGACGACGAGCTTGTGCCCCAACCGCCAGGGGGGGCTGCGTCCGCCGCCTCTGCCTCCACGACCTCGGGGAGAGCCGACAACCTCTGCAGGCGCCCGAGGCTAGTCGGCTTGGTCTGCGTCGGCGTGCCCTCAGTCAAGGTGTGCAACTTCCTGACGTCATCGAAGATCTCGCGAACGTGCTTATTGGTCTCCACCTTGTTAGCGATCACCTTCGCGAATCGCCCAAGCGCATCTGCGCGCTCTTTGTGTTCGTTGCGGCTGGCTTTCATGTCCTTCAGCTGCTGCTTCAGCGCGGCCTTGCTGTCCTGGTGGGCGCCCTTGGGAGCCATCGCGCGGTGGCTGATGAAACGGACGAAGCGCGCAAGCGCTGGGGGGAGGAGCCTCTGAAGCAGAACGGCTGAACTACAATGGTAGTCCCCGACCCCAAGCCCCAAACGGAAACGCATCAACGCAGCCAATCGGCTTGATGAGCAATGACTGTTTTTCATACTCGGTGAGCGAAGTGCTAAGCCCGCAGACCCCAATCATACGGGCGCTGTCAGCCTCAAGGCTTAGTGCATGTATATACACTTGCAGCATTAGTCATGGGAATGCTCGGGAAGCCCAGCATGGCAAGGCTCAGCACCCGAATTAGGAAGCTCTGCATCCGAATCGGGAAGCTCACCAGCCGCATCGGGGGGCTCATCACCCGCATCGGGGAGCCCACCATCGGGGGGCTGCGGCTGCGTGAGGAACCGTACCGCATCCTCAACCGTCTTGCATTTCTTGTAGCCGTAGCCGTTCAGGCCATCTGTGCTCCTTGGGAACTTTGCAAGTACATAGCCGTTCCTGTGGTGGACACCCTTAGGCAGATCAGGCAATCGACCTCGCTTCTGCGGCTCATCGAACCCCATTGTCCTCATAATGTGAATTGCCGCAGCCAAAGCCTCGGGTTCGTACGCAACGAAGAGGTGGTCACACGGGTGAATTGGCCTCAGAACATCAATGTGAACAGCCTTATCGTGAACTACCACCTCGAGGCACATGACACCAGGATCGCGCCTCATGACAGCCTTCTCGGCGTGGGTCCTCACAAGCTTCGTTTGCTTCGGTGGCGTTTTGAACAGAGAGGCCTTTGCCTGGGTTTGCTCCTGCTTGAGCTCGTCCGACTGCTTCTCATTCCGCTGGGCTATCAACGACTTCAGCCCCCTGCTCAGAACCACTGCCTGCTGCTCCAGCCCGCGTGGGAGGTCGCCGTTCTTATAAGCCAAAAGGCTGTTCAGTGTATACTGCGCAGGTGAGATTCGGACAAAAGTGCCATCGCCGACAGTAGCCATGTCATATGGCCTGTGAATCCGCCAAACTGGCTTTATCCCCATCCAGCTTGACGGTGCGAGAAAGTTCAAGCGTTGCTTTCTGCATTATGCTAACAGCAAACCGTGATGCTTTATCCCTGGTCGTTTGAGCCTAGCGGCTGAGGTTCGATTGCATCCTAGAAAGGGGACGCGACGTGGACGACGTCAGATGAGCGAGAGAGGCCACGGAGCCAGGGTAAGGAGAAGGGAGGGGGGTGAGGAGAACGACGACAGATGCGACTGACACTTAGGCTCATCTGCACCGCATGGCGCATCAACTCGTTGGTCTGGACAGTCCTCGAACGCTCGGGGGCTGGATAAGCATGGCATGCCATAGCATATGCAGGGTGAGCCCAAGAGGGCCGCTCGCATGGCATCACATAGCGTGCCAGTTGCCACCCGATGCCATTCGCTTCGCCGTTGGCTGTCTTCGCAGGCCCCTTGCAATATATTCGGACGGCCTCACTGAAGTGAGCATGCACCCTATATTCTCTCGTTCTCGGTCTCTCGCACTCTCTGTGGCATCCCCCTCATAATCACCCCCCCTGCCCCCCCCCCCCCTGGTTCGGCGCCGCCCTGAACGCAAAGACGTTGCTGAGGGAAGACATGTCCAATGAGGGCAACGGTGGGAGCGCACGGGCTTGAGGGAATGTATGATGCGGACGGTTGCATGCCAAAGGACTGTGGGCGACCAGTCAGGATCATATTAGCAAATGCTGACCTCCCGCCGCATCTCGCCCCACACCCGCCATGTTTTCTCTGCCGGTGCAAGTGCGACTGTCCACAAAGACTGCGTCAACTGTCTGATAAGCGCATGGCTGGTAAACCCGTTCGCACGCAAAAGATATGTGTCCGACATCAAAGCTTCGTGCTAGCCGACGGGGCAACAGCTCGACCTCCACCCTCACCCTCGCTCCTCCTTGCTCTCCCCTGCTACTGCGCGGCAGCATATGACTATAGCACTGCAGAGTGCTGGGATGCCCTGGGCTCGAGCTCGAGAGGTTACAAAAGTGCGATGCAAAACACACCCCTCTGCAGACTAGCACCCGTGGCTGATGGATGCGGTTCAAGCCCTCTTCTGCTTCTTGACGGCCTGCTCATGGATTGGCACCTCCTTAGCCTTGGGCTTGGCGAGCATCTGGAGCTTCACATTGGGCCCGATGTCGGTCGTGTTGGTCAGCACTGGCAACGGTAAGCCACCGTGTGACACGTGGCTCGTAGCCATGTTGGCTTGCTTTTTGTCGTCGGTTGGCGCGACCCACCAGTGTGAAGCCACCAATGCGGCTTCATCGAACTGGATGCTGGTGTCATTGTCTTGCGGTTTAGATACAGGCAACACAAACAGTGAACCTTGGTGTCTTTGTCAACCGCATGCTCGCCAAGTGAAATGCCAGACCCATTGTTCTTCGCACTTATGTTGATGAGTGGTGCCACTGGGACCAAAGTAAGCTGGCCCTGCTTGATCGCGCTAGTAGTCCACACCCCATCTGGCTTCCGCCAGAACGTCAGCTTATGCTTGCCCACGTGCTTGGCATCTCGCTCAAGGAGAGCTCGGTACAACGCAGCCTTCTGCTTGTCGATGTACAGCTGCTGCGGGCGCTGCTGATCACCATCCATCTGTTTTGACAAAGCAGCCTTAGAGATTGACCACTTCTGAAGAATATCCTCACATGTAATATCAGCCGTGTGTGCCTCTCGGCTCGCGTCGTGGTTAATAGCTTCGCGAAGCTTGACAGTCTGGCCGATGCTGAAGATAGTGTAAAGCCTCTGGGCTGCAACGTCCTTCTGGACTACTAGACACCCGACCGAATACCCAGCCTTCTTGGCAATCCATGTCGGGCCCTTATGGTCGCTGAGCGTCGCCGTGCTGGATGCACTCGGCTTCGCTTTGGCGGCGGCTGCAGCGCCGCTCGAGACCGCGTGCTTAAGACCACTCGTCGAAAGTTACCGTCTGGCCCCTGAAGTCGCTGACATATGTCGCCCCACATAAGCTCCTTGCCCTCCCGACCCATCTTCTCCTTACCTGTGAGCTTCAACGCAATCCTCACGAATAGCTGCCCTAACGGCTGCAACGCCGCATCGATGCCATCAAGCCCCCTGGCGATATCCATGGCTTCGCCAAGAATGCTTTCAGCAGTAGTTGCTTCAGCCATCTTAGGCTTGCTAGCAACCTTCGCGACGTCATTCTTCACAATCAAGCGCGCCACGCCGACCTCAACCTTGTCGCCCGTGAGGTTTGCAATTGCAAGTGCCACCCGAGTCAAAGGATACACGTTGGTTTTCGATGCGAAAGCTGCGTTCGCAATCGATTCCAAGAAAGCTTGCCCCAACGTAGCGTTGCAACCAAATTGCTTTGCAACCGAGTCCATGAACGACACGAGAGCAGCGCCATCGCCACCGCCGAAATTCTCAACAAACTCAAGCAATGTCTTGCTGTACTTTGCGCTCGGTATGTTGAGCGAAACTACGTTCTCGATGGCCATGGTTTTCCAATCCGCAACCTGGCGCATCCCTGGGTCATTAGCAATCGCCGCCAACGTCGTGCAGGTCTCCAGCTCCCCGGCCTCCGTGCCGATGTGGTTCTGAGTGTTTAAAGCCTTCTGGGCTACTGCAGCGAAACCTGGGAACAGCTCGTCAATGATACTTGGGACCACCTCCCACGCCCAGCCTTTCTCGATCATGGCTTTGAATTGCGCATTCTGGGACAACTTCTGCACGTCAATCGTACCTGAATCAGTCATCTGCAATGACTTCTCCGACGCCCTGCCCTGCGCCCCTGCCAACTTGCAGAAAGCCGTGGTGTGTCCACACCCGACTGTAACGTACCGCTCGGAGCCATTAACTGGCGCTAGAAGCCCATCGGCTCTGTCCACCAGCGCCGTGTTCTTAGCAACGTGCTGCCAGCGGACGGGCGAATTGACTCCAAGCTCGATGCACACGGCATTTGATAGCTGGCGCATGTCGGCACCAGCTGCATGGATCCGAGCAGCATTGCGATGCACATTGTGCGGGCTCAGAAGAAGCCCTCCACGGTTCGCACTGTGTGCGAGAAAAAATTCGGCTCGATGCTGTTCACGGTGTACGCCAACTTGTGTGCCCGAAGGCAGGCCATCAGCATATCCATATACTCGTTCGCCTTCATCTTTTTCAAATTCAAAATATTCTGGAACTCAGGTTTGAAAGCTCCCGTAAGCTGAGACATAGCTGAAGAAAGCTGCTGGCAACTATAGCGAATGCTTTAAGCCGAAAATTCTGCAACTACGGATGGTAGAATGCAACTGCACAATCACAAAATATGTCTCGAAATCGTCGTGTCCGATGCTCATACCTCTTATCCACAATTCAATGTTGAATATCTGCTCTGCATGCTGATGTTGAGTTCTCCGAACTGTCCCTGGGTAAAGCTCACCAAGTTTTTCAGAGCTTGTTCACCGACAAATGGGTTCGGACATGTTCTTTGGATTCCCAACATGAGCTGGGTTTGCAAAGGGAGCTATATTTGGTTGGCAACGGGAGCTATGTTTGGTTCGAACAAATTTCAACGTTTGGTTTGCAACGGGAGATATGCTGAAACGTGGAGATATGTTCATGTTGGGCCTTTTGAGAAAAACGAAGTCAACATTTTTCTGAACAAAGAGTTTCTCACGTTAGCCTATTATGAACATCATGTTAGCCTATTCGAAAATTTATGTTAGCTTAACATATTTTTTGAACTTCGAATTTTCAATCAAAAACCATGCTAAACTAACATAAGCAGTTATGTTAACATGTGATAACTGAGTTATCAAATTTATCATAGTTGTCCAACATAAACCATAAACTATTTAGCAACCGATAAACCTTTTATACAGTTTATGTTGAATTAATAAAAACCATGCTGGTTGTAGCTAACTATGACAAACAAGCTTACTAGCTACAGCAGCTTGTTGCTGCTTTGTGAGAGGGTTGTATGAACGTTGTAACAACCTTAGCAACTCGCTATAAATCTCATAAGCCTTAACAAAGCCGACATTCATCTCAGCAGCTCCCCAACCCGCGTCGTGCCGTTGACGGACACAGGGGGCGCGCAGAGGGCCCCCGGGGACCGAGCAACAATGGAAATATAATAACACTAATAAGAATACTACTACTACGACTACGACTACGACTACGACTACTACTACTACTACTACTACTACTACTACTACTACTACTACTACTACTACTACTACTACTAATCATAATTATGATTATAAATTATAAAAAATAAAATATTAATAATAACGAAGATAATAGTAATACGATTGATACGAAGAAGAACAGCAACAGGGTCCAAGGCACGTGGCCCTCTCGGAGCAAGGCAAGTCGAGACATCGGCAGCCCAACCTCCTAGTGCCTGGACACCCTCCCGGGGTCCAGACGCACCAAGGCGTGCCGAGTTGTGTCCGGCCGTGGTGGCGATGGAGTGCCCCGAAGGCAACCTGGCGTTGCCTCGACTCGCCCTCCTTCAAAACAGGCGCGCTCCACCACTCGCAAAACATCTACACCCTGCGAAATGCTTAAGAAATCATGGGTTAAGAATTCATAACCTCAGAACTTGGAAAAAACCCAAAATGTCTATTCAAATCTTAGGACTTAAATTGAAACATGAAGAATAATCGAGACTCTGGCAGAAAATTTAAGTTTTCTTAAGCATCGCCTAAGGTATACTCGCAAATGGCCTGGATCCGCCGAGGGGGGGGGATTCACGATCCATATTACATCGAGGCGAGCACTTGTGTTCCGGACGTTTGCAAATACTTAGGCCTTTTGCGAATGGGGGAACGCGCTCGGTGATCCCGGAACTCTTCATGGCGAGGTGTGGCGGGGCTTGCCGCAGGCAGCTGGACACCACGAACACATCCAAAGCCACGCCGCTCTCCACGCAGACCCGCTCCTGGGGAAACCAAGAGGTATCGATACCGCTGCTTCCTGGACCTCTCCCAGGGTGCGTTCTCACAAAGACTTCGAGGCGAATCCAGCGGTGGCGACGACGGCCTCCCAGCAGGCCCCAAAACGGGAACACGGGCGGAGGGTAGCGATATCGGGCCTTTCCCTCCTCTGAGGTCCATGGCACGCCGCACGGCCTCGGCGACCCACGACATGTCGTTGTCGGTGGCGCCGGCCCCGAGCGTCGTCAGGAAGAGCCGGCGCGACCCGGCCGCCCCCTTGTGGAAGGCGGCCGTGACCAGCGCGACCCACAGCACGGCCTCCAGAAGAAGGAGAAGTAGCGGCGAAGAAAAGTAAAAGGTCGATTTTTCCGCCGTCGGATACGACTCCCCGGGAGGCTGCAAAGTCATACCCGCGGGGCGTGCGTGGCACCGTAGGGTAGAACCTTTGCAGTCGCCCTGGGGGCAGGCGTCCCGGGGGGCGGAGCAGTAAAATGTTATGCTGTTCTTCGCTGCCTGAGACAAACGGTACTATTAAGCCTCGAACTTATCCCTATCCATAAGCCCTAAGACTGGCAAGCGCAAAGTCAGTAACAGTCTTAGGGATGGTCCCTCACCAACATCGACATCGAGATGAGGCGATGCCAATCGTAGAACTGGGGATATGTTCCAGGCAAATAATCCACACAAGAACACTCGGAGTTCCGCGCGGATGCCTTCGGTCGGCGCCGGGCCCCCTCCCTCGCGCGCGGGGCGCGGCGGGGGCGGAGGCGCAGCCAAGGGGCCCCCCAAGCGCAGATCCAAGACATCCGTGCGGAGCTCAGGTCACTTGGTGCTTGTGCGGCTGTCTCCGTCGAGCCCTGGACCCTGAACCTGCTTCCCCCAGGACCACGGCTTCATCCAAAGCCGTTTGTCACTGTCTCACTGCCCCTGGGCCCGTGGGAAGCCCCAGGAGCCCGACGACACGGACCACCTCGGGACCCGTCCCCGTCAGGACCAGGCTCCTTCGCGGCGAGGCCTCGTAGGACGCCTCCAGCACCAGCCGCGCCAGGGGCTCCCACAGCACCGCGGGGCTCTGCGACTGCGCCACCGAGCATGCGGTGCAGAACACCTGCGTCACCACCTGCCCGGGGTCGCCGACCAGCGCGCTGCCCCACGAGCGCCCAGTCACCTCGACGCCAGCCTGCACCCCCACGCGCAGCCGCGCGCGCAGGCGGTCGCGGCCCTCCTCCGGCGGAGACCGCACAGAGCATGAGCACAAACCCTCGGAGCTCCGCGCGGCTTCTTGGATCGGCGACCGTGCCATCGCTCGGACGTCCATTCTCCGTGCGTTTGTCGGTTTCGTGCGTGCTTCTGTGGCCAGATCATCCAGTTATGTGCGCGTTTCTTATACCGCGTTTCGACATTGGGCGGAGGGGGGGGGGGAAAGGGGGTCTGTTTAGAACCGTGCGTCCTGTGGGGCATGGACTCCACCTGCTCGAAACAGGCGCAAGAAAAACAGCCAGGATCTGCTCAATCGGGGGGGGCCCGCGCCGATCGGCAAAACAAGGAATAACAAAAACAACCACTGTGCTCCTCAGTGGTCTTTGACATGAAAAATTGCACACGCGTCCGAGCGATGCCGAGCCCCTGGCGCGCGCGCCAGGGAGGGGGGGCGCCCAGGAGTCCGCGCCGAGTTCCGCCAACTGTCGTGCGGATGTCGGCTTTCGGCCCTCGAGCTGAACACATGTTGGGCGCCCGAATTATCTGGGGCGCCCGAGTTTTCTGGGGTGCCTCGGGCCCGGGGTAGCTCGGGCTTGCCTTCCCGAGGAACGAACCCGAGTTGGCCAGGCCCGAATTTCAGGGCGCCCGAATCATCCGGGGTGCCTCGGGCCCGGGGCAACGCGGGTTCGGGTTCACGAAAAACGAACCCGAGTTGGCCCTGACCCGAGTTACCCCTGATGATTTGGGGCTCTGGGCGCCCGAGTGATCTGGGTGCCGCGGGCCAGGGGCAACTCGGGTTCGGATTCCCGAAAACAAACCCGAGTTAGCCCTGACCCGAATTACCCCCTGATGATGTAGGGCTCTGGGCGCCCAGGTGATCCGGGGTGCCTCGGGCCAGGGACAACTCGGGTCTGGATTCCCGAACAACAAACCCGAGTTGGCCCTGACCCGAGTTACCCCTGATGATTTGGGGCTCTGGGCGCCCGAATGATCCGGGGTGCCTCGGGCCCAGGGACAACTCGGGCTCGGATTCTCGAAAAACGAACCCGAGTTAGCCCTGATCCGAGTTACCCCTGATGATTTGGGGCTCTGGGCGCCCCATTTATCGGGGGCAACTCTGCCCAGGGGCAACTCGGGTTCGGGTTCCCGAAAAACGAACTCGAGTTAGCCCTGACCCGAATTACCCCTGATGATGTGGGGCTCTGGGCGCCCGTGTGATCCGGGGTGCCTCGGGCCTTGTGCAACTCGGGTCTGGGTTCCCGAACAACAAACCCGAGTTGACCCTGACCCGAGTTACCCCTGATGATGTGGGGCTCTGACACTGTTGCCGTTTTCGGTCTCCTCGCCATCGCTCGGACGGCCATTCCCCGTGCATGCTTCGATTTCGCGCGTGCACTGTCCCGAGGGCTTCTTAGAAACAGGCTGCTTCTTAGAAGGCGCCAGCCTTACATCTATAGATAAGGCCCGCGCCTTCTAAGAAGCAGGGGTGCTTCTAAGAAGCCCTCCCCCCTCCGAGCCTCCCCCCACCCCCCTCTGCGCGTGGCTGAGAAAAGGAGCACGCGCCCGAGCGACGCCGAGCTTCCCTCGCTCTGTCTTCGCCCCACGCCTGCTGCGGGCTGACCAACAGCCAGAACGAGGACGGCCCACGACGTCGCCAGAAAGCACCGCTCGCCTCGCGCCCCGCCGGCCTCTTGCCTCCCCCGGCTCCTCGCCCAGGCCCGCCAGCCCCCCGCCCGCCGCCTCGAGGCCCGCCTCGTCGGCCACCGGGCGCCCGCCCTGCACGACCACGCCAGGAGCGGCGCCGCCGTGCGGGCCGAGCTCGGCCAGGAGGTCCGCGAGGCAGTCGACCTTAGGAGGAGAGCTCCACACATCAGCAGCAGCCCCAGCCAGGCCCATCCTGGGGGCCCAGGACAAGTGCACAGGCCCTCCAGGCCTAGGCCAGGAGGGTATACATGGTCGAAGGTTTGGGCCCCCCGCCCCCCCCCAATGCTAATGCCATCGCCCCCCCCCCCTCCCGCGCGATGACGCCCCCCCCCCTGTGGGCGTGGCGTGGTGGCTCCCCCCCCCCTGTGAATGTGTTGTGGGTGTGGTGTGTTGCTGTGGGTGTGTGCGGGGTGACGCCATGGTCCTCCTCCCCCCCTCCCTCCCCCCTGTGGGTGCGGTGTGGGTGCGGCGTGTGGCTGGGATTGGCGTCATGTTGACAGCTCCGGTGCTCGACTTCGTCGCCGCCGCCGCTGGTGGTGCCGTCGACGTCGTCGTCGTCGTCGTTGTCGTCGTCGTCGTCGTCGTCGTCGTCGTCGTCGTCGTCGTCGGCGTCGTCGTCGTCGTCATTGCCGTCGTCGTCGTCGTCCTCCTCCTCTCCTCCTCGTCCTCGTCCTCCTCCTCGTCCTCCTCCTCCTCCTCCTAGTCCTCCTCCTCCTCCTCCTCCTCCTCCTCTTCCTCCTCGTCCTCCTCCTCCTTCTCCTCCTCCTCCCCCCCCCATCCCATCTGGGGGGGGGGCCCGAGGACCCCCCTGGGACCCGTCCCATCTGGGGGGGGGGCAGGTGGACCTGGAGCCCGCGATCATATGCACCAGTCCAGGGCCCAAAACGGACCTGGCCAGAGCTGGTGGTGGTGTATTGTTGGCGTCCCTCCGTGACCTGGTGCAGCCGGCTCTGGCCCTCGCGCAAGGCCCTGTCGCCAGCGTCCGTCACCTGGGGAAGACGGGCAACGGCTGCACTCTGTGTAAGGTCAACGGCGCAGAGGGTCCCGAACTGCGACCGGACATCGGAACAACATTACCCTGGCGAAAAACTCAAC
>CAUYUJ010022426.1:337461-347461 GCA_963575745.1 Prorocentrum cordatum
TCAGCGCCCCGACTGTACGGTCGGGAACTGTTGCTTGAAGTGTCGCGGCGGCTGCCCCAGCGACACGCCAGCTTTGCGAGCGGATAGGGTGTCGCCGCGCTCTGCGGGGCGGGAGGCTCGTCAAGGCTCGGGAAACTGGCGCTTTGAAATGGGCGCGTGGGTTGCCTGTCGCGCCGAAGCGTGGCGGGCCAGAACCAGCGGAGCGACAACCTAAGCCAAAGTGTTTGACCGCAGCGACCTTACGCGGTGGCTTGCGCGGGCTGCCAACGGGGCGAGCTAGATTGGAAACGAGGCTGCGCAGGCGCGACCTTACGCGGGCAACTTACGCGCGCATGTCGGCGCAGAGGACTCCGTTCTCTTCCGGCGCTCACCTGGAAAGTTGCACGTCTCGAGGAACAACAAACACGCCACGAACACAAACTTCAGGAGCTCCGCGCGGACTTCTTGGATTTGCGTTGGAACCTCTTGGCGGCGCCTTCGGCGCGCCCTTGGCGCGCTCCGCGCGCCATGGAAAGGGGGGGCCCCCAGCGCCGTCCCAAAATAATCCGTGTGTACCTCCGAAAGCTTCTGTGTGTGTGTGTGTGTCGTTTGTTACTCCTCGAATGGCGGTTCTGCTTCTGCCAGTGCAGTTCGGCGGCGTCCCCGAACTCGACGGCTAGGACTGGGGCGCCGCGCATCCCGCAGGCGTCGAGGTCGCCCCGCTCCACCACCTGCTCGCCAAGCCTCCTGAGCTCGTGCAGGGAAGGGGTGGAGAATTCGCCGATGGTGTAGGCTGCCTGGTTGGCCCTGGAATACAGCCTGTCGCCCTTCACGGAGAGCTGGGACTTGGTGTGCTGCTCGTCCTGCTCTCTGAAACCGAACAGGCGCTCGAACCAGTCCGTCATCGCTGGCAGCTCGGAGCGCAGCGAGGGCTCGAGGAGCACGAAAGACGGGCGGACGATGGTGATGGCAGGGATGGCATCGAATTCGGGCGTGCTTGAGCCAAAGATCGCGAAAAGGCAAGCGCACCCTCACACCGTATGTATAGGGGTGCTGGTCCGAGCCTCGCGGCCTCAGGGCGCGCTGCGAGAGCGGGCTAGCAGGACCCCAGTCCGACAACACACAAGCACACTCACACACACACACACACACCTGCACACACACACACACACAGACACACACACACACACGCGCACACACA
Organism: Prorocentrum cordatum; assembly: GCA_963575745.1. Classification (NCBI taxonomy): domain Eukaryota; class Dinophyceae; order Prorocentrales; family Prorocentraceae; genus Prorocentrum; species Prorocentrum cordatum. The sequence goes on from CAUYUJ010022426.1 coordinate 338,642, forward strand.
CACATATATGTATATACATACATGCAAATCTACAACATACATATATGATTATATATATGTAGAAATGTAGATATGTAAATATACAGCCCCTCCCAATATCATACCTTTCGCCGTCGCTCCAATCTTCAATCACCAATCTTCCATCTCGTCCGCCTCCTCCCCATTGCAATGTTTCTCCTCCGACTTCCCTGCACCTCCGCCTCCTCCTCCTCCTCCTCCTCCTCCGCTTCCATCTCCAAAATGTATTCCCAGGTTGCTCTCCGCCTCCTTGCCCTCCGCCTCAGCCTCCTACGCCGCCTTGCCGCGCGCTCTCGACCCATGCACTCCTCTTCTTCTCCATCTAATCCGCTGTGCAATACATTTGGTTCGTTCCACGGAGTGGGCTTGCATATGGTGCGCCCCACCACATGTCCCTCTGCATGTTCGCATGCGTTCCCCGCTATTCCTCCTCCTCCTCCTCCTTCTCCTCCTCCTCCTCCTCCTACTCAACATCACCCTACTACGTCACCCTCCTCTTTCGATACATCCTACTAGGCGCCCTGCCACCTCGGCCACCGTTTCGCGGATATGCCTCGCTCTGTCTCTTCTTGTTCTTCCCCGCTGTCCTCACCCCACATGCTCCGCTGCGATCGCTGTAATGCAATATACGTGGCGCAGCTTACGGAGTGCAACGCGTGTCGGCAACGGGGAGTGGCAGGGCAATGCGGAGGAAGACGTAGAAACAGAGGAGAGGGTGGACGCGGAGGAGGAGGAGGAGGAGGACGGGGGGCGGTGGAGGAGGAGGAGGCGAAGGCGGAGGCGGAGGAGGAGGAGGAAGGGGAGGCCGCCGCAAGGACGAAGAACGAACACTAGGGAAACACGAGAAACAAGGAAAGCACTTGTGTTCCCACAAGGAAACAAGGAACACAGCTTCAAACCAAAGGCGCGGAGGAGGGAAACCACACATTCTTCCTCCACAACTCCATAATGAGAAGGAGGAAGAGAAGGAGGATAATGAGGAGGAAGACGGGAGGCGGTGGAGGAGAACGCGGAGGCGGAGGAGGGGGGTGAGAAGAAGGACGAGGAGGATGCGGGAAAGGAAAAGCAGTGGATGAGGAGGACGCGGATGCGGATGAGGCGTGCGCGGAGGAGAAAACACAGGTAAACATCTCCTCTCCTTTTTCCCACTGGGACGGAGGGGAACAGGAGAAGGAGAAGGCGGATGTGAAGGAGGAGGCGGAGGCGGAGGCGGAGCGGCGGAGGAGGAGGGACGCGAAGGCGGAGGAGGCAATGGAGAAAAAGGAGAAGGCGGATAGCAGGGAAAGGAACGACGGTGGAGGGAGAGGATTATGAGGAGGACGGGAGGAGGAAGAGGAGGAGGGGGAGGAGGACAGGGAGGAGGCAGAACAGGAGTTGGAGGGGGAGAAGGGGAAGGAGATGGAGGAGGAGGAGGAGGAAAGACATGGAGCAACTGGTCGGTCCGCCATGGAAAAACAAGAAACAACTTCGACCTCCAAGCGCGGAGGAGGGAGCAAGAGGAACATCCGTTTCTCTCTTCGCCTCCGGAGGCGCGGAGAGAAATGTTCAATGTTTGTTCCTCCACCGCGCTTGGAGGTTGAAGTTGTTCCCCATTTTCCATGTGAAACCACATGTGGTTTTCCTATGTTTCTTTTTTTGCATCTTTTTCGCTATTCGTTCCTGCGGCGACCTCCCGTTCCTCCTCCTTCGCCTCCGCCTCCGCGTCCTCCTCATCCACCGCCTCCTGTCCTTCCTTCCTGTCCTCCTCCTGCTCCGCCTCCTCCTCTACGTCCGCCTCATCCCCCCCCCATGCACAATTTTCCCACTGGGAAGAAGGAGAGGAGATGTGTTCCTCTTTTTCCTCCTCCCCGCCCTCGAAGGCAGAGGTTTTCCTCTTTGCCCATGGGAGAAGATCGGTCGTTTCATAGTGTTCCTTTGTTTCCTCTTGTTCGTTTTTCGTTCCTGCGGCGGCCTCCCCTTTCTCCTCCTCCGCCGCCTCCGCCTCCTCCTCCAGATCCGCCTCCTCCTCCTGCTCCCCCCCCGTGGGGAAAAAAGGGAAGGAGTTGTTTTTCCCTACATCCTAAGTGGGGTTCTTGTTTTCTCTGCACACCCTCCGCGCAGGATCTCCTCCTCCTCCTCCCTCTCCTCTGCTCCTCTTTGCTTCCTCCTCCGCATCATCATCACCATCACCATCACTCCCCACTCATCATCATCATCATCATCATCATCATCATCATCATCATCATCATCATCATCATCAGCATCACCATCAGCATCACCATCAGCATCACCATCCCACGATCACTCACCATCATCGGCATCGAACGATGATCATCATCATCATCATCATCATCATCATCAGCAGCATCAGCATCATCATCATCATCATCATCATCATCATCATCATCATCATCATCATCATCATCATCATCATCATCATCATCATCATCATCACTACTCGCTGACTTGAGGCCTGAATGTGAGTATCAGGCGGGAGCCTCGTCTGTGAGTGAAGTGTGAGGAAGTCTCAGGCGGGAGCCCCCTCCCTATGGGGCCCGCGCTTCATGTTCGAATCCGAGCGGGTCATCCGCAACGTGCAACTGTCGTCACTTCTGAGCTCTTGGGACCTGAATATGGAGGAAGTCTCGAGCGGGAGCCTCGTCTGTGAGTGAATCGCGAGGAAGTCTCAGGCGGGAGCCCCCCCCCCCCCATGGGGCCCGCACTTCATGTTCGAATCCGAGCGGGTCATCCGAAACGTGTAACTGTCGTCACGTTTGGGCTCTTGAGGCCGCCCGCACTTCATGTTTGAACCCGAGCGGGTCATCCGCAACATGCATATGTCGTCGCTTTTGGGCTCTTGAGACCTGAATGTGGAGGACGTCTCGAGCGGGAGCCTCGTCTGTGAGTGAATTGCGAGGAAGTCTCAGGCGGGAGCCCCCTCCCTATGGGGCCCGCGCTTCATGTTTGAATCCGAGCGGGTCATCCGCAACGTGCAACTGTCGTCACTTTTGTGTTCTTGAGGCCTGAATATGGAGGAAGTCTTGAGCGGGAGCCTCGTGAGTGAATGGATTGCGAGGAAATCTAAAGCGGATGCCCCCTCCCTATGGGGCCCGCACTTCATGCTCGAATCCGAGCGGGTCATCCGAAACGGTGTAACTGTCAACACTTTTGGGCTCTTGAGGCCTGAATATGGAGGAAGTATCATGCGGGAACCTTGTCTGTGAGTGAATTGTGAGGAAGTCTCAGGCGGGAGCCCCCTCCCTATGGGGCCCGCACTTCATGTTCCAATCCGAGCGGGTCATCCGCAACGTGCAACTGCCGCCACTTTTGGGCTCTTGAAACCTGAATATGGAGGAAGTATCAGGCGGGAGCCTCGTGTGTGAGTGAATTGTGAGGAAGTCTCAAGCGGGAGCCCCCTCCCTCTGGGGCCCGCACTTCATGTTCGAATCCGAGCGGGTCATCCGCAACGTGCAACTGTCGTCACTTTTGGGCTCTTGAGACCTGAATATGGAGGAAGTCTCGAGCGGGAGCCTCGTCTGTGAGTGAATGGCGAGGAAGTCTCAGGCGGGAGCCCCCTCCCTATGGGGCCCGCGCTTCATGTTTGAATCCGAGCGGGTCATCCGCAACGTGTAACTGTCGTCACTTATGGGCTCTTGAGGCCTGAATATGGAGGAAGTCTCGAGCGGGAGCCTCGTGTGTGAATGAATTGCGAGGAAATCTAAAGCGGATGCCCCCTCCCTATGGGGCCCGCACTTCATGCTCGAATCCGAGCGGGTCATCCGAAACGGTCATCATCACTACTCGCTGACTTGAGGCCTGAATGTGAGTATCAGGCGGGAGCCTCGTCTGTGAGTGAAGTGTGAGGAAGTCTCAGGCGGGAGCCCCGTCCCTCTGGGGCCCGCATTTCATGTTCGAATCCGAGCGGGTCATCCGCAACGTGCAGCTGTCATCACTTTTGGGCTCTTGAGACCTGAATATGGGAGGAAGTCTCGAGCGGAAACTTCGTCTGTGAGTGAATCGCGAGGAAGTCTCAGGCGGGAACCCCCTCCCTATGTGGCCCGCACTTCATGTTCCAATCCGAGCGGGTCATCCGCAACGTGTAACTGTCGTCACTTATGGGCTCTTGAGGCCTGAATATGGAGGAAGTCTCGAGCGGGAGCCTCGTCTGTGAGTGAATTGTGAGGAAGTCTCAGGCGGGAGCCCCCTCCCTATGGGGCCCGCACTTCATGTTCGAATCCGAACGGGTTATCCGCAACGTGCAACTGTCGTCACTTTTGGGCTCTTGAAACCTTAATATGGAGGAAGTCTAAAGCGGGAGCCTCGTCTGTGAGTGAATTGTGAGGAAGTCCGTATGGGGCCCGCAGATCATGTTACTAATCCGAGCGGGTCATCCGCAACGTGTAATTGTCATCCCTGTTGGGCTCTTGAGGCTTGAATATGGGAGAAGTATCAGGCGGGAGCCTCGTTTGTGAGTGAATGGCGAAGAAGTCTCAGGCGGGAGCCCCCGCCCTATGGGGCCCGCAGATCATGTTTTTAATCAGAGCGGGTCGTCGGAAACTTGTAACTGTCGTCACTTGTGGGTTCCTCAGGCCTGAATATGGGAGGAAGTCTCAGGCGAGAGCCTCGTCTGTGAGTGAATTGTGAGGAAGTCTCAGGCGGGAGCCCCCTCCCTATGGGGCCCGCAGTTCATGCTACGAATCCGAGCGGGTCATCGGAAACCTGTAACTGTCGTCACTTTTGGGCTCCTGAAGCTTGAAAATTGGAGGAAGTCTCAAGCGGGAGCCTCGTCTGTGAGTGAATTGCTGGCCGCACGGGCATGTCGGACGATATGTGGTGGCTGCACATCTACGTCATGTTCTCCCGCGCCACGTGCATGCGGAACATGCTGATCCTGCGGCCGCCCGCGCGAGAGTTCCTGGAGCGCGGGCCGCCGGCGTCCCTGCGGAAGGCGCTCGAGGAGTTCGACAAGAGAGCGGTGGACTCCAGGGCTGGCTGAGGCGGAGCAGCTCGCGGCAGAGCTGGGCTTCATGCTGCCCCCCGCCTGAGCGCCGCGGCGCGCGCCTGGAGGCCCGCGGGGTTGTCCCAACGGCTAGCTCCCACGCCCCAGCGGCCTGCGAGGTTGTCTCAACGGCCCAGCCCGAAGGTTTGCCCCGACGGTTTCGCGATCTAGCCGTCGGCAGACGCGCGCGCGCTGGCCGAGGCGGCGACGGCGCTGAGGAAAATGGATTTGCTTGCCCCGACGAGGGGGAAGGGGAGGTGCACATGGAGAAAAGGCAGGGGGATGAGGAGGGAAGGGGCATGGGGGAGGCCGACGACGAGGAGGAGGTGGCACGAGAGGAGGAGGAGGAGGAGGAGGAGGAGGAGGAGAAAGAGGAGGAGGAAGAAAAATAAAAGGGGGAAGAGAGGGCAGTGCAGGGGGCGAGAGTAGAGGGTGTCCGCCAGGAGGAGGAGGAGGAAAGGGCAAAGGGTAAGCTAAACAGATTCTCATGTGGGGTCCTACCGTCGGAGTAATTCTCGTTGTTCCTCCTCCCCGATCTCGGAGGCGGAGTTATGCTCCCTTTTTCTGTCTGTGCGGGAACACCTTTTGTTCATGCATGTCTGTGTTGTCCTTCTTCTTCGGGCCTCCCCTTGGGACGGCGAGCGGAGGTCTCCGCCCGGTAACACCGAGAGGAGAGGAGGCGGCGAAAGGGAGCAGACGGCTGGTGCGACCCGAACGCCCACGGCGAAGGAAGCACAGCCGACGGAACGGCAAGCAAAACGGCGAAAGGTATGATATAGTGGGGGGGGGGACCGCACACACACACCTGCATACACGTACATACATATAGATATATATACACACACCTACATGTATACATATAATTGCATACATATATTTATGATTACACATACGTCTATATATATATATAGATGTTTATATGTATGGTTATATAGAGAAATATATACTTACACAAACGTACACATGTCTCCATAAGTGTATAGATACATATATACATATACACACATGTATACATATATTTACATACATATATACACATAGATTGGCGACGCTCCACCCTCTGAAGGCTTCAATAGAAGACAAAAAACGCAAGAAGCAACAAAGTTTGGCGCTCTGCACGGATTTCTTGGATCTGCGCTGGGCCGCCCTCCCTGGCGCGCGAAGCGCCCCAGGGGCGGCGCTTGAGGCGCCACCGGGGGCCCCAGGTGCCGATCCAAGAAATCCGCGCGCAGCGCCAAAAATTAATGTTTATAGTATTGTTTCTTCCTCCATTCAAGCGAGGCTATTCTCCAGATGACGGAGATTCGCTCTCGGCACTGCGCACGGATCGAGGCACCGCCTGGCAGCGCCGACCACCCCTGCGGCCGGGCACAGCTGCGAGCGGCCCGCACCACACCTCCACGCAGTGCTTCGGCCACCCACCAACACTTGATTCCTGGAGGGGCGCCTGGCGGAATACAGAGCAATAAAACAAGTTTTTGTGTGTGTGTGTGTGTGGTTCTGCCCGGCCTCCTCCCTCCCCGTCGCGCCAGGGCTGCTCTTCCTCTTTCCGTGCATCGCGGCCCTAATTTGCATGCAGCGTGTCCACTGTTGTCTATCCGCCGGAGCACTCGCCCTCTGCCCAGCCGCCGACGCAAAAAAGTGTGTTGCTATCTATCTGTGTATATATACATATATATATACTAGAACCATCGCGCGCTTCGCGCGCGCTCAAGTTCTAGCTACGTAGGGTCATGATCATCGTCATCATTGTCATCCTCACCCCCGTCATCTGCATCGTCATCGTCGTGGTCATGGTCACTTTCACCATCACAACAATCATCATTATCACCATGATCATCAACATCGTGATCGCCATCGCCATCATCGTCATCGTACTTTTCAGAATCATCATCCGCATCGCCAACATTTTGTTGGTAGTCGTCGTCGTCGTCGGCATAGTCTTCGTCATCATCATCAGCTTCATCGCCTTCATCATCCCTGGTCCACTGCAGTCCCCTTACCCTCCTCCTCTTCCCGCTCTCCCTCTTCCCATATTCATCCTTTTCCTCGTTGGCGTTGCCCTGACAGGAATCCCTGTTCCTTCACCTCCTCCTCCTCCTCTTCTTCCTCCTCCTTCGCCTCCTCCCTGTCTTCCCCGATCTTCGGTGTGTCCCTCCTTGTGTTCCTTCACCTGCTTCAGCTCCTGCCTCCTCTCGAGCCCTCTTCATCCTGCGCTCCCCTTCCCTCCTCGTCCTCAGCATCCCTCCCAAAGCCAGAGAACCAGAGAACAGATAATCCCTCCTCCTCTTCCCCATCCTCTTCCCCCTCTTCGTCCTCCTGATCTTCCTCCTCCTCCTCCTTTTCCTCCTCCTCCTCCTCCTCCTCCTCCTGCTCCTCCTGCTCCTCCTTCTCCTCCTCCTCTCCTCTCCCACCTCCACCTCCTCCTCCTCCTCCTCCTCCTCCTGCTCTCCTCCTCCTCCTTGTCCTCCTCCTCCTCCTCCTCCTCCTCCTCCTCCTCCTCCTCTCTCTCTCTCTCTCTCTCTCCCTCTCTTAACGCACCCAGTACACGGGTGCCTGCTGGACCACGTGCCGGGAGCCTTTTTGGGAAGCATTTTGGCAGTCTCTGGAGCCTCTCCGGGCCTTCCTTTGGAATGCCATGAGGCCTTTGTTGCCCCGTCTGAAGGCCCATTTCGGCTGTTCTGGGTCCCTCTTGGCTCGTCGTGGGGAGCTCAGCCCGTCTTGGGGCCCTCCTGTGGCCCTCTCCGACCTTGTAGGAATCCTCTGGTGACCCCCTCGGGCTTCCTGGGGGCTCTCTTGGGCCGTCTTGCAGCTCTTCTGTGCCGCTTGAAGCTCTCTGAAGCCCATCTTGGAACCCTCTTTGGGGCCTCTGGGGCCGTCGGAGGCCCATTTTGGTAACCTCTTGGGCCGTCGCGACCGCTGGTAGAACTGAAAAGCGAAGCTCCCAGAAATATACGTTTCCCCATGGAAATGCTTGATTTATGCCTTGGAGGGCCTTCTCAGCGGCCTCTTGGACAATCGTGGGGGATCACTTTGGCCCTTTTGTGGCTTGTCTGGGAGACCATTTCGGCTGTCCCAAGCCCCTCTTGGCATGTCATGGGTAGCTGAGCTGTCTTGGGGCCCTCATGGAGCCCTCTCCGACCAGTAATCTGGTGGCTCCCTCGGGCCCCCTGGACTCTCTCGGGCAGTTTTGGAGCTCTCTTGTGCTGCTCGACGCTCTCTTGAGGCTGTCTCAGGGCCCTCTTGGGGGCCTCGTGGACCGTGTGGCGCCGATTTGGGCGCCCTTGGGGCCGACGAAGCCGCCGATGGAACAGAAGGAGCGAATATCATACAAATGTACGTTTTTCCATGGAAATGCTAGTTTTTTGCACCCGGGAGCCTTCTCAGCGGCCTCATGGACCGTCTTCAGGGAGACCTGGTAGGCCTTGTTTGGACCCTCTGGGAGCCCAGTTCGGCCGTTCCGGATCCCTCTTCGCCCGCCATGGGGATCTGAGCCCGTCTCGGGGCCCTCTGGGGGCCCCTCTAGGGGCCTCCGACCATGTAGGGATACTCAAATGGCCCCCTCGGGGTTCCTGGGTACTCTCTTGGGCCGTGTTGGGGCTCTCTTGTGCTGCTTGAAGCTCTCTTAAGGCAGTCTGGGGGCCCTCTTGGTGGCCTTTTGGGCCGTCTGGGCTTATTTTGGGAGCCTCTGGGGCCGTCGCGGCCGCTGGTAGGACTGAAAAGCAAATATCCAAGACATATACTTTTTCCAGAAAGGAAATGCTCGATTTTTGCCCTTGGAGGGCCTTCTCGGCGGCCTCTTGGACCGTCTTGAATGCCTTTGT
>CAUYUJ010022426.1:349961-392461 GCA_963575745.1 Prorocentrum cordatum
AGCCTGGTCTCAGGCTAGGACCCAAGCGGTGACCTCATGCGGTGGCTGACTTCGGCAGCAACCCATGGGCCCCGACAAAAAGAGCTAGTTCGAGCCACATCTGGGCTCATAGCTCACGCGAGCAGCTTTAGAGCGAGGACCCTCCGCACCATCCTCACAGCTCGTCTCGCGGCCCCTCGCCCCACTCTCGTTGGAGGGAGCAGAGGGAAAAGAATTCACTGCCTGCTGCACTGACTCGTCACGATTGGCGGTGTGACGAGCAAACTTGTTGGGCTGAGACTCGGCACCAAAATCGGAGGCGTGGCGGATCCTCGACCCCTGGTCTGCAGTGGTCGAGTGGGACAAAACTCTAAATCGGTACGACCCTTCGTGGGAAGGCGCTCTGAGACCGTGGATTTCGATACCATCCGAATCAAAAGTTGGGGACGGGCGTTGAAACAAACCTTGGTCGCTTTCAGTGAGAGCGTGAGGACCCTCCGCACCATCCTCACAGCTCAGCACGTGACCCCTAGCCCCTCTCTCGTTGGAGGGAGCCAAGGGAAGAGAGAAACCAGCCTGCTGCACTGACTCGCCACAATTGGCGGTGTGTCGAGCCGTCTTGTAGGGCCGAACTTCACCACAAGAAACAGACGCAAGGCGGATCCTCGACCCCTGGACTGCAGGGGTCGAGTGGAACAACTGGGGAGTGGCAGCAGCATCCACGACCTGCACGACAGACGACTGGTCAACGACCTCCTCTCGCTGCTGCCCATCTCCCGTGAACGGCAAAACGGTGCCATCCTGCAAAAGACTGGTGCGGGCGACGCTGCCCGGGCCACTTGGGCCACTGACTGAGATTGCTGCAGCAGCCGTGTCGACAGACGAAGACTCAACGACATTGTTAATCTGCTGCAGCTCCTGGCTCGCAGGTTGCACGGACCGCGACTCAACGACAATTTCTTCCTGCGAGCCAGGGTGTGCATTCACAACTTCTGGTGAGATTTCGACAGTCACACCAGGAAGTCGTGGGTGCCGACCCTTACATATTCTGTACTTCCATCTCTCAGCATTGTTCCTGGTAGGGCGCCCGCACTTCTTACCCAGGAGAGCTAGAGGACCCAGGGTCGAGACAGCCTTGCAACTGACACAAACGAACAACGACGAGTCGTCGCTACACTGGAAGGATAGAAGCCTGTGTCCGAGAGCCGAGACACGCCACAAAGTGTCGGGAATAACGCCAGAACAACCCTCACATGCAGGCTTGCCTGAGCTACCGAAAATTAACGGAGTGGGATGCTTAGTGCGCAAGCAAACTCCACAACGCCAATAAGAGCGGCACCACTCCCACACATGCTCAAACTCCGTGCCAGGTTTCACTTTGATTTCCTTAGGGGGCCTGGCCAGCACAACCCCGCTGAGGTCGAGCCGAGGCCACAGTGGCAAAATCCGAGCGGCCAGGCGGCAAACAGCCTTCGCAACGCTGATTTTGTGCGCAAGGTCGGTCAGTTGGGCGTCCGTGGGCCTAGGACGCGTGGCGAGGCCAGCCTTGGCAGCCTCACCAGCAGCATCATTACCAATGTTTAAACATCGGTCCCTGTCGGACAGGTCATCCGAGTCCACAACATGGGCTTTGACTTTGTGGAGGGTTCCCGTCCACCACGAAGAAGAGCTAGAAAACATGAGCCCCGCATAAGGCCTCTTATGGGACAGCTTAATGGCGGGGGGGCTCACCGTGGGCACGAACAACGTTGAGACAGTCGGAGTAGCCAGTAGAGGGGCCAACAAGGCACTGGGAGGAAGCTTCGAGGGCACCGTACTCCCCAGCCTGGCTGGTCTGGGGGAGGGGGGCCACATAGGCCCAAACGCACTAAACAATTTAGAACCGTCGTCTGCGTGGGCTGTAAAACCCCAGCTTGCTCTGGATAACTCTTTAATGATGTGTCGCTGACAGCTGCCGTCCATGAATATATGACCCGAGACCGCCGTATCGACCCTATCACGATCTCCTCCCCGCCTGGTCTGGGTACCTCCTTCACCGCGAGGACGGGGAACCGAGTCAAATGGGTGCGGGAACAGACCCTTAGTATAGAGGAGGAGGGTAGCAGGGTCAGAAAGATCGCACGACCGAGCATCTTGCTGGATCCGATCTTTCACAAGGTCGTCGCGATCTTCCTGAACATTGGGGCAGAACCACAGGCGGTGCATGAGGCTGCCAGAAGCAGCCAGGCACAAAGAGCAAAGATCGGAGTCGAGCTGGTAGCCCAGGGCGATCGCACGGTCCCTGGTCCAGGTCGCCCCGCAGCTGAGCCCGCGGATACTGCCCTTCTCGAGGGCCGTGAATTTGCTAGAGTGGAGCTGGGCCTCCACCGCGTCGTAGCACAAGCGCTTGCCAACGCCTAACGCCTGGCCCGAGTCTCTCTGCAGCTGGCGGAGGACCCCTTCAACCAACAGCTTTTTGACCAGGGAGGGGGAAAAAGACGTGAGCCCAATAGTTCCCCCGAAATCATTAATGAGCTCAGTGAACGACTTCATACCCCAGTGGATACGCTGCAGAGAGAGCTTCATGGCCCCCAAAGGCCCAGCAGCAGTACGCCACGAGAGGTTCTTATCGTCAGGATCCCTGATGAAGATGGTCTCCCAGGCTTCGCGCAGAAACCTGAAATCAAGGGGGTACTTGAAAATCCTAACCTGGTTGGCCCATACCTCCTTGCTGTAATGGATGACAGGAGCGACAGCGTAGGTAGCAGTAGGGTCCCTCTCAAGGATGAGCAGGGACGTGAGGGACCTCATGCCAGCGGAAGGTTTGAGGACCCTACCGGGCCCCTGGCGGAGCCCCTGGAGCTCGAAGTCGGAAACTCCGTGAACCCCCGAACCGTACGTGACGCCCGCCAGGGGGCCCGACGTGAAAACTTTCCTGCAATACCTCTGCCCCAGGATGCCTCTCAACCTCTTGGGTCGGGCGACCCTCTGCTTGAAAGCTTTGCACCTAACAGAAAATGTGCGGCCGCGCCCAGCTTGCCGTCGGGGCCGACCAGCAGTGTCATCAACTCCTAGATTCACAGCAGAAGAAATACATGAGGGTCCACCCACATGCTCCAAAAGTGACCTGATCTTGTTGCCGACAGCCTGGTCGGGGCAGATCACAGACGCCTTATCTTCAGAAACCACAACCTGCATATCGCCCGACAGAACCGAATACAATTGAGTGGCCCCCGTGGCAATGTCATCTACGACTGATCTGGCCGAACCCGTAGCTTGCAAATCGTAATCGTCGATATATATATATATATATATATACATATCGAGGGGATCGCGGACTTTCTGCGGCAGCAGGTCGATCGTGGGAATGGCAAAGGCCCTCACGAAGGTAGAGGCAAAGGAATCTCCCGCAATGACTCCTTGCCAAGCGAAAAAAACGCCCTTTAACGATCCCACTGATGTTGATGAACCTTGGGCCTCTGTAGGCCGCCATGCAGAGTCGTGAAATAGGAGAAGGGAAACCTAAGTCATCACACCTCTGCTGAAGAATATCGAGCCCAATAGATTCGTAAAACTTGTGGAGGTCCCACAACATAGAGCACGCAACACCCTTCTTATCCTTCCTGCTCGTCGCATGTTCCGAACGCACAGCTTGCCTCCACACAACATCCCCAGCCCCAGTGAAAGCTCCTGCACTGAGGTGCGATTTATTGAACCTGGCCTCCCATTGGACAGCGCACGGTCTCCTCATCCTCCCCCATAACCGATATGCCGAGCTAAACAAACCGATGGGTCTCCACCCACCAGCAGGCTTGGGCAGAAGCGCAACCATGATGGCTCGCAGGTGGTTGGGCAAGAGGGAGGATGCTTCCATGATGCTGATGATACGCATTAACGCCACCAGCGCGTCATCACAGAGCGAGGCATAATGACGCGTATGGAAGCCGTCGACACTGGTGGCCGTGCGAGTGGGGTACGACATGGCAACTTCTCTCAGCAAGTCGGGCGACTCGAAGGGGAGCGGATCCTGATACTCGATGGGCTCTTGCTTGGGGGGCTCCACTGTGGCCTTCCATAACCCACAGAAACGAGCAGCCTCCGAATGAAGAAGAGCTTGGGGATCAGATAAGACAACACCCTTAGCCGACAGAGTAGAACATGGGGACCACGGGGCGACTTCTTTGGTCCACCAATGGGCTCTACGGGCACCTTTTGAAACACCTTCCAGGATCCAGGACTTCCAAGACTTGTTCGCCACCTCGCGCTGCTTGATGGAAAAATCACCCAGGAACTCCGAAACCTCGTCCAGGATACTAGCACCATCAATAATCAAACCTTCTAAAACTTCAGTCTCACCAGGATCATCACGAGGAATACAACCTGTAGAACCGTCGCCCTTGGTCGAGTTGAACAGGTTGCTTTTCCCACGGCAAGAGGGAGGGTTCAATCTCATACATCGTTGAACAAACTGCTGCACCTTATCCCAGCTGCCCTGGCAGACCCCCATGCTGTCGACAATGATGTCGGGGGGGCGGAGGAGGAAGTTGCCAGAGTCGAGGGCCGAGCCCTTCACGTCACAGCCGAGGTTCGAGCAGAAAATGCGCAGGGTGCTCTCCAAACAACGAACTCCGTACAACTCAGGCTGCCGTGAAGTGCGCCTATCTTTATCCAAAACAGAGCGCCATGCAAGCTTGGGCAACCTGCCACGGGTGCCTAAAACAGGAAGAGAACACTGACGATTGGCGGCCAACTCTCTCTCCGCCGTGTTAGCCCAAAGCTTATATAACATATTAAGGTGACGCTGCAAACACTGTCTGGGGACACGGTTACGAACCAACCCCAAACCATAAGACGCACAGTCCAAAACATCCTTCCAGTCTTGAGGGGCAGGGGCAGGGCCAATAGGGGGCTCAATCGGGATGGGGGGAGGGTTAACAAACCCCAAAGCCTGCAAACTGGCCAGCTGAGGGAAGAAGCTCAACTGCACGGGCTTGCGCGGCTTGGTGGCCGCCTCCAAGCAGACACGGGTGGCCTTCACGGCCTGCGAGAGCCCGCTGGAAACCAGGAAATAGTCGAGCATGCGGACTCCTTCCTTGCTCGTGCCCGCGCAGGTGCCCTTGGATTCAGGCGCGACCAGGTTGGCACTGAGCACCGAGACCAAATCGCATGAAGCCAGAACATCAGGCTCCATCTGGAAGTCCGCACCCAAGATGAACGGACCAGGAAAAGATAATAATTCAGCACCGAGCTTGCACAAGATACCCAGATTGGACTCGGAGAGGCCCTCGGAGTCCCTGAGATACGCGGAGACCACAAGGATAGAGACTCCGCCTGGGATCTGAACAATAGCTGAAGCAGCACGATGAGGAACCAGAGTGGGGCCCACCTTAGGCGAGACGTCATGACAGCCCAAGAAGTCCCTGACGAAGATGCCCACTCCACCTGAGGTCCCGGGCCCTATACCTGGGGCCGCTGGGACGAGCCTGGACTTCCAGCCCGATCGGAGGCCCCATTGGGAGGCCTCGCCAACCAAATCACCCAGAAGATGATGTTCTTGAACAAGCACCACATGAGCCGTCGTACGACTCAACCACGCTTTCGCCGCACTCCAACCCGTGCAGTTAGCAGTCTCCACGACCAAATCAAAACTGTCGAGATCCGAGCAAGCTGGGGCCCAGAGACAACTGCCAAAATTCAAGGACGGAGCCTTGGGGGCGGGAACGCGGCACAGCCTGGCAATAGAAGGTGAAACATGCAAAAAGTCACCCCCCCCGACACGCTGCTCACGTGAGCCTTAGGCGTCGGGGGGGGTTGTTTGAGAAGGCGGCTCAGGCTGCATCCTGATGGCGAGCATCTCCTGCGCGAGCTGCCGAACGTCAGGATGTGGGACAGCATCAGCCTCATGAGCTCCCCCGTGGTCTCCAGAAGAGCTGTTGTCTGCACTGCCTCCTCCACTGGCGGAGTCCTCAAGAACTCCATCCGCTGCATCTCCAAGCTCCTGCGGTGGACGAGCACCAGCGGGGCTGCTGCCCCGCGCGATCTCCTCAGCAGGCTGGACGGAAGTCTCTTCAGGCTTCCTCTTGTGGAGCTTGGACATGTGCTGGAGGTGGGAGGCTTTGATCTGGTCCACAGACTGCTGAACCTTCTCAAACAGTTGCTTCGTGATGGCGGCCACACTCTGCTCCAGCTCGCGTTTCCTGGCCTCGAACTGGTTGTGGTCGTCGGCTGAGAGCTCGTACTCCTTAGCGTCGAGACCGAGGATGCCTTCACCGTGGTCGATGGTGAGGGCCCCTTCCTTACCGTCGAGGATGTCGCGCAGGCAGAGTTTGCCAACAGACCGAGGAGGATCAGGATACACCACATGATGCAGCTGCTCGACCAAGGCTTTGTGCTCCTTGTCGGCCTCGGACAGCTCGGCAGTGAGTTTGGCCATAGCTTCTTCGCATTGATACACCCACTTCCTCGCCCTGGCGACATCATCCATCTCCTTCTTGAGGCGGCGCTCGATGGAATGCACACGCTGGCGCGCCTCCTCAGTTTGTTTTTCCAGGGGCTTGGGTGGGATCTCCTTGGGTTTCTTAGCCGCAAGCCACACCTTATACTGAGAAGCTGCAATAGAGTCACCGAACTTCTCAGCCAGCGCGAGCAACTGCTTGACATCGTCTTCAGTCGCTGTGTCTGGGACCGTGATGGCTGCTGGCGACAGGTGCGGAGGGCCCCGCTGCCAACTTCCACGAGGCGCAGGAACATCACGCACAGGCACATCGACACGTTCACGCTTGCAGTGCTTACAAAACCACCATTTGGCAAGATTTTTTCCACACCCACAATCCTCACAGCTGCACTTCCACATCGCCTGGCGACCGCCACCGCGATGCTGGGCGTCCTCTCCGTCGACACCTGCGGCGAAGCGAACCCGCTTTGCCCACGGCCGCTCCTCCCAAGGCGAGGCCTTCGGCGGCGGCACCATTGCGACTGCTGGAAGTGGCGGGACGTGGCTGGAGGAACCGAGAGCCAGAATGACTCGCTGTCACCCAGCCGTTCTGAAGCGTCAGTGACAGCAAGCACAAAACTTTGTGCCAGAACGGCTGGATGGGGGAGGAAGAGGAGGAGGAGGAGGAGGAGGAGGAGGAGGAGGAGGAGGAGGAGGAGGAGGGAAGAGGGATGGATTGGTGCCAGCATGGGTACCTCATGCGACCTTATGCGCGACGTCGCATGGGAGAGAGCCCATCGCGCGCCGCCGCCCTGGCAGCCTTCAGTGCCCTCTCCCCCGTCGTTCGTGGCTCGCTCCCCCTCCGTGCTCGTGTCCTCGGTCTCGTCGTCGTCGTCGTCGTCGTCGCCGTCGTCGTCGTTGTCGTCGTCGTCCTCGTCGTCGTCGCCGTCGGCGTCGGGCGAGACCTTGACGCGGGAGACGCCTGCCAACCAGTGATCCCGCGCAAAGCGCCCCCCGCTTCCCACTTCTGCCGCCGCACCTCGATGCGGAGGTGCCCGGTGCCGCCGCGGCCCGCGGAGAGCTTGTCCACCAGCCGCAGGCCCGTGATCATGTCCGGCGGCTCGACCGCCGACCGGCGAAGAACCCAGCCAGATTTGAGCAGGGTCCGACGGTCCCGGCATTGCGAGAATCCCTACACGCCTGCCACGAAGGGTTCTCAGAACCATAAATAACTAATGTTCCAAGAACAAAGCACAACGCTCTTAGAACACCGAGCCGACTGTTCAAACCCAGCTGCCGACGGTCCCAGCATTGCTATAATCCCAACACGCCTACCACGAAGTTATCTTAGAGAACAAGTGTGTTCCCAGAGCAGAACACAACGCTCTCAGAACAGAAAGCCGCCTGCTTAAACCAAGACGGTCTCGGCAAGAAGTACTCTAAGGACTTTTCGCACAGACCACCACAGGTTATTAGTACAGTCTGTGGTGGGCCTATAGGCCAGCCAGGGCGCCTCGCCGCTGCTTGACAGATCTCCGACGATGTCATTGTTTCAGTCGCTAGGTGGCGACATCCGAACCCTACCCCTGCAAACCATCGACTCTCCTGAATCGATGGGCGGAGGGGGTAGGGTTCGGATTTCGCCACGTGCTCGCCGAATTCCGAGCCCCCCCCCCCTCCCCCCCCCTCGCCCATCGAGTTGCCTGATCTATGGTCGGCGAGGGCTGGGTTCGGATTTCGCCGCTGAGTCGAGTCGCTTTAGCCTTCTCTTCGGTACCTGGGGGCCGCTTTCGGGCCCCGGAGCCCTCAAAAAGTAGCTCGGGTCCCATAACTACCCAAGGGGTCGGGATCTCGGGGGTCACTCCTTGGAAGCATCATACCGGAGAGGTCAAGGAACAACGGAAGGTAAAACTGTCAGCTGGGTGTTGACGCCCGAATTACGCAGGATAACTCCGGTCAAGGCTAATTAGAGTGGGGGCCCGACCACAAGAAACCTTCCACAAGAAACCCAACCCTGAGACCCCAGGACGTCCATTGATTCCCGGTGTGGGAACGCCACGCCTCCCGTAGCAAAACCAGCGAAACCCAGGAGACCCAGGGCACCCTGGAGGCGAGCCGGGTGCTTCCTGGCATGGGCCTCCACTGGAACCCCGGACTAGGCCCCAGGCGCGCGACTCCGGCGCTGTGCAGCAGGAGCTGTGCTCCTGACCCGGAGCTGCCGCCGTCGCTGGCGGGGCTCCTTGCGGCTCTGCCGCACCTGTAGCGCGGCTTGGAACGCATGTGTTATTCGCGGCCAGAACGGAGGGAAGGGGCGGGAGGGGAGGGTGGGAGGGGAGGGGGGGGAGGAGGGGGAGTAGGAGGAGGAGGAGGAGGAGGAGGAGGAGGAGGAGGAGGAGGAGGAGGAGGGGAGAGAGGAGGAGGACGAGGAGGAGGGGGAGGAGGAGGAGGAGGAGGAGGAGGAGGAGGGGTCCTCAGACATCGGCCCAGCCGCGCAGGGAGGAGGAGGAGGAGGAGGAGGAGGAGGAGGAGAGGAAGAGGAGGAGGAGGAGGAGGAGGAGGAGGAGGAGGAGGTCTTGAGCCGCGGCAGTTCTGGGGGGAGGGAGGGGGGGGAGGGGAGGGGGCATAACGTAGCACCCCCCCCCCAAGACTGTGGTGCCGGACGCACTGCCAGTGCTGGGAAGGCACTGAGCGGGGGAGCCTTACGTGATGGAAAGGGGGGGGGGCAGGGGGCTCCACGCGCGTGACGGCCCGAGGGAGGAACAAAAACACTCCCTCGGAGGTAACGTATACCTAGCGAGCGATCTCCGCCCAGACGCCTCGCGCCGTCCACCCGCCAAAACCACGATGGTCCGGGGCTCTGGCATGGGTCACCGACCAACCGGGGGGGCGCGCTGATTCTGCACTCAAGCGGGAGGAAGCGGGAGGAGGAGGAGGAGGAGGAGGAGGAGGAGGAGGAGGAGGAGGAGGAGGAGGAGGAGGGGGAGGAGGAGGAGGGGGAGGAGGAGGAGGAGGAGGAGGAGGAGGAGGAGGAGGAGGAGGAGGAGGACGAGGAGGAGGAGGAGGACGAGGAGGAGGGGGAGGAGGAGGAGGAGGAGGAGGGGGAGGAGGAGGAGGAGGAGGAAGGCAGGCGGTGCCTGCTCCCCAAGCCTCTCCCGGGGGTGCGCCCTGGCCAAGACGTCGGGGAGGACACAGCCGTGGCGGCCAGGGCCCTCCAGGACGAGCCGCGGCATCGCTACCGCTCTTCCTCGCGGAGTGCAGGCACTGGCTCTTGGCCGGTCGAGATGGTGGCACCGACCACGCCCAGCACGATGTTGTTCCAATACTCGTCGATCTGCCCGCCGCCGAGCGCCGGCCTGAGCTGGAGCTGGAAGTGCCCACCCTCCGCGTTCGCCTCGTCCTCCTGCAGCAGCGGGCGGGGCCCCACCCCTGCTCGCATCCCCCGTGGCTGCTTTCGCGAATGCCTCGCACCGCAGGTCGTCGGAGGGTCGGAGAGAGGGGTCCGAGGCGGGGAAGAATACATATATATATATATATATATATATATATATATATATATATATAGCCCGCCTCCACTCCCGAGGGCCAGCTCTTGAACGGCCTGGCACGATGGAGGTGCGGGGGCGACGGAGTGGCGATAGCCATCCGAAACACAGAGCGCTCCCCGGACGTTTTCACATACGAGCAAGGCCTATCTGTGTGGGTCGGAGCCAGGCAGACGCACGTGTCCCATGTTGGGCCGGGCGTCGACACACGAGCGTACAGACAGAAAACAGCGAACAGGACCCACTGACTCCCGGGGCATCAAAGGCACGGAAAAAGATTCTTTGACAGGGTGGCTCGCGGGCGGGCGCACTTTGAGCCACAATGCCGATGGCGTAGCATCGGCATGGCAACTCCCTGACGAGTCAGTGCGGCCCCTCTCGCATTTCCCCTACGCAGATCGTTGTTAAAACCACGCAGCCCGCCTCCATTCCCGAGGGCCAGCTCTTGAACGACCTGGCACGATGGAGGTGCGGGGGCGACGGAGTGGCGATAGCCATCCGAAACACAGAGCGCTCCCCGGACGTTTTCACATACGAGCAAGGCCTATCTGTGTGGGTCGGAACCAGGCAGACGCACGTGTCCCATGTTGGGCCGGGCGTCGACACACGAGCGCACAGACGGAAAACAGCGAACAGGACCCACTGACTCCCACATCCCGACGGAGATGAACCTGGCCGGCAGGCCGTCAAAAATGGTAAGTATACGATGCAGGAATCTATCTCGTTATGATGTTTACGAGATGCTTGTGAGACTGGACTTGCATAGTGTTCAATGAGCTTAGCGACCTCACGACAAAAAAGAGGAGGGTAGGCAGCCGCCTGCGCCGTGAGGTGCGCACCGCCGGCGTGGCCGGTGAGGATCACGTGAGGTCTGTTCGAACGAGAGCACATCCCTCGCCTGCCGGCGCAGCGCCGCTGAAGGCGGGACAGGTCGACGGCGTTCCAGGCCGCCGCCGACGTCCGCTTACGCCAGGGGGCGTCGTACTGACAGCAGTCGAAAGTCAGCAGCTGGCAAGACGGATGCTGAAGCAATCGTTGCAGACGTCGCGCTTGCCATATCAGCGAGCCCGCCGGGTTCTCAATGAAAACTGGGATACGCAGCTCCAGACAAAGCTCAATCACATCACAAGATAAATGGAAAGTTCGGTTCCCCATGCGAACTTTGGCGGCCTCGTGAGGCAAGAGGTCAGCCCGCCCCATCGGCCGCGCCCGTGTCCGCAGCGGCTGTCGTAGCGCCTGTGTCCAGGTAGTGCGAAGGGTGCCCAACCAGACGGCGCCCGCGACCCGGCCTGCTAGCCAGCCCTTCACGACAGCACGGAACTCGCGGCTGAGGTGGTCCTCAGCTGGACCCCGCCACAGGCCCAGGTCCAGCGCAGGCAGCCCACGCCGCCTGACCGCCTCTGCGAGGTGTGACTAGCCAGCAAAGAGCTCCAGCACCACGCGCCGCGTCCGCTGCGAACGCAAAGCGCGCCGAAGGCGCCGTTTGAGATGCCGGCTGCACACCCCGTCCTCGGCGTTGCTGGGCCTGGCTGCTGGCCGCTGAGGTGGGCCCGGGGCGGTGACGCCCGAGGCCCCGGTCAGCCGGGCGGCAGGCCGCTCGCGGCCCCGCCGGCCTGACGCCGCAGCCACTGGGCCCAGCGTCGGCAGCGCAGTCGCCGGCACCAGGCCGTACAGGTTCATCCTGCTGAAACCGTGCTCGAGGAGAGAGCTGAGGTTCGCCTCGACGAGGGCCCCGAAGGCGAAGACAGCCGCGTTCACCCGCGCCATCTCGTCCAGCAGGGAGCCCTCCTTGCCGTAGCGCCGCATCGACGACGCCACTGCCCATCTGCCTCGACGCTGCACCTCGAGCGGGCTGCGGCGGCCCGTCAGGAGGTCGTCCGAAGCTCCCCCGTGGCGGAGGCTGTAGAGGTGGGGCCTCAGCGACGACAGCTTCAGAGCCTGGCACGCACTGCTGAACTGCGCGGTGAGCTCGTCCAGCGAGAAGCTCCACAGGCTGGCCCCTGGCGGCGTCGCTAGCCGCATCGCCGCCAGCACCGGCCACAGGGGGGCCTGGTCGATCAGCACGCTGTCGTCGTAGTGCCCGGTCTTCCCCGCCACTCCGCGCTCCAGCGGATGCATCAGCAGGGCCCAGCACGAGTGCCCCGCGCCGGCTGCCGGGGCCGGCGGCGCCAGGCTCTCGTGCGTCAGGCCCTGCGCCTCGGCCGGCCGCAGGTAGGCTGCGAAGGCCAGGACCACCCAGCATGCCATCCCAAGCTGCCCGTGGCTGATCAGCCAGCCCGCGATCGCGTAGACTGCAGGGCGCGGCAGCGGCAGCCGGGTCTTGCCCGGCGCGCGGCGCTTCCAGGCGGCCGAGGCCCTCGAGGCCCGGGGGAGCACGGATACCGTCTGCTTGAACAGCAAGGGCGTGACGTGCGCGATGGCCGCCAGCGTCTGGCTCCCGATGTTGCACGCCGTCCCCAGCAAGTAGTGGTCCGAGAAGTAGCTCGACAGCACCAGGTCGAGCTCCTCGTACGTCTTCCAGTCCTGGCGGTGCTGCTGGCACCACTGCACGAAGTTGTTCAGCATCTGCAAGTAGCTCCGCTCGGTGTTCGCGCGGATGGCCAGCGTCTCCAGTAGCGTCAGCCCCGCCAGCAGCGGCCGCGAGCTCCGCGCCTGCTGAGCCAGCTTCTGCCGCTGCGCCACGGCGGCCCCCGCGCTTGGCACGCGAGACTTCCGAGCCGCGTCGGCGCCCACGGGGCCCGCAGTGGCGACCACCACGACGGCCAGTAGGAGCGCCACCCGCGGGCCCGCGCAGCACGCGCCGCCCGCTGAACCAGCCATACCGCCCGCGGCTGACTGGGTCCGATGTGTTCCGTTCTGAGGCGACCCACCTGACGTGCAGCTTCGAGCCGGTGGCGACTGACAAAGCACATGCCCGTCCGAGGCACCGGCGGAGGTGTTTGCTTTTGGCCCGGCCCTTCACGACCCCAAGAGCAAGCGGCAGATTGTCGACTATGATCATCACCCTTTGCCCAAGGCTGCTCGAATCCCGCAAGAGATGACGGTAGGCCAAGCAGAGGCCTTCACCTTCCAAGAACAGGATGTTCGCCCCGAACTGAGACCTGGACGGCCGCGGAGGGCCGCCATGCTGGGGAGTCGGTGATGTCTGCTGGGACCTCCTCGAACCTCACCGCGAAGCCCTCCGGGTCCTCCGAGACCTCCTCGGGCGCCTCGGCGAGCACCCTGCCAGAATCCAGAACGGGGTCCGCGAGGGGCGCCACAATATAGTTCGGGAAGGGCTCCGCGTGCTTGGGCGGGGTCTCGGCGGCATCAGGGTCAGCGTCAGCAGCGCGATGTCCGTTTTTGGTGGCAGCCATCTTTTCCGACGCAGATCCGCAAGCAAGGGAGCGCTCGCGAGCTGCCTGCGCCCCGGCGACTTTGAACCGCCAGCGCTCTGAAAACCGGGCGCAGCTGGCGACGACCGTGGCCTCCAACCGCTGGCGCGCAACACCGAGCCCCTCTGGCGCGGCATCGCTGCAGGTGATCGTGCTGCGCCAGCCGGCGGTCAGGTCCGCCTGCAGGATCGGCAACAGGTTGCGAACCGTGATCAGCTCCCGCGCCGCTGAGTCCCACAGGCGGCCAGGGCGGCCCTCGAACGCCTCGACGAATGCGTAGCAGGCGCGCAGGGTCGTCAGGGCCTCGCGCCGCAGCATGCTCATCCAGGTGATGTGCCCAAGGACGGCCCGCAGCGCGTAGCCAGTGACCCACTTCCGCCGCAAGAGGCTACCAAGCGCGGCCCTCAGCCGCCAGACGTTCTTGGCCTTCACGGTGAGCGCCTTCCCGGCGTGCAGCTGCAGCCCCAAGAACTGGGCGTTGGCCGACGCCTCGACAATCTCGTGGGCCACGAGCCCGGCGTCCTCAAAGCGCCGCACGAGGGAGTGCAACAACGAGTTTGCCACCTCTGCGCTGGTGCCGATGGTGACCACGTTGTCGACGTATGCGCCCGCTGCGGCCGGACGCGACGGTCCGAGGGCGATACCGACCTGACCGTCCACGATGATGCTGGACGGGTCGACCCCGCTCCGCAGCAGGCAGGTTGCAGCCACATCTTGGCACAAGTGAAGAGCCCAGGTGAACCCCATCGGCAGCACCAACACGCGAGCTGCCACCATCACTCCCGGCCCGAAAGGCAAGTCGTCGAGCCCGGCCTCCAGCATGAAGGTGGAGTCGATGGCGAACAGCGAGAAGTACTCTTCCATGCCGCTGGGCAGCTTCATGTGGTAGAAAGCACACTCCAAGTCCGCCGTCGCCACGAACACCCCCGACGCGGGGGCCTCCACTGCGCTCCAGGCAGCAGCGGTCGGCAATCTGGTCTTCGGAGGCGCCTTGAAAAAACCATTTGCGATACGCGTGTCAAAGATGATGCGTTGCGCCCCGCTCTTCTTCGGGACGAAGAACACACCGACAGTCCCCTTGGCGTCCACGGCGGCGGAGAAGTGAACCATCCCCTTGCCGTAGAGCTTGCCCAAGAACTCAGCATAGGTCCGCGGGTCGCCGACTAGCCCCTGGTCGCAGTGTGCCCCCCTCGGGCACGCCGTGGCCATGAGCTCTTCTGCCTCCCTCGGTGGTCTCAGCATTTGGCTCCGCCAGTCCCGCAGGCGCGCCGCCTCCGAGGGCCCCAGGATGGTGGGCAACTCCACTGGTGGCATGCTCGAAGATGGCCATGAGATCTGCTCTCGGCGGTACGGAACTGACGGGTTGCAGGCGCCGTCTCCATAGATGGCGACGCCCTGGAGGAGCTCCGAGAGGGCTCCGTCCTCGCACCCACGCGTCTCCGCATACTGCTCGGGCTGACGACCAAGCCGATGTAGAGCGGTGCTCATGTTCTGGATGGCTGTCCGCTGGCTCTCGTTGACTGGGTCGCCGACAACACTTTGACAACCATAGAGCGAATTCAAAGAAGAAAATGCAGCGTTCAGCCGATGCAGGTGGTGAAGGCGAACGGCGCGACGACGTAGCGGGCGGCGACTGAGCGTGGGCTTGCCGCACTCGCTGCCGCCGCCCACAAATGGCATCGGGAACAGGTCGCGCTGTCTCCCTGCCTCGGGCGGCCAAGAGGCGGCCGCCTGGCCGGTGGTGTCCTTACTGCGAGCAGCCTGCCGGTCCCCCAGGCTGCCACATTCATCGCCGATCATTCCCCCGCGGCGGCCGCATCGCCGCGGCCGCCGCCTTTTCCTCCCTTCTTCTTCTTCTTGCCGCGGCCGCCTCCTCCAGCACCAGCAGCACCGCCGGCGGCGAGGGCCCGCTCCTCACGAGCCTTCCTCCACTCCTTGGCGATAGCCGCCTCCTTCTGCAGCTGGGCGGAGACGTGGTCCCGCAAGGCCGGGCACGCACACACGTGCCCACGACCGTGGGTCATCCCGATCATCAGGTTGTGGTTCAGGTCAGCATCCTCCGAGCTCTCGAAGCGGTGCCTGTAGCGCTCGCTCTCAGTCTGGATCGACCGCGCGACCAGCTCCATCGAGGCTAGGTTCGAGCAGTGAAGCTGGTCGTAGCAAAGCCCGATCTCGAGCAAACGACACATCATCTCGTGGTTGCCAACGCCAGGCTCGTCGTCGTCCAAGTTCCCATCCGTGCGGAGCTTCTGGTGCCAGGCGAGCGGCGTCCCGGCGACCCTCAAGATGAAGAGCACTACGCATATCAGCGTGCGCGGTCCATCAATAGGCCAGTCTGCGAAAGGCATCTCCACCAACAAACGCGCAGCCTCTGAGAAAGGCCGGTGACGCTGCCCACGTATGTCGGTCTGCACCGCCATGATCCTGAGGTCGCCGCCGGGAGCCCCCGCAGCTGCGCCCATGAAAGGCGCGCCCGCAGGCGCTGCAGCCGCCGGGGGCACGGGCGCGGCGACTGGCGGCGCCGCGGGTGCGGCCGCCGCCGGGGCGCCGGGCGGTGGGGCGTCAGCCACCAGAGCGCCGTCGGCAGGTGGGCCCACGAGGGCGGGCGGCGCGGCCACCAGGGCCCCACCGCCGGGGGCCGCGGCGGCGCCGATGCCGCCGCCTGCGAGGGCCGCGGCCAGCCCGTCCACGCCTCCTGCGGCGCCCGCGCCGCCGGGCGCGGCCGCGGCTCCTCCTGCGGCGCCAGCGGCCGCCCGCACGATCGCCCGTCCGACGGTGTTGGGCACGACCGCCGGCTGCGCTCCGAGCCCGAGCATCGTGGCGGTGTCCTGCACCCCCTGCGCGACCACCGGGCCGAGCGGGATCGCGTTAAAGCGATAGGTGGCATCGCCTCCGAGGGCCGCTGCTCCGCCACCGGCCGCGCCCCGGTCACACACGATGCACTCTGCGATGCCGGCGCCACCGATCACGATCTCCACGTAGGCGTCCCCATCGGGCGTAAGGATCCCCACGCCCCACGGGGCCGCCGCCGCGAGGCACAGGACGAGCCTCTCGTGCCACAGCCGGCGCCCGGCGACGTTGTAGCGGATGAGGATGAAATCCCCGGGCTGCACGCCTATCCGCTCCAACGGATGTGTCGGCGCTGCCATCATTGCGGGCTGGAGCCCGTCGTCCGAGCCCGCGCTGCCGCCGCCTGCACCCGGGCCTCGTCCTCAATCGAGAGGGCCGCCTGCGGCACCTTCCCAGCCGCCGCCGGCGCCGGCGCTGGCACCCCGGCCGCGCGCAGGCCGTGGCCCGCCCAGGCGCCCCCCGCAGCCCCGACGGTGAGGCCGACGATCAGCGCGGCCACCGCGTAGGCCGCGATGAGGCCCGCGCACGACGGCTCGGGCACCTGCCCGCCAGCGCCTGCGCAGACGCAGGAGGGGATGGCAGGGCACGCAAGCTGAGGCGCGCAGGCGCCACAACTCGGGGCCGCCGCGCGCGCGACAACGGAGGCGCCGATGGCCTGTGCCCCGTACTGCAGGATTCCAGACAGGGAGGTGGCGAGATCCTGCATCGAAGACGCCTCTTGCACTTTGAGCCACAATGCCGATGGCGTAGCATCGGCATGGCAACTCCCTGACGAGTCAGTGCGGCCCCTCTCGCATTTCCCCTACGCAGATCGTTGTTAAAACCACGCATCTATATATATATATATATATATATATATATATATATATATATATATATAAAAATATATATGTATCACCACCGCCTGGGGGTTGAATCTCTGGGGGCATGGGCGGGCGGTGGACCTGGATAGAATCTTCGGTGGCAACTCATGAGAACCTTCCATACCATCATTTCTGCTCTTGCGAATCGACGATAGTCGACGCTACATCGACGCTAAATCGACGCTAATCGACGCTAGTCGACGCTAAATCGGCGCTATCTCACGACTCCAGACGCTAATCGATGCTAACCGCGGCCAAAGATTGAATTAGGAGGATATACCAGGCTTCCTTGATTTGCTACCGACTAGAATCTGGCCATCCCGGGGCCCAAATCAGTGCTTGGGGGTGCGACCGAAGAGAAACGTGAAATGCCTCAACTGGGAAATCGTGTTGCTCGTGCGTGACGCATGTGCGAGCAAGGCGAGGCGAACCTGCGCGATTTCCTCCACTGGTGAGGGCCACGAAAAAGAAAAGGCGGCACCCAGATCCCAACCGTTGTATGAACATTGTCCCGTTGATTGTTTCCATGGTTGTGCCCATGGCTGCTGTCCCGATGGTTGTCCCGATGTTCAATCTAATGGTTTTCCCGAGGGTTGATCCGATGGTTGTCCCGACGGTTGTCCCTATGTTTGTCCCGATGGTTCTGCGAGGCCAGGATAATTACCAGAAGAAGCTGCTCTGCGAGGCCCCCAGCACATGCGTTCAGCGGGCAAACAAATACAACATCCACGCGCGCACACACACACACGCACACACACATGGATGCATTTAGATATGGATCTGGAGATGCATGCCAAAACCACTGGCTTACTTCGTGCGCATAGGCTCGAATCACTACTCCGCTACGGCTGCCTCAAAAAACACGGGTGCTCTCGCGTCCGCCATCACCGCTGTGTCTGCCATGGCTACGATCGCGACTACCACCGCTGTCATCGCCATGAATTCACATTCACCTGTGCGGGGTAAACTTCGGTTCGTTCCGACTCCGTGCCTGAATTGTGGGTCAGAGGCCTCGGGCATGCTCGTTGGAATTGCGTGGGTGGCCCCCCAGGACCTGTTTGACGCAGCATTGAGGCCTCTTGGAGGGGTCGATTTGAAGTCTCTTCGGGCTTCGTTTGGGTTTCTGATGGGGCTCGTAGGGCCTCTTAGGCACTTAGGGGCCTTCCAGGGGCTTCGGGGGGCCAGGTAGGTTTCCAAGGGTTCTCTTCGGGCGGATTCTTCTCCACATGTTTCGTAGGGTTATGGTTTTCTTCCCTCCCGCGTCCCACCCGCGAGGCTCACTCGCCTCCTCCCCTGCTCTTCCTTCCTGCCTTACAGGCGCACGTGCGCACACACGCACACACACACACAACCACACACGTAGGCACGACCCCCCCCCCCCCCCCACACACACACACACACACACACACACACACACACACACACACACACACACACACACAACACACACACACACACACACACACACACACACACACACACACACACCCACACCCCACCCACCCACCCACCCACCCACCACCCACGCACCCACGCACCCACGCACCCACGCACCCACGCACGCACCCACGCACGCACGCACGCACGCACGCACGCACGCACGCACGCACGCACGCACACACACACACACACACACACGCACACACACACACATACACACACACACACACCACACACACACACACACACACTCGCGCGCACACACACACATACACACACAACCACACACACACACACATCAGACACTTACACACCACACACCACGCAACACAGACACAGACACAGACGCAAGGCACAGCAAGCGTGGCACTTGCTCGACACCAGAAGGAGATGCGCAGGAAGTGGTCCCTGAGCGCGGTCTCTGTAACGCTCCAGGTTCGCAGGGCACGGCAGACGTGGCACTTGCTCGACACCGCAAGGGGTGCGCTGGGGGTGGGGGAGCTATGCTTTTCAGGCTCGCAGGGCATGGCAGGCGTGGCATTTCCTGGACGCCACAGGGGGTGCGCTGGGGGTGGGGGCGCTATGCTTTGCAGGCTCGCAGGGCATGGCAGGCGTGGCATTTCGTGGACGCCACAGGGGGTGCGCTAGGAGTGGGGGCGTGATGAGCTGCACGCTCGCAGGGCATGGCAGGCGTGGCATTTCCTCGACGCTACAAAGGGTGCGCTGGGGGTGGGGGCGCTACGAGCTGCAGTCCCGCAGGGCATGGCAGGCGCGGCATGTTCTCGACGCCACCGGGGGTGCGCTGGGGGTGGGGGCGCTATGCGTTGCAGGCTCGCAAAGCATGGCATTTTCTCTATCCACAGGGGGTATGATGGGGGTGGGAGCGTCATGCGTGCAGGCTCGCAGGGCATGGCAGGCGTGGCATTTCCTCGACGCCAAGAGGGGATGCGCTGGGGGTGGGGGTCGCTGTGCGTTGCAGGCTCGCAGGGCAGGCGTGCCATTTCCTCGATTCCACAGGGGGGCGCCGGGGGTTGGGGCGCTACGCGTTGCAGGCCCGCATGACATGGCAGGCGTGGAATTTCCTCGACGCCACATGGTCAGGCTCGCAAGGCGTGGCACTTCCTTGACGGCACAAGAGGTGCGATGGGGGTGGGGGCGCTACGCGCTGCAGTCCCGCAGGGCATGGCAAGCGCGGCATTTCCTCGACACCAACAGGGGGTGTGCTGGGGGTGGGGGCGCTATCCGCCCTGGTCGTCCACGGCACGCAGGCGTTGTCCTTTCTTGGCCACATAGCATCATTGACGCATGTTGCACGTCAGCTATGCTAAGACAAGGGTTTAAACGAAGTATGTGGGGTTCCTCGGTAGCGTCATTTTAATTTTCGATTCGAATTCGCCCTCTTGGCCCCTTCTGGGGCTGCCTTGAGACCATCTTGGGCC
The DNA here is from genome assembly GCA_963575745.1 of Prorocentrum cordatum. NCBI lineage: Eukaryota > Dinophyceae > Prorocentrales > Prorocentraceae > Prorocentrum > Prorocentrum cordatum. The sequence goes on from CAUYUJ010022426.1 coordinate 369,861, forward strand.
TTCTTGGGCATCTCTTGGGCCGTTCTGGAGCTCCAGACGCAACGCCACTGTGCCTAACACGGCCATCAATGAGACCATGACTGCTCTCACTCTCACCACCGGGATCACTCCTACCGCAATCCGACCACCACCACGACTACTACCAACACTAATGCTAGTACTAATGCTAGGCGAAGTGGCACTTGCACCATGACTGCTACGATCACTATAAATACTACTGCACGGCTACACTCAAGCACTGCCTTTACGAGTCCTCCACCATCACAACGGTTTGTCTGGGTCAAGGGGCGGTGGTGGTGGCCGTGGTGGGAATTGTGGCGGCAACAGAAGCAGTCGCAGCAGTCGTAGTAGTTGCGCCAGTAGAAGTCGCGGACGCAATAGTAATAGCTGCAGTCATGACTACAATAGCAAAATCAGTCGTAGTAGTCGCAGTGCTAGACTGTGAGCAATGGAGGTCGTATCACTGATAATAATGGCCGTGATGGAGGGACGCCAAATAGAAGGGTCGGCTAAAGAAGGAGATGAGGAGGAGAAACAGGACAGCCACGACCATCACCCCTTGTTAAAGGTAAAAAGGTCGTGGAATATCAGCCCTCGTGTTCAAAAACTTTCGGCCGGTTGCGAATTGGATTGGCCTTGGAATGCCGTTGGGGTTGCGCATGCATTATATTCAGACAGCGTGCGTTGACATGGACAAGAACAATATTTGAATTCAATAAGATTGGACCATGCCCTGCAAACAGAAGATTTGAATGGGATTCTAATCGGCACCTGATCGGAAGTGGATAGACGTGGCCCCGTGCTCAAAGGATTTCCTTGGGATTTGGGGAAATCATTCAAATGGGCTCGTCACGAATTGAGAAGGCCCCTGAATCAAAGCATATGAATTGAGTTAGCATGTGGCACCACAAATAATTTCATCGGAATAGAGCAAAGACCAAATTCAGATGACTGCAAGTGGATTTGACTTGGACCCCAACGGAGTTCGATCGTGATGGAACAAACCCCAAATTCGGTGGACTCTCAGTGGATTGGCATGGGAACCCGGCACATATTCAATTGGAATTGAGCGAGTCCCAGATTCAGAATATCTGGATTGGTCTTGAATAGAAGCCCAGGGGTATTCAATAGGTTTGGAACATGCCCCATGTTCACAGGCCTACGATCGAATTGGAATTGGTTGGACTTTGTTCAATGTTTTTTTCAGCGTCAAAAAAAGTCAGCAAGGCAACATTTCGAAAATGACACGTCAAGAATGAGACGAGACACATCGTTAAATAGAAACAGATCCCCCCTCCTGGCAGGGCCCTGCGCGCGAGGTGGCTGCGGATGAATCGCGCGGCTGCAACTTGGAACTTGCCCGCGCACGGGTGGTCTGACTCCGGATCTCTGCTTGGTGCGACTTTTTGGAACCGTGCGTCCTGTGGGGTAGAGACTCCACCTGTTCGAAGCAGGCGCCAGAAACCGCCAAGGTCTACTCCATGGGGAGGGGGGGCGGGGGGGTGCGAGGGCCCGCGCCGATCGACAAAACAATGAATAAAAAAACGACCACCTGTCAATAGTTGCTCCGATGGTTGCCCCAGTGGCTGTCCCGATGGTTATCCCGACGAATGCCACGATTTACAGTGTGAGATCGACAGAATGATTGTTTATGAGATCGGTAGGTAGAAAGTGGGACCGATCGATGGACGGATGGATCGTGTGCTCGTCCCGATGGTTTCCTCGTTAGTTGTTTCGATGGTGGCCCAAATTGGGAGATAGCTATACCCGCGCATGTCTATAAACAAATGTACGTTGTGGTAGAGTTTGTAAAACGATGGGGGTCAATACATAAAGCACATGCGTATCATTAGAATTGTATATATATAGTGGAGGCCAGGATGTCTGTCCCGCTGTTTAGACAGACATCTGCACGTAGATGTAAACGTATGTCTATGTCCCGATGTGTGCCCACGTGGGTTGAATTGTGTCCAATGCAAATCAAAGATGCTGTCACCTCCCAGCCTTCTTTCGAAACGGGTTCGACCTGGCGAACCCCCACGATACCCAGCAACAGGCACTCACAGTGTGTCTGAAGCAGGACGGCTCACTGACAGCCCGGAGGGAAAAAGGGACATGCGCATGCCCTGGGCGAGACCCGCCTCCGAGGCGACCGCCGCTGCCTGGAAAGCAGAGGCCACGTGCCCCAGGAAAGCCGCGCCGCACGCGGTCTCGGTAAAGGGTCGCCTGTGCGCTGCAGATCCATATCCACCGCCTGCCGAAGTCCCCGTCAACATCGGACCGCCCCAGGCGGTGGATGACGGGGACGCACCCGCGCCTCCCTCGGACGAGGGTGGCAGGCGGAGGAACGAGGGGTGTGGTGGGCGGCGGCCGGAGAGGGGGCCATCGCTCGGACCTCCATTCCCCGTGTTTTTCCCAACCAACCTGTGTTGTTGGGTCCTCGTTTTGAAGAGACGGTCCCCGCGTTCCTTCCTCCTTCCCCCTTCCTCCTTCCTCCTCCTCCCCTTCCTCCCCCCTCCTCCCCCTCCCACACCCATTCTGGCACACCCCTCACACGCTGCGTGGCCCCATAGGGAGCTCCACCGAAGGCCCCAGTGGCTGCGCCCGCATGCGGTTCCACCGCCCATTCTGGCACACCCCTCACACGTTTCGTGGTCCCATAGGGAGCTCCACCGAAGGCCCCAATGGCTGCGCCCGCATGCGGTTCCACCCCCCATTCTGGCACACCCCTCACACGTTTCGTGGCCCCATAGGGAGCTCCACCGAAGGCCCCAGTGGCTGCGCCCGCATGCGGTTCCACCCCCCATTCTGGCACACCCCTCACACGTTTCGTGGCCCCATAGGGAGCTCCACCGAAGGCCCCAGTGGCTGCGCCCGCATGCGGTTCCACCCCCCATTCTGGCACACCCCTCACACGTTTCGTGGCCCCATAGGGAGCTCCACCGAAGGCCCCAGTGGCTGCGCCCGCATGCGGTTCCACCCCCATTCTGGCACACCCCTCACACGTTTCGTGGCCCCATAGGGAGCGTGGCCACTCCACCGAAGGCCCCAGTGGCTGCGCCCGCATGCGGTTCCACCCCCCATTCTGGCACACCCCTCACACGTTTCGTGGCCCCATAGGGAGCTCCACCGAAGGCCCCAGTGGCTGCGCCCGCATGCGGTTCCACCCCCCATTCTGGCACACCCCTCACACGTTTCGTGGCCCCATAGGGAGCTCCACCGAAGGCCCCAGTGGCTGCGCCCGCATGCGGTTCCACCCCCCATTCTGGCACACCCCTCACACGTTTCGTGGCCCCATAGGGAGCTCCACCGAAGGCCCCAGTGGCTGCGCCCGCATGCGGTTCCACCCCCCATTCTGGCACACCCCTCACACGTTTCGTGGCCCCATAGGGAGCTCCACCGAAGGCCCCAGTGGCTGCGCCCGCATGCGGTTCCACCCCCCATTCTGGCACACCCCTCACACGTTTCGTGGCCCCATAGGGAGCTCCACCGAAGGCCCCAGTGGCTGCGCCCGCATGCGGTTCCACCCCCCATTCTGGCACACCCCTCACACGCTTCGTGGCCCCATAGGGAGCTCCACCGAAGGCCCCAGTGGCTGCGCCCGCATGCGGTTCCACCCCCCCATTCTGGCACACCCCTCACACGTTTCGTGGCCCCATAGGGAGCTCCACCGAAGGCCCCAGTGGCTGCGCCCGCATGCGCCCCCCCCATTCTGGCACACCCCTCACACGCTTCGTGGCCCCATAGGGAGCTCCACCGAAGGCCCCAGTGGCTGCGCCCGCATGCGGTTCCACCCCCATTCTGGCACACCCCTCACACGTTTCGTGGCCCCATAGGGAGCTCCACCGAAGGCCCCAGTGGCTGCGCCCGCATGCGGTTCCACCCCCATTCTGGCACACCCCTCACACGTTTCGTGGCCCCATAGGGAGCTCCACCGAAGGCCCCAGTGGCTGCGCCCGCATGCGGTTCCACCCCCCATTCTGGCACACCCCTCACACGTTTCGTGGCCCCATAGGGAGCTCCACCGAAGGCCCCAGTGGCTGCGCCCGCATGCGGTTCCACCCCCCATTCTAGCACACCCCTCACACGTTTCGTGGCCCCATAGGGAGCTCCACCGAAGGCCCCAGTGGCTGCGCCCGCATGCAGTTCCACTTCCATTCTGGCACACCCCCTCACACGTTTCGTGGCCCCATATGGGAGCTCCACCGAAGGCCCCAGTGGCTGCGCCCGCATGCGGTTCCACCCCCCATTCTGGCACACCCCTCACACGTTTCGTGGCTCCATAGGGAGCTCCACCGAGCGCCCCAGTGGCTGCGCTCGCATGCGACTCCGCCCCCCCATTTCGGCACACCCCTCACTCGTTTCGTGGCCTGGGGGCGCCACCGAAGAATATATCCACACTTGCGGTATTCACAACTACGTATGGTTGGGTCTTTCGTCAGGCTAATTTTTGGTTTCGTGCGTGTGTTTTGTTCTGCCAGGTGGTCGAGGATGCTCCTCGATGGTCCTCGCCGCGAAAGAAAATGCACGCGCCCGAGGAGGAGGAGGAGGAGGAGAAGGAGGACAAGGAGGAGGAGGATAATGAGGAGGAGGGAGGAGGGAGGAGAAATGAGGAGGAGGAGGAGGAGGAGGAGGAGGGAGGAGGAGGCTGGAGAGGGGGCGGGGGGAGCGCGCACGTGCTGGCAGGAGGAGGGCGGAAAGGGGGAGGAGAGGCAGGCGAGGCTCGGCCGAAGCGGGGGGGGGAAATTGAGAGGGAGAAGTAAAGGGGCCCTGGGACACGCAAATAAATGCACACACAAATAACAGGATTCCCCACATTTACCAATGTTTTCGGGGTGGTTGTCTTCCCCCCCCCCATTCCCCTGTTTTCCTATAATTGTGTCTGAGTGTGCTTTTTTTCCTCCTGAGAAGCGAGGGGGGAAGTGAGAAGGAGAAGGCGCCTTCTCAGAAAGCGGCGGTGTTTCTCAGAGGCCCTCGGGCCTCCTGACGGGTTCTGCATCCTCGGGGCAAGCTAAGAAAGCTTCTCAGAAGGGCGGGGCAGTTCCGAGTCTTCTGAGAACGTCTTCTCCTTCTCGTTTCCCCTCTCGCTCGCCGCCGAGAGGTGTGTGGGGAGGGGGGGAGGGGACGGGGGCAACGAAGCAGCGTCAAACGAAGCGAGTGCCTTGATACTGTCTGGTGTAGGAGGGGGGGAGCTGGCACAGGTTGCGGAAGTAACATCTTGCCAACGCAATGCAATGTGGGACTGCGATCCTCAGTGTCAGATCGGGCATGCCCTCCTGCGGGCGGATCTTGGGCGAAAATAAGAAGAGAGTAGTCAAATCATACTCCAAAGTCGTAAGAACTAGTCGAGCAATCGTCCCCAGACTCTCTCATTAGTTTGGAATGTTCCTCCTTGAGAGGGACACGCCCGACTTCGATGCTCAAAATACCTTTTACGCGAGCCTTCTGGCGCGCCGTGCCCTGCGAGCTGGCAGCGTGCCGCTCTGCCTCGAGGGAACGGGCGGAGCCGGAAAACTTACGGTGATGGCTGAAGGGGCCCCAGGACACACACATAAATACACACACATAAAACGATTCCCCATATTTTCCTATATTTTCTGGGTTTTCGTCTTCCCGCTCACTTCCCATATTTTCCCATATTTTCCTGGGAGTGGACGATTAATTGTGTCTGTGTGTTTTTTCTCCTTCTGAATGGCATCGGATAAGGAAATCTTGAATCAGGAATCCAGGATGTAAGATGCCTCGAGGCGGCCGGATATATGGCCTGCAGACAGGCCAAGATGCCACCAAAAGGCCACAAAAGGAGCACCAAGAGGTACGATAACAGCAACGAAGCAACAGGGACGATGTCGAGCGCCGTGTCATGATTCGGACAAGCCTCGTGAAATGCAGTCCTGGAGGCGCAGTAGTTTATATAGGGGTCGGCGGATGTGGCGTAAGCCTACAGAATCTTGGATAAGGAATCCAGGGTATACGGTGATGGCACTGGATAAGGAAACTTTGGATAAAGAGTACAGGGTCTGGAAACCAGTGGACAGCCAATCGTGGGTTGGCCACGAATCTCACCGCCGCCCTCATCAGGTAAGGAACCCTCTAGGGTCTGGAGCCTCCTTGGCACGTTCCTTAACCAATGCCTCCACCGTATGAGCGACGATCGAAAGACGTGTCACACGCGAGATGGCATGGAACAGAAAGGTCTCACGCGAGATGGCATGGCGACCTCACGCCGCGGCTCACGTGGGCCGCCAGTGCGGCACGCTACGTTGGAAACGAGGGCGCTCACTGGCGAGATCTCACGCGGGCAGCTTACTCGCCAATGTCGGCGCAGACGACCCCGGTTTTTGCGTCGCTCCTATAGCGTTGATGCTTGAGCTCGCGTCGAAGCGTGGTGGGCCTAAACGCGAGGCGCGTTTTCGGAGGTTTTGCTTTCGTTTTCCCTCGTTTTGTCTTCAATCCGCCTTTGCCGCAAAACTAAGTCGAAACGAAAACGGCCCACGAAATCGCCAAAACATCGTTTAGGTCCAGCCCTGGGGTACCGTCTCCTTCGGACTCGGAGCACCCATTCCCACCTAGGGGGGAGCACGCTGGGAGAGCCAACTTACCCTGCCCCCGGGGGGGTGGGCGGGAGGGTGGGGGATAGTTCCGACGATGATGGATAACGTCGCCAGCTCCCAAGGGTGATTTGCACGCGGCCACCCTCCCCAGGGGACCCAGGAACAGTCCATGGGAGGGTGCCCGTGCAAATTCTCTTGTGGCGGAGAGCCGGGCCCATGGAGCCGCCGCCCTGGCCCGCACTCCGCCCGGGACCGAGCGGAAGGAATCCCGACTGCGCGGGATCAGGCCGGCGTCAAACTTTTGCGTCGCAGCGCGGCAGGAGCGATCCGCACGCGCGTCGGGGCGAGACCGGGACGCGGCACCGCGCATTGGCCCGCATGCAGGAGGAGGGGCACGAAAGCTGGCTTCAAACAGAAGTGTGCCAGATTGGGCCAGTTTCGGAAATTCCAACATGGAGATATCAGCGCCGATAGCAAAGTGAACACCTCAAGGGTTACATCCTCACATAATGCAGACTTTGAAACGAACGGCCTATGAGGCAATGGCAGCATCACGGCACAAGAGCAGGTTGTATTGGCCAGGGATATCTGAGACTCGGTGGGTCCCAGCACGTCTCGAGCGCTGCCGACATTCCAGATTGCTCCAGAATGCTCCAGAAAACCCTGCGACTTATCCGAATTATCCTCATCCTGCGCTAAGGGGGGACGATGGAGAGACCAGCTCAGGGGGGACATATTCGAACTGAAAACTGCGATTCCTCGCCGAGAGGTCGGCGATGTAACCACGATCGCGAAATCCCTCTTCCCTTGGCGGAGGCGGCTATCTGGCTCCCATGGGCGATTGACGGTCAATCCATCCTCCCCTGAGAATATCCCCCCCTGTCGTTGCCCCTGGTATGCCTGCATGAGCGATACCCGTACCCCTAACCCTTTGGGAGGGGACATAAGTTAGGAGGGCCAAGAACATTAGGGATAAGGATCCTTTGTTGCAGATGTATCAGACTCTCAGACCAAACCGCCCAGACTTCATATCTGCAATGCGAAGACGATGACCTAAAATGGGCCACGACTTCATCATGATATTAGGATTAGGGTTAAGGGTTGGTCTGTTCTCGATGACCCGTGGTCCCACTGCGGCATGATGCCGTCCCGAAAGAGCATGAGCGCGTCAACCGTCTGGAAGCTGTCGGCGGCGTCGTTCACCATCGCCTTGCCGAGGAGCTCGGAGGGCTGCGGCAGCCGCCCCCACACGCCCCAAAACTCCTGGGAAGAGGCCGAAAAGGGGTGAACAACAAAAACAGCACGCCGCCGTACAGAATCCTACCACCAAGCCAATGGGGTGCATCCTGCCACTGTCGTCCTGGACGGGGAAGTGAAGTGTCACGAGATGCGCGGCTGTGAGCTGCTCGACGGCTCGGAGCTGTGGCTCCTCCCTTCCCTCCGCCCCATCTTCCTCCCCCTTAGCCGGCAGGGGCGGACGGGGCCCCTGACTCCGGATTACTTACTTTCCCCAGGATGGGATAGTGACCGCTGCTGCCCCCCGTGGAGGGTGGGACGCTCCGAGAAAAAGTGCTACCACCAGGTCATCGGGTGAAAACAAAGATCATGTCAATCAAATGCTCTTCCCCTCCCGATCTAGGAACCTCCAGAGGGCGCAAAGCAACGGCACCTCGCTGGCACACCGTCGACACATCGCCGACGGAGGATCCGGGTCCCAAAGCAAGTGTCTCCTGAACAGCGTCAGGCAGTGATGCCCCCATGTACGAGGTGCAAACAACTTCAAGGCGGTACACCCCCTTGACACCATGATTATCGTTTCCTGTCGTGAACTCCCAGAACTCTCGACCCGTTCCCTGGGGCCGGTTCATCCATCGGAGTTGGACAGGCACCCGCTTAGCAGAACACCCCTCAGTGAAAACCATCGTTGACCCAAATGCCGCGGGCTCATGCAGGCCCGCAAAAAAAAATGCGGCCACAACGCCCTCGCAATAATCGAAACATATCACTTCGCCGATCAACTTTGGAGGGTTGCTGTATACATATATATATATATATGTATATATATATATATATATATATATATATCCACCTCCGCATCCGAGGTCGTCTTCGGACGGCCCCGGGGCCCACGAGCGGTCTAGAATGGCTGGATAGAGGGAACCCACAACAAGCCTTCGCGCCCAGACACGCGCATGAAATACGGCCCCCCGGTCCTCGAAGCCAGCCCCGCGTTCGGGACGCTCGCGCGTCGCATAGCTCCCGAAAACCAGCGAACTACGTCATCTGTCGCACCTGAGAAATTCATCACGGGTTGGCCGAGCCGCCAAAGTCCAGGTCAATCACCAATTTGCACCTGATGCCTCCCCCGGCCATGCACCCCCCGCCCGTTGGCCTCAAGAGGTCCCCAAGAAGCCCCCAAGAGGCCCCCCAGACGCCAGGGCCGTATGCAATCGCCTTCTCCCCCTGCCCCTCCGCCTCCTTCTCCTCCTCCTCTTCCTCTTTCATCCGTGGCAATATGATCTGATGTTATCCGCCGACCCCTTGGGGATTATCGGCGTGTGAGATGCTCCCCCCTCCCCAAACCCCTCCCCCGGGAGCCCAGTCCGGTCGATTTGGAGGGGGGAGGGGGGTGCCCGGGGTGCCCCCGACGAGCGCGCCACGGGCTCTACCGGGCCCAAGAGGGCTTAAAGATGAGCCAAGAAGGCCCCAAGAGGGTTCCAAGACGGCCCACGAGGGCCCCGGGACGCTAAACGAGCGCTCCAAGACGCCCAAGATGGCCCCAAAACGGGCCAAGAGGCCTCCAAGACGACCCCAGAGGTCCCAAACAAGCCTCCCAAGAGGGCCCCGAGAGGCTAAAATTGTTGATTGTTCATTGTGTTTGTTTTTTGCCTTTTCGCCTTTTCGGCTTCCCGACGTTCCAAGACGGCCCAAGAGGCCGCGAAGACAGCCCCAAGACGGCCCAAGAGTCCCCCGAGACGGGCCCAAGACGGCCCAAGATAGCCCCAAGACGGCCCAAGAGGTCCCCAAGACGGCCCAAGAGGGCTCCAAGGCGGCACCAAGAGGGGCCCCAGAGGGCGACCAAAAATTCAAAACATCTAGCTTTCCGCCCCCAGGAGCCCCAGGGGGCCCCAAGAGTGCCCCAAGAGGCCGCCAGAGGCTCCCAAGAGGCCCCCAAGACGCCCCAAGGAGCCCCCAAGAGGCCCCAAGGAGGCCCCAAAAAGACCCCCAGAAGCTCCGAAACTGCTCCCAAGTGGCTTCAAAACTGCCTTCCAGAGGCCCCCGAGAGGCGTGGCGCGAGATCCCGATACACATGCAAGAAGCCTCTAACCTAGAACCATGACCCAGAGCCTCCTCTCTGCGCCCCCCTCCTCCTCCCGCTCCTCCTCCACCTCGGCCCCCAAGTGGCTTCAAAACTGTCTTCGAGAGGCCCCCGAGAGGCGTGCCGCGAGATCCCGATACACATACAAGAAGCCTCTAACCCATAACCCATAGCCCAGAGCCTCCTCTCTGTGTCCCCCTGCCTCAAAGTGCTGCCAGGAGGCCCCCGAGAGACCTACCAGGAGTCCCAAGGAGTCGGCGGTGCGGCGTAAGCCAAAGAATTTAAAACCGTTCGGAAAAGTATTGGCAACATGGCGGTCCAGAAGCCCCTCCCCGATGACAGAACCGTGGCGGTTCTGCATTTTTCGAAGAGGGCCCCAAGAAGACCCGCAGAGAGCCAAAACGGTGGCGCCAAGTCGACCTGTTCAACCTACCTTTTGACGACTCATACACCAAATGTCCCCGCCCTCCCCGCACCCTCGAAAGGGATGCAAGGCGGCTGCCGCACGGTATGCGTCTGCGCTGCCCTCATCGAGGCAACTCACCTAGCGGTCGTGTCTAGGTGGGCTGGTGGGGAGACGCGAAAACCTCAAAATCCTCCTCCTCCTCCTCCTCCTCCTCTCATGCTCCTCCTGCTCCTCCTCAACCTCCCCCTCCTGCTCCTCCACCCTCCTCCTCCTCCTCCTCCTCCTCCTCCTCCTCCTCCTCCTCCTCCTCCTCCTCCTCAGCCGCCCCGAAGGAGAGCCTGAGCTGGATCGAGCCCGGAGCACACCTCGAATGGGAACCGGATCGCCGCGCCCGGCCCTGGCTGGCCGATGCCCCCCTGTGCAGGAAGGTGTTACGTTCTGGATCCACGATTGAGTCGGGCCTGTCCCCCTACAGATCCCAATCCCACTGGGGAGACCTTGGCCTCGCTGGGCAATCTACCACCCCCTGGGTGAGGATAGGTACCGTCTCCTGCGGATTCGGAGCACCCATCCCCACCTCGGGGGCGTACGCTGGGAGAGCCAACTTACCCTGCCCCGGGGGGTGGGGATAGTCTTAGGTCGGGCGTGTCCCCGTACAGGGGCATTTTGGGCGAACAATGAAAAGGACCCCCCAAATACTCCAAAAATGCTCAACATTAGTCAAAATATCGCCCCCAGACTATTTCATGACTGTTTTTGAATATTCCTCCTATAGAGGGACTTGCCCGACTTAAAGCTACGAGCTTCGCTCAAAGTCCGATTTGGCCTATGCGTCGTCCCAAGCTCAATTCTTCCGCGTCCTCCCTCCGCCAACGGCGCCCCCGCGGTGCGCGTCGTGTGCGAGCCACCAGCAGACTTTTTGAGTGCGCGCGCGGATGCATCAGCATCGGTTGGTGCGAGGCCACTACAACACATGAGCGTTGCAGACAACAGCGGGGTGATATTTGCTGGGAGAACTCCTGTCATAGATACCCTTCGGATAGAAGAAGAAACAACGACATAAGCATTAATATTTGGCGCTCTGCGCGGATTTCTTGGATGCGCGCTTGGACCCCCTCCCTGGCGCGCTGAGCGCGCCAGGGGCAGCACCCGGGGCGCCGCTGGGGGGGCCCAGCGCGGATCCAAGACATCCGCGCGGAGCGCCAACAGTTTATGTGTATGCTGCTTTATGCTGTTATCCCTCCTTCGATCGAACACTGACATGACGTTCTTTGGCGAATAGATCTGGAGCTGGGAAAGGGGTGTGGCCCAACGGGGTGTGGTGCCAACCGTGGACATGGAGATGCCATCCACGATCGATAACACTGCAAAGATTCGGCAATGCCACCACGCCCCTTTATGCCACACCCCTTTTCCGACCTCCAGGATTAATTATTTTGTTTTGGGAACCGAAATCTACATACCAAAGCTTTTTCCGGCTCCGCACCGAAGCTCGCACAGGAAAGCGGATCCTGGTGTATACGGGATCCTGGTGTATACATGTGTCGCCGTTTCCCCTGGACAGCGCGGAAACCAGTGTACACCACACGACCCCGACGTCGTCCCCGACCGTGAAAGGGTCGTGGGATTGAAGCACGGCCCGCCACTGGTAATGTGTATGTTCCAATTTCCGACTGTTGGCGCGGCCAGAAGCAAGGCTTTGGACGGCCAAAATGGGTACGGACAAAAATGTGTACAATGCCCAACAACACATGCTGTCCCAAACCAACAGCGGCCGCTGTTGGGCAGGCGGCCTTCTGTCTCGAATGGACACAGGCCGCGGCGGCGCGGACAGCGAGTCCTGTTCAAAATGAACAGAAACTGATGTTGGGCATTGTACCCATTCTTTCCGTATCCATGTCGGTCGTCCCGAAAGCCGGGTCGGGCGAAAAGGGGAGGGATAGCAAAGGGGGGGTTTGAGAATCAGCTCACGTAGCTGATGTTCCCGGCGCCTCCTGGCGCCGGAGGCGGCCATGTATCGAGGAATGGGCCCCTGGGTGGGGCCGAAACCAGCTGCGTGCAGCAAACTTCGTAACTCCCTCCCTTTTCCCAATCCCCCCCCCTGTCGTCCGGCCCGAGAGAGGCGGCCCCGGGAGCTCCTCCACGGTCCCGCACGAGGCCACCTGCCGCGTGGCCTCGCTGTACTGCGCGGCCTCCCGCCGGGGGGGCGGGGAGGCGCGAAAGGGCGCGGCAGGAGGAGGAGGAGGAGGAGAAGGAGGAGGAGGAGGAGGAGGAGGAGGAGGAGGGAGGAGGAGGAGGAGGAGGAGGAGGAGGGAGGAGGAGGAGGAGGAGGGCGGAGGAGGAGGAGGAGGAGGAGGAGGAGGAGGAGGAGGAGGAGGAGGAGCTCGGGCGCTCTCCTCGGGAGCTCGGGCCGCCCGCCCTCGGCGCGCGCGCGCGCCGGCCGGGAGCACGCACCGACCGCGCGACCCATCGGGCGCGCGCGCAGCGACCGCGACGACGCAGGGCCCCCTGGTGGAGCCAGCTGGGGCCCAGGAGGGGACCGACAGGGCCCCCTGCAGGGGCCCTCCTCTTCACCCCCCCAGGAGGGTCACCCCTCGGTGCCACCCGCTGTCATTCTCGGGTCGGGCGAAAGGGGGGATAGCAAAGGGGGGGTTTGAGAATCAGCTCACGTAGCTAGTTTTCCCGGCGCCTCCCGGCGCCGGATGGAGCTATATATCGAGGAATGGGCCCCTCGGTGAGGCCGAAACCAGCTGCATGCAGCAAATTTCGTAACCCCCCTCTTTCCCAATCCCCCCCTTTCGTCCGGCCCGACATTCGGCGTTTCGGCGCATGGGGCGGAAGTGGGGGGGGGGGGGCAGGGGGGGGGATCTGGCTCCTGACCTCTGCTCAGTGCGACTGGTTGCAACAGCGCGTCCTATGGGGGGGGGCTCCACCTGATCGAGACAGGCGCCCAAAGCAGCTGAGATCTACTCCATCAAGGGGGGGCGGGGTTGCGAGTGCCCGCGCTGATCGGAAAAACAATGAATACAACAACGATGACAAAAGGGTTCCCGGCAAGGGGGTGTTTCGTAATGCGGTCGCACAACAAGGTGCAATCCGTGCGCGGCCTAAACGGCCCCTAGCAAACCATCCCCTTCTGTGACGTCACCCTCGCCGTTGAAGCTTCCCTTCGGCCGCACACATACGCCTTCGGGCGAGGTCAGGGGCAGGTGGAGGAGGAGGAGGAGGAGGAGGAGGAGCAGGAGGAGCAGGAGGAGGAGGAGCAGGAGGAGCAGGATGGGGAGCCGGAGGAGGAGGAGGAGGACGAGGAGGAGGAGGAGGAGGCAGGTCACAGAGGGCGATGGTCTGCTAGGGGTCGGCCAGACCGCCCCCTGGACGAGCGGGGGCACGACCTGTGGCGTGCACCCTCGAACACCCCCCTGCAGAGGACCCGCCAACCCGCATTTGACCGAGAAGCACTGAGCAGGGACCGACCGCCCCGGCATTCCTCAAGGCCTACCACGACATGTTCTTAGAACCCAATCAGGTTCGTAGAACAAAAGCAACGCTCTTAGAACACAAGCATCGTGCGTCCAAACAAGACTGTCCCAGCCAAACATGTTCTACGACCATGTCGTGGAAACCACAGCAAGTTCTTAGAACATTGCTTGGTAGGACTATAGGCACGCCGGGACGCTTCGCCAATGCTTGACAGCACCGAGGCTGCAAGACTGCTCGCTCGTGCTCGCGCCGTGAAAGACCAAGACGGGGGGCTCTTCACCGTTGTCGGCTGCTGGGGGCCCTCACTGGGCCCTGGGACGTGCCGTCGCTCGGACGTCTATTTCCCGTGCATGTTTCAATTTCGTGCGTGTTTTTTTGCTCGATGGTCCAGGATGGTCCTCGATCGTTCTCGCCGAGAAAAAATGCACACGTCCGAGCGATGCCAAGGGGGCCGTCAAGAGCGAATCAGGATGAAATACTGGCCCCAGGAGAAGGGTCGGGACTTCTTGGGGCCCCGTCCTGGGGAAATCAAGACATCGCCTGTCTGGGAGCCTCCCAGGTACCCTCACGCCAGCTCGTGCGAGTCGACGCTAAAACGCGCGGCAGCGCACTCTAAAGATGGAATTGCGAGGAAACACAAGGCTCCCCTGATTTGCCACCCAGGACCAAGTGAGGATGGACACACTCACTCCTCAAGTTCCACTGCCCCCCAAGGTTCGGTGTCCGTTCCACGGGAGCCTGCTTGGCCCCCAGCGCTGTCCGATTTGGGCCTGGTTTGGACCAGATTTGAAACACGTTTGGGACCAGCTTTGGACCTGACTCGCCCCTCCATTAGACACACGAGAAGAAGGGGGGGGAGAAACACGAAGGGCGAGGAGGCGCAGGAGGACGGCCGAATGCGGTCCAGATGCAGGAAACGCTGGGGTCCATGTCGCTGGCCAAGGCTCCCATGCACATACATCGAACGTGCCTCATGATTTGAGCCAGGATCTCACCGAACAAAAACTTGCCTAGGTTACCCATCTGGGGACGCCAGCCATAATCGCGCTCGGACTGCTCAGCTGGGCGCGCCGCCGCAGAACTGCGCTCGGCACCCCGTCCTAGGCGCTGGCGCTCAAGATCACGCCTGACACCCGCGCCTCGACGCGCCAGTGAGGAGTCGCGGTCGCACTGCATGCGCAAGTGAACGCGCCCTTGCGAAGCCACGTTCGGGTCGGCCGAATCCACAGGACGGACCGAACATCGAGAGGCGACCGACCCGAGTCGAGCCGAGGGGTTCGGGTCGAGCGTCGAGTCGAGACGGTCGGGCGGCGAGGGCTCGATGGAGCCGAATCGAATCCTTTGGGCCGCATCGATCTAACCGAATCGATGAACTCGAATCGAATCGAACCCTTCGAGTCGGACCAGATGAATCGGGTCGAACGCCGGATCGATGGACCATATTCGAGTCGATTCGCTCCATCTGTTCGCACCAATCGATCGGACCGAACCGATGGAGTTGGGCTGTCGATCGACTGGATCGGGCAAACGAGGAGAGGAGCTGCCTGGGGAGAGTGCGCAGACCATCCGCCCCCAGAAGCGTGCAGAACTGAAGGGCTGAAGTCTGCAGGGATCGCGATCCCCAACCCCGACATCGTCAGCCCCGGGCCCCTCCTGGCGCCTCTTTCCAACTGCCAGGAGGCCGCCTGCACGAAGCGAATGCTCGGGCGCCGCGTCTGGGGCCTCGAGGATCGAGCGCGCGGTGCATCCCACCAGCCCTCTGGGCGTAAGTGGTTTAGCGTGCTTTCTCTTCCATCTTCCCCTCTTCCCCTTCGGGGAATGCCGTATCACTGTTCCCTGTCAGTGAACGCCCCCTCCCCAGGCGACGGGCAGCCAACCGGGACCAATGAGGGCCCCCCCCAACGACCCCTATCAAAAAAAGTGACATCCAAGTTGGGGCAGCATTTTGTGTCATGATCGGGGGGGGCGCGAGCACTGTGTAGTGTGTAGTGTTTGTCGGCAGGGACGGCGGGGGGTGGGGCGCATATCGCCTGCTGCGCGCAGGACCAGCATCCCTGTCAAAAGAACAATACAAGATGCACACCGAGACAGAAACTGGATCATGCGCGGGCACCTCGCGATCACTGCGAATTGACTGGGACAGCGGGTGTGCTGGCATACTGCCTGCCATGTGCAGGTCCACTAGACGCTATGATGGCAACCCCTTCCGCCATTGCGCACCGGTTTTCGACAAGGGTGGCAGGCGCACCTGAGGGGGAGGAGGGGGAGGGGGAGGAGGGGTGAGAGGAGGAGGAGGAGGAGGAGGAGGAGGGAGGAGGAGGAGGAGGAGGAGGAGGAGGAGGAGGAGGAGGAGGAGGAGGAGGAGGAGGAGGAGGAGGGAGGAGGAGGAGGAGGAGGAGGAGGAGAGGAGGAGGAGGACGCGGGGCGCTGTCTCTTCAAAACGAGGAGGAGGAAGCGGAGGAGGAGGAGGAGGAGGAGGAGGAGGAGGGGGAGGAGGAGGGGGAGGGGGAGGGGGAGGAGGAGGAGGAGGAGGCACGGGCTGCACGTGCCGCGCACGTGGCGCACCTGGCGCGGCCGGAGCATGCGGCTCAAATGGCGCACGTGGATCACGCGGCGCATCTAGCGTTAGGTCGGGCCTGTCCCCCTACAGGGAGATTTTGGACGGGAAAAAAAAACAAATAAAAAACACAAAAATGCTCAAAAATAGTCAAAACATGGTCCCCAGAGTATTTTCTGACTATTCTTGAATACGCCTCCTGTAAAGGGACAGGCCCAGCTTAAATCCAGCGCGCCCTTGGCGCGCGTGGCGCGCCTGACACGCCTGGCGCACCTCGCCCCAGCGTTCCGTACGTGGGGCCTGGTTTGGCTCCCAGCAGCTGCCCATCCCAAGCACCCAATGTGCTGGGAGAGATCGGGTGGGAGTGAGCGAGATGGCCTGCGGGCGGGCAGGGTGCCCTGACCCATCCCCTTCACCCCCTCCCCCTGGACCTGGACGGGGCGGCCCGCGACCGATTGGAGCGTCCAAGATGGTACAAGATGGCTCCACGCGGGCCTCAGAGAGCGCAAACACCTCTCAGAAGGCCCGAGGCCTTCTGAGACGCCCCGCCGCCTTCTGAGAAGGCCTTCTCCTTCTCACTCCCCACTAGCTCACCGCCGATCCTACCCCTGGTATCGACAAGCACATGGCGATGGCGATCTCAGGGACGTGCTCTCAGAAACTGCGGGAGCCCTCAAGATCGGGACCTGCCAAGGGTGATGGCAACTGCAAGCATAGGGGCACAAACGTGTTCGGGGCTGCCATGCCGCACCCCGAATCCGACGCGAAGAACCCCTGGCCGGGCGAGCCTTACCGCTGGCCATCAGCTGCTGCCACACGATCCAGCGGTACCGCAGCGGGTGCTCGGCCGAAGCCGCCTCCCCGCCCCCGGGGGCGGTGCAGGCATCGCCCTCGTCGCCTATCTCGTCGGCGGTGGAGACGGAGGGGTTGAAGCTGAGGAACACCTGGGATGATGGTCAAGCTGTCCACCACCACTACCAACGGTAGGAAGGGGGAGAAAGGAGGATGGGGAGGTCCTCCTCCTCCTCCTCCTTCATCTCCTCCTCCTCCTCCTCCTCCGCCTCCTCCTCCACCTCCCATCTATGGTAGCGGTGGTGGGAACTCGGCGCATCATGGGAGGGCCGCCGGCCACGCGGGATCGGGCGGGCCGCGCGGCAACGCCCAGGCCTGCCAGTGGGGCCCGAGGCGCCCTGGCGAGGTCAAAGCCGCAGCTTCCGACCGCATCTTTCGTTTGGAGTCCCGAGACGGTGCGGTGACAGACCGTGCGGTGACCTCGGAACCCCCAGAGACCTCACCGCACGGTCCGTCACCGCGCGGTCCTCGGGACCCCGGAGGCCCCGGTCGCCCGAGACGTCCTCGAAGAGAGGGACCCGAGCCCCGAAGCCGTGCGGCGACCCCGGATCCCCACCCGACTCACCGCACGGTGTTTGGTCACCGCCCCGCTTGGGGCCTCCCGAGTTAGGCTGGACCCCTTGAGATAGAGCCGGATCTCCGATAAGTGTGTGTGTGCGTCCTGTATTCTTGCATCGCGGCATCAAGCTGCTGCGCGGCGACGTGGCCGGCCTTGGCAGCGATTGGCGTCCTCGATCTATACGCTCTGACCCAATCTCGCAACCCTCTCAGACTTGAGCTTCGAGCATTGATGTGTATCGCCGGGCGCGTTCCACTACCCGCAGAGTGCCTACTCGCAAACGTCCGAAAAGAACACGTCTGCTTCAATGTAATTCCTCGTAGATCCCCCCGGCAGATCCAGGCCATCTGCGAGTAGTCACTTTGCGAGTACTGGAACGCGCTCGTCGAGTATAGCTGCGGTGGATAGTTTCGTTTTGGTTGCAAGCGTCGCAACCCGGCGCTTCCCAACGCGTCCTGCTGGATGCACGGCCGACCGAGCGAGCGAGCGGCGTTTCCTTCGCTTCGGGCCCGGACCATCAAACATGGATCCGAGACAACAACTAGAAAGGGATCAGAAGCTTTGGGGAATTCGAAGACTTGCATCGGAGGATGCCTGGAGCTGATCCCAGACGGGGCATGGAACAATACAGCAACCTGACTGCACGATAGTAGATACATATTAAAGAGCAGACGTAACCGCAAAGTATAAAACAATGTTTTAGAGTCACGACCACATCACCATGCCCACTTGAGCGACGCGCTGCCCGTCAATCTTAACGATTTCACGATGGAGTAGTATTGAGCTGTACTTCGCAAGCTGAAAGAGTGAGAAGCCGCCCGCCCCGATGATGTGCCTCCAAACGTCTGGAAAGTGTGGGTGCGGTACTTCACGACGGGCATACCACAGGCCCATATCCTTACTTGCAGCGGGCTACAGAACTGTGGCAGCCCTACTTCACCGACTGCTCCTGCACGGCGGAGCAGAACGACGACTTCGACACTCTCGATGCAAATTGAGACCAGGGAAGGGCACTTCACCCGGACCCGACCCGGACCCAGACCCCTCCCAAAGACCATCTGGTGCAATTTTTCACCAACGATCCGTTTTTGACCGTCCCGGGGCCGATAACGGACCCAGACCCTCGAAACAGTGCCAGGCCATCTCAGAACCGTAGCCGACTCCACCCCTGGACCTTCCAGGAAGGCCAGAAAATAGCACGAGGACCTGGACGTTCATGTTTTATGCAACCCTGGTGGGTCTATACGTCTGGATGCCTACTTTTTTCAGCACTCTACAGCAAAGTTAGGGAGATTTGGACGCACCCCACGATTACGGAAGCTACAGTGCGGCGCAAATTATTTGAAGCTCGGCTGGTTTTGTTGGTTAAGGGGCATCTGTCAGATGGCCCCGGGGCCAGATAACAGGCCCCAGAGAAATATGTTATGAACATGTTTTAAACATGGTTTCTTTTAACATGTTTAAAACATGTTTAACGCATGTTTAGACATCGGGAACAGTATTTGGCAACATGCTTCCTCTCCATTGATCGTCCTCCACGAACATATCATGAGAGTCTGGGTCCCTCCCCATGCGAAGGCACGCTTGGGCAAAATTCTCCCCCCTTCCCGTGGCACCATCCTGCCAGGCTTAAGTCGGGCATGTCCCCCATACAAGGAGATTTTAGACGAAAAATAACAAACACCTCAAACATACTGTAAAAAGGTTGAAGCAACAAAAATACCCCAAAAATCGTCCCTAGACATTTTTTGACTATTTTTGAACATTCCTCCTGTAGAGGGACAGGCCCGACTTAATGCCAGGCGGCGCTCCCCCATCGCATACACCCGACGTGGTGACTTTCCAGGACATGGATCCCAGAGGGAAGGTTTGGACCTCTCCCAAGGGCACCCGCTTCTAGTCCAGAGCCGCTTCTTGACGGTCCGAGGGCCTGGCAAAGCCCCCCCCCCGAAGTCCGAAGGCGATGCGAAACTTCGAGCGCCATGCCTGCTTTCCCACGACGCGAAAATCAAAGCTTGGAGGCCTTTTTCTTCAGCACCCTAGATGCGAGGCAAGGATTTATCCATGTCCACCGCCTGGGAACCGACGTCCTGGTGCCCCAGCGGGCGGTGGATATGGACATATTCGGCCCCTGGGGGCCCGAATATGTCCATATCCACCGCCTGCCGAGGCTCCGAAACCTGACCCTCCAGACGGTGGTCATGTATAAATTCCCGCCTCGGACTAGAGGGTTAGGGAAATTGAGACGCCCCCTCCTCCCCTCCCCAGACCCCCGACGGCATGATCTTCTCAGAGCGTCGGCCCTCTCAAGGGTCACGTCCCGTTCCCCTGGACCGGTTTTTCATCCTGAGTCGTGTTGTTGACGGCCCCGAGGCCCAGCACAGGGCCCCCCGTCATGATTTTTTAAATACCCATCGGTCGGAAGAAGTAGGTAGAAACATGAAGTAGGAAGGCGTTGAAAATAGATTGGGTCTCCGCCCGCCCCCTAAAGACGACGGAAAAGGTGAAGCCGCTCGATCCTTGAAGTAGGAAGACGCCTAAAGTAGATTGGAATCTGGGATTCTGAAACTACCCACTTTCAACGACCGATGGGTACCCGAGGGGGTCTGCAGAGGCCTCCTGGAGGGAGTCCGCACAGATGGGGTCGAGGGACCGCGACGCATCGCCAAGGCCTCGCTGGAGCATCGCCGCTGCACCGGCGATGCACCGGCGATGCATCGGCGATGCAGCGGCACCACTGACGTGGCGAAAGCCGGGCTCTGCAAATCGAGCGGCGTCGCCGGTGCATCGACGCTGCGGCGCAGTCCACCGACCACATCTGCACCGACGCCATCTGGGAGGCCCAGAGTCAAGCCGGGCCTGTCCCCTGACGAGCGATAACAAATACCCCCAAAAATACCCCCGAATTGTTAAAACATGCTATAAAAAATAGTCCCCAGGCTATTTGTTTGACTATCTTGGAATCTTCCTCCTGTAAGGGGACACGCCCGACTTATGCCTAGAGTCTAGCTCAGCTAGGGAAACGAACTCTATACACCGACGCTTTTTCCGTTCCTGCGCTGGAGTTTGCACAAGAACGCGGATCCTGGTGTATACGGGATCCTGGTGTATACATTCTCCGTTGCTTCCCCGCGAAAGCGGGAAAGAGTATACACCAGACCACCCCGACGTCGCCCCCGACCCTCGAAAAGCCGTAGGATTGACAAACGGCCCGCCACTGGTCATTCGGGTTGACCCAAAAGGGGGTCCAGCGCCAAGGGGGTGATGCAATAGATTTGGTCAATATATTTGTGGGGTTGCAATACATTGGGGGCATGGAATACATTCTGGGCCGCAAATGTATTGCTGGATTTTCGCGTGCAATGCATTCGTCGAAGTACAATAAAATACAATTCTCCGGCGCAATACATTTGCAACACAATTGCCCCAAATCTATTGCACCACCCCCTTTCAGCTGGACCCCCTTTTGGGTCGACCAGAGTCATGCATCCTGTGCTCCTGCTCCCGACCAGCGGCACCATCCTGCCAGGCGGCGCTGCCCTATCGCAGCCCCCCCCCCGGGCGGCAGCGCACCGCCCCCGCGCCGCCCGAGGACTCGAGCCGTGGAGAGCCGCGGCGCGAGGGCCGCGGCTTGCGCGGTGCCCACTGCGCGCGTCTTGCGCGAGAGGGCGCGCGGACGTGGTCGTCGTCGAACGTCGTCGTCGTCGTCGCCGCCGCAATCCCGCCGCTTATCCTCGATCTCGGCCTCAGCGGCCTGGCTTTAGGTCGGGCATGTCCTCCTGCAGGCGGATCTTAGACGACAGATAGAACATTGTCAAAACATAGTGACAACTAGCCAAAAAATACTCAACAGATCGTCTCCCGAATCTTTCCTGCCAATTTTTGAGTATCCCTCCTGCAGAGGGACATGCTCGACTTAAGCCTGGTTGAGAAGAGAAACGCCACACATACCCTCTTGGAGCTCCGCGCGGAACGCCAACAGTTTATGTTTGTGGCGTGTTTTCCCTTTCGACTTCGGAGACAGAGGGGAAGGAGGCGAAAGGGGGAGGCGCCACGATCATCCTGCCGATCCACTCGTCACACTGCCCATCGCGGGCTTCAGGAATGGAGCAAGAGAGCGATACGAGTTGACCTAAAGAGCGCATCAGCTCCAGGGGGAGGAGCAGGAGGAGGAGGAGGAGGAGGAGGAGGAGAAGGAGCAGGAGCAGGAGCAGGAGGAGGAGGATCAGTGGGGAGCGGCAAAGGCGGTGCGTGTGTGGGCCTCCCATGTGGTCCAAACGACCACTGGATGCTACACCATAGATATAAACAACTAGAATATATATATATATATATATATATATATATATATATATGTATAACGAAGCAAAGATCCGGGCAACACCAAACCAAGATGAATCGGGAATCTCTGCGATCCGGCGGTTCTGGAAGATGTACCCGGGACGCGCAGAGACATACGAGCACTAGATATTATCGTTGGAGGCGTGCGTCCGAAACGAGCATACAGTACGAGCATATTGAAGTATACATCGTTTCCCGAGTGGTATGGCCAGAAAGCGCCAGCCACGACGTACATTACCATCAGCTTTCTCGGTGCGCGCGCCGCACCTGGGGGGGAGCGACGCACACGTAGTATTAGCATGTTGAGGTGACGCCGACAGCTCTCTGGCCCCGACCGCAGAGCACGAGGCGTAATAACCTCTCGCACCCGCTGTGGGTCACCCAGGGCATCCCGGAGCCTGTCCCAGGCATCTGCCATTTCGGCATTGCATGGCGTTCGCTCCCCCCATCGCCCCTCTTCAAACGAACACTAGCGTGCAAGTGCTCGCTTGACTTGAGCGATTTTCGCACGTGCAAGTCGCTTGCGGCGTGCT
>CAUYUJ010022426.1:394961-465346 GCA_963575745.1 Prorocentrum cordatum
CTTCCTCTTTCACCCTCTCTCCTCCCTTCTCCCTCCTCCCTGATCCTTCCTCCTCCCTCCTCCCTCCTCTCTCTTCCCTTCTCCCTCCTCCTCCTCATTCCTCCCCCGTCCTCCCCGCAGCCGGGCGCCTGAGCGCCCATCGCGAGACGCGCTTCGATGTTGTGGCGCCCCCTCGCACGCTCAGCCGGCGCTCGAGCCCACGAGCGCCATCGCAGCGCGGGCGGGGCAGACGCGCGCGCGGGGGAAGAGGAGAGAAGGGGGGAGGGGAGGAGGAGGAGGAGGAGGAGGAGGAGGAGGAGGAGGAGGAGGAGGAGGAGGAGGAGGAAAGAGGAGGAGGAAAGAGGAGGAGGAAGGAGGAGAAGAGGAGGAGGAGGAGGAGAAGGAGGAGGAGGATGGGGAGGAGGGAGGAGGAGGAGGAGGAGGAGAAGGAGGAGGAGGAGGAGGAGAGGAGAGGAGGAGGAGGAGGGAGCGGAGGAGCAGGAGGAGGAGGAGGAGGAGGAGGAGGAGGAGGAGCAGGAAGAGGGGGAGGGGAGGAGGAGAGGGAGGGGGGAGGGAGGGAGGGAGGGAGGGAGGAGGGAGGGAGGGAGGGAGGGAGGGAGGGAGGGAGGGAGGGAGGGAGGAGGAGGAGGAGGAGGGGAGGAGGAGGGGGATGAGGAGGAGGAGAGGAGGAGGAGGAGGAGGGGAGGAAGGAGGAGGGGGAGGAGGAGAGAGGCGGAGAAGGAGGAGGAGCAGGAGGAGGAGGAAGGGGCAGGGGGAAGGGGGGGGGGCGGGGGAGGCGAAGCGGAGGGGCGAGGCGAGGACGAATGGAGGGAAAGAGAGAGAAAGAGGGGGGGGGGGGGGAATGAGAGGAGGGCAGTAGGGGGGGAGGGCAGTAGGGGGATGGGGAGGGAGGGGAGCGAATGTTCGCCGACGGGAGGCTTCGGACTGGCCGACCTGACCCATTCCTGAACCTCAGGACGCCAAATCCTCTGGGCGCGCCTGGGCGGCGCGGGCAGCTCGGACAACAGCTGCGGTGGCTGCCTCAATTTTCTGGGGAAGGACCTCGTACTTACGATTCCCGGGATTCGCAGAGAAGGGCCTTGGGGATCCTGGGGATCCAGGCAAGACCACACTCGTCGGAATCGCCAAACTCCTCGAGCTCGTCACGCACAGCGCTGAAAGTTGTGAATAAGACGCAGCTCGGAACATCGCAATACGACCCATTTGGATGGCACGGCGCGCATCTAATGCAAACCCGAGGATAGAGGAGCACTTCATGACAGCGTGGATGATTGCATTGTTTGGTGCAGCGGTCAGCTTCTGAATGCACCCTCGTTCTATCTTGAGGACACTAGTCGAAGGAGGGATCACTCACGCGATAAAGGACAAAGCCGATAACGCGATCATATCATACTGGGCAACTATTTTGGTGAGGCCGAGCTCGCGACCCCTGATGAGCCAGCCCTACGCGTGTAGCATAGTCTAGTAGCGGAGCCTCCCAGGAGGCACACGTGCTCTCAAGACCGATGTGAAGCCGAGATAATGACACGACCGAATAATCTCCAGGCCAGGGACCTCAGAGTCCCGGCTCGCTCAGCTCCTGGATGAAGCAGTCCGCCGAGTGGCGGTCCTTCTCGGGTATAGCCAACGCCTTGGCAAAGTTCACTTACAGGCCACTGGGCCAGCTTTGTTCCAGACGCTCAAGCTTCGGATGAACGTGTCGACCACGCTCCCCGAGGCCATCCCCACGTCATCCGCGAAAGCGCCAACGCTGTGGAAACGGCGATGGGCGAGCAGGCAGATCTCCTGGAGGATCGGGCCGATCGAGACGGCGACAGGCGAGCCAGACTGTACACGCATAATTTCCATGTGGGGCCCGGCCAGCAGGAAGCAAGCCACTACAATCGCATCGCACTCAGAGATCGGATGGACCACTGGGGCCCGCACCAAAGGTCACTCTGGCGAAGGGTCACTAGATGGCCTGGATCCGCCGCGGGACATCTACGACCCATGACATACAGGAATACATGTGCTTTCAAACGTTTGCGAGTAGACGCTGTGCGAGTAGTGGAACGCGCTCGGTGAGTCACTCTCATGTGGAGCCGATGAGTGTGCACAAGAGTGTTGATCGGCAACGCCGGCGGACGCGGGCGGGTTGGTCGAGACTGGCGGGGCGCGACGGGTGCGAGGCACACAGCACAGGGTTGTGAAGCAGAGGGCGGCCGCGCAGGCAGGGAGCCCCGAATGTGCACCAAAACGCCAAGGGACGCACTGACCCGGGTCAATCACGTGTTCGACCATGGACTCCATGTTACCCATCGCTCCTGGGCGGTCTTCGGCGTTCTTCGGATGGTTTTCGGTGGTCTTCGGCGGTCTTCGACGTCTTCTGGCGGCCTTTGGCAGTTTCCAGCGGTCTTCGGCCGGACAGCTGGATGGTTGCGTACACCTAATGTCAATGCAAGCCCGGGCCAGCCAAGTTTCGCTCTGGTTGACCCCCGTTTGCATCGACCCCCGCCTCTGACATACAGACAGAAGCCGTACGCCCGAAGGCGCGCCGGCAAGCGCTACACGAAGGACGAATTCACACATCCTTCGTGCGCAATGCGCACGGCAGGCTTTCAGATGAGTTGCGGACTGAGTATTTGTCATACATGCACACCGTCGTGTAGCAATACCCTTGAGGCTTGAAGGGTGTCTTGTTTGATTATCACCCGTGCATGTTTTCAGAGAAGAAGGCGCACGGAGGGAGAGAGGGACGCAGGACGAGCGGGGACGCGAGGCCTCCTCCTCCTCCTCCTCCTCCTCCTCCTCCTCCTCCTCCTCCTCGAGGCGGAGTGAGCGAGCGAGGGACGAACGGCCAGGGGAGGACGAGCGAGGCCCCGCGAAGCGGAGGACAGGGGAGCCCGCGGGAGCCTGCAAGAGCCTGCAGGCTCCTGCAGGCCTATGCGGACAAGCTCTGGGTCTATGCACCCCTGGCGTTGCAGGACCCTGCACGATCCGGCTGTGGAGACCAGAAGGTACCCATACCGCGACTCCCCGGACCCCTCCTGGGCTGCGCTCTGACCAGGAGTTCGAAGCGCATCCTGCGGAGGGGAAAACGAGGGAAGGGTAACAGTGTGGGTACCTCTTCCCCCTCTGAGCCCCAGAGGTCTGGACCCCTTCCCCCGGACGGGTTTTTCGTCCCGAATCGTTTTTCGTCGGTCCAGAAGCCCAGCAAAGGCCCCCGGAGGCCGAAAACATAGAAAAACCTTCCGTCGTGATGCTGTTCACAGCGCGAGGAGTTTGGGGCCTCTACCAGCTCGCAGCGCGCCCCAATGGGCTCCGCCGGCAGGGCGCGTGGCGCGCAGCGCGGCGCGCCTCCTCCGCCGCTGGGCGGCGCGCCCGGCCCTCGCCTGGGGCGCGGGCGGGCCCGCCGGGCCGGGCCGCTCCGCCGCGCACGCGTTATTACGCATGCCGCAGGCCCGACGGGGAGCAGGCGCGCTTTCGTGGCCCCACGGGGAGGTCCTCCTCCTCCTCCACCTCCTCCTCCTCCTCCTCCTCCTCCTCCATATCCTCCCTCCTCCTCCTCCTCCTCCTCCTCCTCCATATCCTCCCTCCTCCTCCTCCTCCTCCTCCTCCTCCTCCATATCCTCCCTCCTCCTCCTCCTCCTCCTCCTCCTCCTCCTCCTCCTCCTCCTCCTCCTCCTCCCTCTCCTCCTTCTTTTTCTCCTCCTCCTCCACCGAAGGCGACGGTTGCTGGGTGCCCGTGGTGCCCCACCCCACTTCGGTGCACCCCTCACGCGTTCCGTGGCCCCACAGGGAGCTGCACCGAAGGCGACGGCGGCTGGGTTCCCATGGTGCCCGCGCCCCACTTCGGCCCACCCATCTCGCGATTCGTGGCCCCAGTGGGAGGTCAGCTCCACCGAAGGCCCCCGTGGCTGCAAGCAACGCGAGTTTGTTTACAAGATTGCGTTCCTTTGCTCGCAAGGTAAGTGCTCGCCGGTGGCCTGGATCCGCCGCGGGGGATTTATGATCTGCTGCATCGAGGCACACAAGTGTTTGGCTGACGTTTGCGAGCAGGCACTTTGCGAGCAGTGGAACGCACTCGGTGATTTGTCCGCCCCGATCAGCCACGAACCGTGGGTCGCTCCCTGAGACCCGGGCGTCGCATGATTCTCACAATCGTCGACTGCGCTTCTCTTTCGGGGCCCAGGACCCTCGCGGATCGATCCCGCTCGAAATAGTCCGCAGGAGGACGGGGTCCAGGGCTCCGGTCGAAAGCTCCTGCGGTGTGCCGAATCTCGTCGTGGCGCGGTCGTTCCCGGGGGTGGGGGCCGGGCATGGGCGGCGCGCGCACAGGGGCCAGGGGAGGGGGCAAGCTTCTGCGAAGGCGCCGGCCTTACATATACAGAGAAGGCCTGCGCCTTCTGAGAAGCACGGGCTTCTGCCCCCCTCTGTGCGTGGCCGAGGGCAACGACTGTTACTCGCATCTCCGTGGGTGTCGTTTCTCTTGAGATCGCCTCCGGCAGGTGCGTTTGCAATTGGAGGGGCGGGCGCGGCGAGGCCCCTGAAGAAGTTCTGGACTTCGGACATGTCGGCGCTCACTTGCACGCCTTTTTCGGCCCAGCGCTGCTCGAAAATGAATCGGAGGGGGCAGGGAAGCGAAACTGGCATGCAAGTACACGCTGGTCGGAAGAAATGGGTCGGAACACGGAGTAGGACGGCGGTGAAAGTAGATTGGGCTTCCGCGCGACCCGTGAGGACGGAAAAGGTGAAGCCCCACGATCATTGAAATAGGAAGGCGCCTACTGGAATCTGGGAATCCAGGGATACCTACTTTCAATGACCGATGGATAAATCTGACAAGCAGCCGCGCGCATGATGATGCGAAGACAACGCGGCGCTTGCAAAGTGCACCAGGCCAGTCAAGCCTTAGGTCGGGCCTGTCCCCCTACAGGGGGATTTGGGACGAACAAATACCAGCAACAATATTCAAAAGATGCCCAACAATACTCAAAAATAGTCCCCGTATGATATTTTAACTATTTTTGAATGTTCCCCCTGTAGAGGGACAGGCCCGACTCCAGGCAAGCCCTGAGTCACGCGAAGGCCGACCTGCCAAAGGCGAAGGCACAAGCACCCCAATTGCCCCGACTGTGGGCAAAGCGAGAAGAGCTCGGCACCACCGCCTCTGGGCAGGGTCTTCTCAATGGTGTGTCCCCCTCGGTGTCGCGTCGTCTACCTCGAGATATGGCCGATCTCCCATTCCCCGCCCCCACGCCCCCCTTGCGGACCACTGCCTTTCCGCCAGCCTGCTGAAATTCCAAGACGGTCTCAGGCCGCCCCACGACGGCCAGAGATGGCCCCACAAAGACACAAGATGGCACTACTTAGGATGGCACATAGGCACCTCAAGGGTGTCTACGGGGCATCGGCGATCGCAAAACGAGGGCTCCAAGGTTTCCAGGGTGGCCTAGAAACTCCCAAGGCATCGCGGACCTCCTGGTGGCCCGCTTGTGGCGGTGGTGGCCCGCTGGAGGCGGCCCGCTGGAGGTGGTGGTGGCGCTTCCCCTCCCTCCGATGAGCACCCCGGCCCAGACCTCCCTGGCGACTCGAGAGAAACTTCTTGAAACTCTCGGCCTACGGGAAGATTCCCCTGGATGCCCCAGGAGCGGGTCAAGAAGCCACCCGGGAACAGGAGCCTTGACGCACCAGACATGGGTACTGCACACATGCATACGATGCCCAACAGCCTATGTTGCCCGACACCGGCAGTGGCCGCTGTTGGGCAGGCGACTTTCTGCCTGAACACGATCATGTCGGCGGCAAGACCGACAGTGAGCCCTGTTCAGAGTAGGCAGGGACTGTTGTCGGTACGCCGACGAGTCATGTCGTTGGCGGCCCGCCCCTCCTCCTACCTCGAAGAGGGACAAGAAGATACCCATGCCGCTGGTCCACGGAACTCTCCAGGAGTGCGTTCTGACCAGGCCTCTCCGAAGCGAAGCCGTCCGTGGCGACGAGGCTTCCTGGCGCTGCACGCAGCGAGTGGCAGCGGCCGCTCGGGCGGCCTCCTCCCACACAGCAGCGGTCGACCGAGCATGGATCATGCCCCCCCAGAGAGTACGAAAGAGTAACTGCGCTGGAGAAGAGCTAGCTAAACGGGGGTGCCGTTGTAGCGAATTGGGCCGTCATGCAGGAGGAGGGGCCAGGACAGAGGAGAAGAGCACGAAAGAACAGATGCCACTGCTCGCCTACCCCCTTCACCTCCACCCCGAGCCTGTCAGCGTCGCAGTGGCTGGGGCGGCTGCAGTGGCAGTGACAGCCGCAGTCGCTGGGACTGCTGCGCCGGGGACGATCTCCTCGAGGACATGCAGAAAAAGGGCGAAAGACAAGAGAGAAGGAGAGAGAGAAAGAGAGAGAGAGAAAAAAAAAAAGACGTGAGCGAGAGATAAATAAAAGAAAAGACAGAGAGATAGAGAGGAAGAATGAGGAATGTCGCGGGAGGCGGAGACGACGCATGCACCTAGATAGCGCCCCCCACACCCAGCTGGCTTGCAGCGGGATTGTGCACCGCTCCTGGGCTGCCTGGCTGCAGCGACGCTGGCCTGCAAGCGCGGCGCCTGCCCTTCCAGAGTCCACCCGCTGCCGCAATCTCCGTGGCTCCCTGCCAACGGCGTTGACAGCACCAGGGCCAACCACCCCCCGCTCCTTAGCCCAACGAGGCGACCAAGATAGCCCCCTGCATGGGGGGGGGGCCGGAAGGCGTCTGAGGCCCCCAGAAACCACTTGCGGGGAAGCGCGAGGCGCTGAAAATGACCGGCATCGGTGCATGAACACCAATGACTGAACCTCCCAGAGGCCCACGACCGACTGTTCTACACAACACGTTATATATAGATTCCCCGGGATTGCGGAATATTTCTGCTAACTGGCCCCCCCGGGAAATGGTAACGCTCAGGCGGTGTGGGGCACGTCGGGGCAGGGGTGCGGTAATCATAGCGAAAATACGCGCGCAAACGCCAACACGTCTGTGGGGGGGAATCCAGGCCTCCACCCCTTCACACGATCGTCACTGTTACCCGAGGGTGTGGGGGATAACGACCGTTACGCGCCAAAGGACGCACAGCACAACTATACATATATACACACATATACATATACATATACATACATATATATATATGTGTACTGGAACCATCGCGCACGCATCGCGCGCGCTCAAGTTCTAGCTAGGCTTGATAGGCTGACTTATGAAACATCACTTTGGTCGCCTCTTGCATCCAGGGACTCCCTTGGAGGCCCTGCGCAAGCCTCAGAATCGTATAGAAGGGGAAGTGCGGAAACGCAGAAATCATTAGTTTCCAATCGGTGTTCTACGATTTGGGCCCCTGAAAGGCTTCCTGGCTTTTTGGGGGGGAGGTGAGGGGGGTCTGAATGTGGTCTGTTGCGCAAGAGTGAACCAGGGGCCAAACTTGAACAAAAGAATTCCTCGGTGCTGTTCGGCGCTGCTTTTTGTTTGTGCCTCGCAAGTTTTTTTAGCCGGGCCCCTCAGGGGAGTGGGATCTTCCGGACCCCCTGGGGGTTCTGGAGGCCTCCTGGTGGCCTGGAGAGCCGTCGGAAGGGTGTCTGGGGCTGCGCGGGAGCGTCTTGGGCCGTTCTTTCCGTTCTGGGGGCTCCTTGGGGTCGTCTTGGGCTGTCCTTGGGAGTGTTGGGGGCCCCCTGGGAAGCCCGGAGGCGCAGTACCGGCCAGATGTCAGGGGATGACCCCTGAGTAGGAGGCCCACTTTGAAAAAATGGGGAATGTTGGGGATTCCTTTCTTTTCAAAAATCCTAGATCTTCGAGGGTTGGAAGCGGGAAAACGTGAGAAGGCCAAACACATTAGAATAACCATTGGATATCAACGATTTTACACTCTTTGGGCTCTCTCGGGATGGCTCTCGCAGCTCTCTTGGGCTGTTCTTGGAGCCTCGTCGGGGTCTTTTGGGGCCTCTCAAGGATCGGGGGGGGTGTTGGGGGCCTCTGGGGGGTCTCTGGAAGCCTCCTGCTCCCGCTCTTCTTGGGCCTGTCCTGGGGTGGTCTAGGGCTGTCCTGGGCGCTTCTTCGGCAGTCTTGGAGCCTTCTTGGCCCGTCTTGGGGCCGTCCTGGGGGTCTCTTGGGTGGTGTTGGGGCGGTCTTGGGACCCTCTTCGGCGCTCTTGGACCATTGTAACGCGAGAAGCCAAAAAGATATAACAAAATATGAAGATCGACGATGTTGGCCGGGCCAACATCGTCGATTTGGGACGCCTTTCGGAACTCTGTTGGGGTCTCTTGGAGGCCACCTGGGAGCCTCGAGAGCCATCGAAGGCCGACTTGGGCTGCTTGGGAGCGTCTCGGACCATCCTTTCGCATTCTGGGGGCTCCTGGGGGGCGTCTTGGGCCCTTCTGGGGCGCTGTGGGGGCTCCCCGGAAAGGCCCGGGGAGCGGTACTGGGAGCGTCCCCGAGATGTCACGGGGAGGTGTGGGACCTGGGGCCGGGGGGGCCGGGATCTATT
Organism: Prorocentrum cordatum; assembly: GCA_963575745.1. NCBI lineage: Eukaryota > Dinophyceae > Prorocentrales > Prorocentraceae > Prorocentrum > Prorocentrum cordatum. Next base: position 403,454 of record CAUYUJ010022426.1, read on the forward strand.
CATATATTCTGTATATACACGCACATATATTTATATTTAAATAGATATAGATATAGATATGCATCTATCATGTCCATGCCGTCGCGGGCTGGACACGGAGGCGCGATCCCATGGATACGCGAACCCATGGAAACGCTCCGAGAATGCCATCCGCGCAGGGCGGCCCCGTGCCCGTGGGGCCGCGGCCGGGAAGAGCCTGGAACGCGAGGCCTTGGACAGTGGACCTGAGAGGCGGGGAGGCGTCTGAAAATAGAGGCCTCCAAGTGGGGGCCGGCGGATCGCGCCGCATCGGCAATGCATCGCCGATTCGTCGGCGACGGTCGGCGACGCATCGGCGCCGTCGGCGTCGAGAAACTCAGTCTCCACATCGAGCCGCATCGGCGATGCATCGGCGCTGCATCGGCGATGCGGCACGATCCAAGTTGCTCGGGCCCAATCTGCGGAGCCCGGACCAGAGCCTCAGGTCGGGCGTGTCCTCCTGCAGGCGGATTTCGGGCGAAAAAGGAAACAACAAAAAAAAATCCACAAACCATCAACAAAAATCAGAACCAGAAGAAAAGTCGTCCCCGGACATCTTCAAACATTCCTCCTGTAGAGGGACACGCCCGACTTCAGCCTGGACGAGAGCCGCGGCCTGGCGGATCGATCTCCAGGGGCCTCGGCAGGGGGCCGATGTGGATGTGCTTGCTCCCCCACCCTGGCCCGAGTGGATCCACATCCTGGGGAACCGCAGCTCCCCTGAAGTCGGGAATTCAAAATAGGCAAAAATTGTCACGGGACGATGTTTTGATTCTTTTTGAACAGTTTGGGACTATGTTTTGAATATACTTTTTTTTTCGCCTTAAATCCCCCTGTAGGGGGACAGGCCCGACCTAAAGCTCCAAGCACCTCTCCCAGGGCGCGTCCTGACCAACATTTCGGAGCGAGTCCAGCCGTGGCGGCGAGGGCATCCCAGGAAGCCACAGAAATGCGAACACGAGGCCACAGAAGTAGCGGCAGCGGTGCCTGTTCTTCCTCTGGATGTTTTATGTCAGCGGGCGCGAGCGAACCGCAACAGGTGTAGGCGCTGGTCTGGCAACGGGGGGGACACGCCGGGAGCAAAGTGGGCACGAAGAAGCGCGGGGCCAAGGGAGGCGAGGAAGAACTTCCTCCTCCAAACATCTTCCGCCTGCCGCGGCCTTTTGGCGCCTGTGCCGTGAAAACCTACGTGATCCTTGGCGCTGTCCGAGGTGAATCGGCATTTGACCGGACTTGATACAAGTGTGGTACCAGATCTGAACCGGGTCCGCCCCTTCAGAAGAACGAGGAACGAAGAGGGCGACGAGGAGCAGGAGGACGGGCCATATGCTGTCCAAATGCAGGAAGCTCTGATGACAGCGTCGCCGCCCAAGGCTCCCATGAACAGACATCCCCAGATCCCCGACGTCATGTTTTTTGTGATAACTTTGGACGCCCGAAATGGGCACGGAAAGAATGGGTACTATGCCCAACAACAAATGTTGTCCCAAGCCAACAGCGGCCGCTGTTGGGCAGGCGGCCTTCTGTCTCAGATGGACATAGGCCGCGGCGGCGCGGACAGCGAGTCCTGTCCAAAGGGAGCAGGAACTGCTGTTGGGCATCGTACCCATTCTTTCCGTGCCCATCTCGCTCGTGCAAAATAACGTCGGCCCCCAAAGGTCTCGAACTATTCCCCGGGACGGGCTGTTCGTCCAATGCCGGTTCTTGACGGTCCCGAGGCCTGGTAAGGGGCCCCAGAAGCCGAAAATGGTGAAACCCTCCTCCTCCTCCTCCTCCTCCTCCTCCTCCTCCTCCTCCTCCTCCTCCTCCTCCCTCCCCCCCTCTCCCCCTTCTCCTCCCCCCTCCCCCTCCCCCTCCCCCTCCTCCTCCTCCTCCTTCTCCTCCTCCTCCTCCTCCTCCTCCTCCTCCTACTCCACAATCGTGGGACTAGATGCAGCCAGGTTTTTTTTCCATAACTCAAGGGGGTCGGTGCAGATCGACGGACCGAAGATCGAGGACTCCCAGATAGGATCGGAGAAGACGAGGTCGCAGGGTCACGTCGCATCGGCGATGCATGGGCGATACATCGCCGATGCATCGGCGATGCGTCGGCGATGCATCTGCGACGGTAGCGTGGAACACTCAGGCTCAACATAGAGCCGCATCGGCGATGCACCGGCGATGGTCCGCGATTATCCGACGCCATCTGCTGGGACACGTTTTTTTATGGCCCGTTCGGCGTCTGGGAGGATCGATGGTCCGAAGATTTGGACGTCCGAAATGGGTATGAACAAACAGGGTGCGATGCCCAACCAAAAATGCCGTTCAAACTCGACCGCGGCCAATGTTGGGCAGGCGGCCTTCTGTCTAAATGAACACCGTCCGCGGCGACACCGACAGCGAGCCCTGTTCAAAATGAACAGGAACTGCTGTCGGCCGTCGTACACGAGCATCGTTTGACCGATCCCTGGTCCCCACGGGCGTGTCCTGGGCCCCACCTTCCGAAATATCCCCCTAGAGGGGGATCTAGGTTGTTTTCGAGGGGCATATCCCCAACTGGGCTGGTCGGACGGTGGGGGTCAGGATGGAAAGGAAGAAACAACTAACCCTGTGCCCCGGACAATCATCACCCCAGGATAATGAAGTTCGGGGGCCTGGCGGGGACAGTCCACGCTTTGCCCAGGGAAAGTGACGTCAGTTATACAAGGTATGATGATGACGATGACGATGACGATGATGGTGATCCTGGGCGCTCGTGTAGATCATGGTAGATTTTGGCACGAGACTTGTGAAACTCCGCGCAGCCTTGGATCTGCGCCCGGCCCCCCTGACGGCGCCTCCCGCGCCGCCCCTGGCGGCGCCTCCCGCACCGCCAGGGGAGCCGGGCGCAGCGCGGAGCACCGAGCATTTGCACATCGTTCGTTTCGGATCGCGCTCGTTTCTAATTGTGCTCGTTGCTAATTGTTCCTGGCCCCCTGGTGGCCAGGACGAGGCCCAGGATAGAAGGATTAGAACTGAAAGGATCTCGCCCTTCCCAAAAATCAGAGAGAAAATTTGAAGAATCAGAAAGGAACCATGTGTATGTCTATGCAGCGATTGCTTCTCCGAGGGGGATACGGCATCAGGAACACGATGCCGAGCACCCCCGCTTCCCGTGCCCAACTTCATGTTGCATCCTCGGGGGGCCTTGTCCGTCGCGGCCCTCTCCGCGTCGAGTCCGTGGCGAGACCATGTCGGACTCGTCGGATCCGTGTCGAATCCGTGTCGAATCCGCGTCGGATCCACGCCACATCCGCGTCGAGTCCGCATCGGGCCCGCGTCGGGCACAAGAAGAGAACCCAATTTTTGGGGACAGGCGAGGTCCCTTGCCTGACGTGGTGGTACGTGCCAGGTCTGTCAAAGGGCTTCCAGCGCTCGCTGCAACGTCTTGCCAAGGAGACTGCCGTGTGGTTTCGGACTTTCCGCCCGGGCTGACGCCGCAGAAGAAATTCGTGCATCGTGTGTGTTTGGGGCTCATTGAAGGTTTGCCGTAGAAAAGAAGTCCCCAGAAGATGCAACGGACCCAGTTCGATCGCACCCCCAACGCGCAGTGCGCCGTCTCCTGCGAGCGGGCGCCGCCGTGCCGCGAGCCAACAGCGGAGCCCGCGCCGCGGCTGCCCTTGTGCAGCCGGCCCTGCCCAACACGCCGATGGAGCGCTCTCGCCGCGGAGGCCCCCGCCCCTTACGTCACGAGGCGGGCCCTCGCTCGTCGTCGTCGTCGTCGTCCTCGTTGTCGTCGTCAACGGCATCGTCTTCATCAGCAGCATCAGCATCGGCATCAGCATCAGCAGCATCATCATCATCGTCATCATCATCATCACCATCATCAACAGCACCAGCATCGTCATCACCACCACCACATCACACATCATCACCATCGTCAACAACATCATCATCATCATCATCATCCTCATCATCATCATCATCAGCACCAGCATCATCAGCAGCAGCACCATCAGCAACAGTGCCATGAGTATCATAATCATCAGCAGTATCAGCATCAACATGAGCATTATCATAGGCATCACCACCATCATAATCAGCAACGTCTGAATCATCATCATCAACAGCAGCAGCATCATTGACAGCATCATCAACATCATAATCATCACAGCGATCATCCTTATCAGCCTTATCATCATCAACATCGTCACCAACAACAGCATCATCGTCATCATCACAATCAGCATCAGCATCGCCATCAGCATCCACATCATCATCATCAGCATCATCATCGCAAGCCACCAACAACAAAATCGTCAGCATCATCATCCACATCAGCAACATCATCATCATCATCATCATCATCACCAACAGCATCATCATTGACTTCATCACCATCCTCATCAGTCACCATCACCACCATCCTCATCAGTCGCATCATCTTCACCATCCTCCTCCTCCTCCTCATCATCATCACCATCATCACCAACATCATCATCATCATCATCATCATCATCAACATTATCATCATCATCATCATCATCATCATCATCATCATCATCATCATCATATCATCATCATCATCATAATCATAATCATCATCATCATCATCATCATCATCATCATCATCATCATCATCATCATCATCATCATCATCATCATCATCATCATTTTGGACGCCCGATGATGGTACGGAAAAAATGGGTACAATGCCCAACAACAAATGTTGTCCCAAACCAACAGCGGCCGCTTTGGGCAGGCGGCCTTCTGTCTCGAATGGACACAGGCCGCGGCGGCGTGCACAGCGAACCCTGTTCAAAATGAACAGAAACTGCTGTTGGGCATTGTACCCATGTGTCCAGAATCATCATCATCCTCATCATCCTCATCCTCCTCCTCATCATCATCGCTCGTCTTCCCGCCTACCCCAGGGTCGGGGGTATCTTACGTGTTCGACATTCGACCATTGACCTTTCGCTACCGTGGGGAAACCGAGAGGTGCCACTACCGCTGTACTCCCCAGACGGTTCTGACCAGAATTTCGAAGCGAATCCAGCGGTGGCGACGAGGGCCTCCCAGGAGGCCCGACCAAAGCCCGAGGGCGGGGGGATCGGATCGACTCGGTAGGAGGGAGCATCGTGCTCCGCAGCGCCAGCTGCCCCCTCGCCCCCGCCCAGCCTGGAGGAGGAGGAGGAGGAGGAGGAGGAGGAGGAGGAGAAGCAGGAGGAGGCGGAAGAGGGGGAGGGGGAGGAGGACTGGAAGGAGGGGGAGGAGGAGGAGGAGGAGGAGGAGGCGGAGGAGGAGGAGGAGGAGGAGGAGGAGGAGTAGGAGGAGGGGGAGGAGGAGGGGCCACAAGTGAGGAACTTGAAACTCAAAACCAGCATCCTGCGGCAACTCATCAGAGCCTCCCATACCATCTTGTTGGCTCTTGCGGAACGACGCGGGTCGTCGCTAATACACGCTAGGCCGACGCTGGCCGACGCTGAATCTGCGCTATCTCATCGGATACCAAGCGCCAATCGACGCCAGTGCGCTCTCAAAGCGGAACTGCGAGGGCACAAGGCTTCCATGTTTTGCGACCGAAGCAGTCTTGGCAGCATGTACATCCCGCCCTGCCCGGGGGCCGGGGGAGAAGGAGGGAGGAGGCTCGCCACGCCACCGCCGCCGGCGCCGGCGCCCAATTTCTACCAGCCGGAAGGAGCCCTGTGGCAAGAGGAGGAAAAACGACGACGAGGGACGACACGAGGGGAAGGGCAGGGAGGAGGGCGGTCAAAGCATCTTGGCTCGCGCAATTGGTTTGCCCAGCGCTTCCACGCGCCGGGAGGCGCCCATGTGTCGAGGAACGGGCCCCGCGGCGGGGCCGAGACCTGCTGCACGCGGCAGATGTCGTAACCCGCCCCCCTTCCCTAAAACAGGGCTAGGATCGGGATAAATCGCTCCAGAGCGTTCCGGAGCGCTCTCAGAGCGTTCTGGAACGCTCTGGAGCGGCCGCGGCGCCCAATACATCCTCCAAATCCGGCGATTCTCAGAGATTTCGAGTTATCCCGATCCGATTTTGTCCCGATCTTCGCGTCGTTTTATTCCCTGCCCTGCCCCTTCGCCCGGCCCCACCCTGGACGCCCGCGACGAGCGAACGCCAGCGATCCGCCCCACCGGCCCCGGCGGGGCCGCGCCTCTGTGCCCGGGCCCGCCTCAGCCAGGCATGTGGCTGCCACGACAAGGGACAACCCGACAGGCCTATCGTGCTTAAAACCTGCTTCTGCATGTCTAGGACATGTGTAACACATGTGTTTGACATCTGAAACAATTATCTGGCAGCATGCGTCCTCTCTGGTGGGGCCTCGGTGGGCTCTGTGCCTGCGCTCCAGTCGGGCGTGTCCCCCTACATGGGGGTCCTGGGCAAACAATGAACACCCCATCCAGACGAACGCCCCAAAATAGCAACACAATCATTTTTTTATTTTGTGTTATTTTATTATTATTTTTTATGTTTATGTTTATTCTTTTTTATTGTTTATTTATTGATTTTTTATGTTATTGTTTAAATATATTGTTTAAACATGTTTTATTGCTATTATTTTTTATGATACCATCAGACCCTCTTTTTTGACCCAGACCATCTTTTTTGACTATCTCTGGACCTTCCTCCTGTAGAGGGACCAGGCCCGACTGATTGCAATCCTTTTTGCAATCCTTTTTGCAATCCTTGGTCGAAGGATTGCAACAAAAACCCTTTTTGCAATCCTTTTGGCAATCCAGGTTTTTTTTTGCAATCATTTTTGCAATCCTTGGTTTTTTTGCAATCATTGCCCGACTGAAACCTGGGCTGCCTCGGCCAGGCCAGGGGACGCGTGAGAGGCCGCCTCCCTGGCCAGGGGCGGGCCTGGCCGAGAGCGGCGGGGAGCACGGGCGGCGCCGCCCGGGCCCTCCTCCTCTTCGCCGCCCCGCCCCCCGTGGCGCTGTGGATGCCATGACCGTGGACACCCTAACAGCCCGAGCATTGAATCAACATCGTGTTTTAAAAAAGGTGAAAGCCTGTTCTCAAAATGTGTCAAACAGGTGTTCACATACTTGGAACATGTCTGAAACACTTTGTAGACATCCGGGAATTATTTGGCAGCATGCTTCCGCTCCGTTAGTCGACTTCCACAACCCTTGCGGAGCGACACGCTGCTGCCCGTCGAGCTCCGCGGCCCCAAGACGCCACACGCAGCCCGCAGCGTGCCGACACGGAGCTCAGCACGGAGGCTGGAGACGCACGTTTCCAGAGGAAGAAAAGGTACCCATACCTCTACCCTCCGCCCGTTGTTCCCTGTTCGGTCTTCCTCGGAGGCCCTCGTTGTCACCGCTGGATTCGCCTCGAAATCCTGGTCAAAACGCACCCCAGGAGAGGTCCGGGGAGTAGCGGTATCGGTACCTTTTCGTTTCCCCACCTTTGGCGTGACCAGGTCGCCACAGCGTGGACCAAGACATGCCGAGCCAACACGCAGCGTATTGGCCCGGACGTTTCGAGCACGGAACGTGTCGCGATTCAGCACGGGCATATCAGGGCAACTACAGTCGAGGCGTTGACCTAAGGAACCCTAAATAAGGAACGAGGCCCCTTTCTCCTATAAGTTCAACCTCGATTTCCTATGGAAAACCTCAGGAAAACCCGAGGCAAACTTTGAAACAATCAAGGAACACCGAGCCCCTCCCCAGCGAAAAGGGTTCCTTCTTCAGGGCCCCGACTGTAAGGTGTCGAACGATACGCACCGTGCTGCAATCGTCGTGCTCTCCAGCGCGGCCCTTCTGGCAAATGGCAACTGTGGGTGGCCCAGCCTTGTCCTGACCCCCCACACGCCTCCCCAGTCCCCCACACCGACTGGACGAACCACAACTGCACAGACAGAAACTGTCGGAGCTCCGCGCGGACTTCTCACATCGGCGCTGGACCCCGCCGGGGCCCACTCTGGCGCCGCAACTGGCGGGCTCCGCGCGAATGCTGCCTGACCGAATTCATCTCTCTGCCGCGAGACCCTCGGCGCCGCTGCTGCGGTGAGCGTACCGTCCACCACCACCACTGCAGAGCAGAGGCGGGCGACCTTTGGTAGTGCTTCGATGGTACTGGCCATCGCTCGGGCGTCCATTCCCTGTGGTTTGTCGGTTTCGTGCGTGGTTTTTTCTCGCAGGATGATCCAGGATGCTCCTTAATAATCCCCGCCGGGAAAAGTGCACACGTCCGAGCGATACCAAGGTTACGAACGACGCGCCGCCGAGGGGAACCGACCAGTGCGTCACTACGGCAGGAGCACCAGCAACACACCGACTGGCTCCCAAGGGCGACGTGTCAGTCAATACGATCCTTCCCTCCCGAATGGCACGGGGCGCCCGCGGCGCCCGCCACAGCACCGCCGCAGGTCGAACCGCGGTCACGTGTGTCGGCGGTCGTGACAGAAGCAGGCGCTCCAACCGTCGGCCCTCCTCCCCCTCCCCCCACGCCTGCCAGAGCTTCACCTCGGCATTGCGCGCGGCGATCTCCTGGAGCTCGGCCTCGGCGCCGGGGCTCCCCGAAGCGGAACTCGAGGTGTTGAGCAGGGGCCGACGGGCTCCGGTATTCCTATATGCCTGCCACAAATTGTTCCTATAGCCCAAACATGTTCTAAGAACCAGAAATGTCCTTAGAACGTAAACCCGATGGGTTAAAACAGTACTGTCCCGGACAAAAATGCTCTGAGAACATGTCGTGGAAACCACAAGCGGTTCTTAGAACATTGTTTGGTAGGCCTATGGGTAAGCGCGGCTGGCCTCAAAAGGCCCGCCGAGTAGACCGCGCCAGGCTATAGTCAACCACTATATGAAGGGTCCCTGGGACACACAACTAAATACACACAAATGGCAAGATTCAATATTTTTCCAAAAGTTCTGGGTTTTGTTTTCCCCCTCACACTTCCCATCTTTTCCCACACTCTCAAGGGAATCGACGATTAATTGTGTCTGTGTGTGTGTTTGTTTCCCTCCTGATAGTAAGGATGCGCGATAATGATGCAAGGGCCTTGGAACGCCATGTTGACGTTTTCCGTGCGGGGCGCAGCCAAATGCCGAAGGATGCCGAATACCGAAGGGGCAAGGGTGCAATGGTAGTCTTGGAAAACTGAGCCATTCTTGCTATCATGGTTGACTGTACTCGGGGGGCCTGCTGAGGCGCGCAGGGGCCACGTGCATGCAAGGCTGTCTGTGCGCCCGAAGCCTCAACGCATCAAGGCTCGCAGAGCTCGAAACGATTATGTTTATTTGAATCATCCTCGAATCAAGAGAGCAAACTCGCCACTGTCAGCTGGCAGTTCCGTCGTGAAACAGCGGTTGACGTGAGCGCTCGCGTCCGCACGGAGACGGAACCGAATATTCCAGGAGCCGGGGCGTGCGGAGCAATCGTTGCGTCCGCTTGAACGTCCGCCAGGCAAGATTGCCGGAGGCACTCGCAAACCTTCGAACAGAGCTGAAGAGACATCGGTCGGGTCGGACGAGCGGGGGGGGGGTCGCCAAAGGGGGTAGCTAGCCGCCAATATATCGAAGAACTCGCCTAGCGGCGGCGCCCTTCCGAATGCTAGGAGTCCAAGATGGCGCAAAAGGCTCCGAGGATCGCCCCAAAACGCCCCCCCAACGGCCTCACGAGGATCCCAAGACTGCCCAGGAGGCTTCCAAGGCGGCCCGAAAGCCCCTCGAGGACGGCCCCTGGAGGCCCACAAGAAGGTGGTCGAAGAGGGGCCCACCGGAGAGAGACATCGACCTGGTTTTCGGAGCCTCGCCCCCCCCAGATACAGTCAGCTCGTATCATCAGGATGCGCGGTGAAGATGTAAGGGCAACGTTCCCCGAACGAGGTTGGCCAACGAAAGCGGCCAAGGATGGACCGAGTACAGTCAACTCGTATAGTAAGGATGCGCGATAAGAATGCAAGGGCCTTGGACGCCCAGTTCGAAGCTGTTCGAGCGGGGCGCAGCCAACGAAACTGGCCAAGGACGGGCCGAAAAGGCAAGGATGCAAGGGTACCCTTGGGAATGCTGCCCATCTTTACTCTGCGGGTTGACTGTAGGCAAGGATGCTGAAGTACTCCTGGGAGGTCGCCCATCCTTACTGAGCGGGCTGACTGCAGCCCCAAGGAGGCACCCGGAGGCACCCGAGGCCTCGAAGGGACTCCCCAGAGGCCATACATCCCGAAGGCACCCAAGAGACGACCAAGGAAGGAAGAAAGGAAGTCCCGTCCGAGACCCGGGGCGGGCGGGACGCCTCAGAAGAAAATGTCCATCTCACCAGTGAATCTCAGCAGCCCAAGCAACATAATCTTCAGCACTGCGATGCCATGTTTCGCAGTTGCTTGCCCGCTGCCCATGCCCCAAGAGACGCCCACGACGGCAGAAGGGCATGGCGTCGCAACACCTATTTCGCATCCGGCTGCATCTTTAATGCCCTCCCATACACTACCCAACAAGGCCACTGGTCGATAGCCAACGCACGGGGTCGGCATGGGGCCACTTCCGACACGGAGGCCACCGACCAGCACGGATCAAACGTTCTCTCTGCCTCCCCCTCCTCCTCCTCCTCCTCCTTCTCATCTTACTCCTGATGCTGCTGCTCCTCCTGATGATGCCTGATGCTGCTGCGTCGTCCTCCTGATGCTGCTGCTCCTCCTCGTCCCCATGTTCCTGTCCCTCCATGTTTCTCCGCTTCGCTCTCTTTCTCTTCCGTCTCCTTCTACCCGTGACACATCGAACGCAGACACAAACGACTAACGGGCGTATACAACACCAGACTGCGAAATGTCCACGAGCCCCCCCCCAAAAAAAATGACAACAATTACCAATCGCTGCGGCGTTCACAACCGCTACGGCATTCACAATACATGTTGACGGCATTCACCAACCGCCACGGCGTTCACAATACATGGAGACAGCCCCTCCCTCCAATACTATCGTCATCAACAACCTGGTCGTCGTCGTAACCATTATCACGATCATCAGCATAATTGCCACTGCCACTGCCATCGACGTCATCACCATCATCAGCATCCTCATCATCAACATCAGCATCATCATCATAATCATGATCGTCGCCGTAACCACAATCAAAATCCTCCTCATCATCAGCAGCATCGCCCTTACCATCGACACTAATACCAAATCCACAATCGTAATTATTAACCTCATCATCATCACCATCATCGTCGTCCTCAGCATCATTGAAATCATTATCAGTATCACTATCATCATCACCACCATCACCACCACCACTACCATCCGCATCAGCATCATCGTACTCAGGATCAATATCATCAGCAGCATCACCATCGTCATCATTATCAGCATCGGCATCATCAGCATAAGCATCATCAACATCATCATCACTTTCAACCTCCTCATCGCCAACCGCAACAATTTCATTATCACCATCACCATCAACACCGACATCAACATCACCACCGAGCCATGTTCAGCCGGGGATTGCGCCAGCCAGATGAAGCAGATGTCAAATATATCAAGCGGAGTCGAGTCTGCCAGGAAGTGTAGCCAAACTGCCAGGTGCGGCACTCTAGGACTTTTGAAATCAAATAAAGACCCCCTAGAAGTTGACAAGGGCATGCACATCTCTCTTATATATCCGCTGGCCCCCTTGTGGGGCCACCAGGCTAAGGCCTAAGGTTAGCAATTTCCTGTACCAGTTGCAGCTTCCTGTTTCCACTGTTACGGTTCTGCTTCTTGCTGCTAACTGTTACAGTTCTGCTTCTTGCTGCTTACTGTTCCTTGTTGATGGACCGCGCGAGGGGGGGAGGCCTAAAACGGGCATTTTTACAACGCCCTGGGCGTGTTGTCTGAATTGCTGGGGTGGGCAAAATTGACACCCCTCACGCAGATCGGCGGGGTCAGGGTCCAAACACATATGGGATTTGCCACATTTCTGAAATTCGGTGACGCCCTTCGCGCAGATCGGCAGGGTCAGGGTCCAAAAACATTACGGAATTACGACCTTTCTGAAAATTCGGTGGCACCCCTCACGCAGATCGACGGGGTCAGGGTCCAAAAACACAGGAGATTTGCTACCTTTCTGACATTCGGTGGCACCCCTCACGCAAATCGGCCGGGTCAGGGTCCAAAAACATAAGAGATTTGCCGAATTTCTGAAATTCGGTGGCACCCCTCACGCATATCGGCGGGGTCAGGGCCCAAAACACAAAAAAGATTTGTCACATTTCTAAAATTCGGTGGCACTCCTCCGCAGATCGGCAGGGTCAGGGTCTAAAAATTATCCCGGCGAAAGACCCAACCATAAGCAATTGTTGGTAACGCGTTGTGGGTGCCGTTTTCGGTGGGGCTCCATATGGGGCCACGAAGCGCTGCCTTGGATGGGGGAACCGCATGCGGACTGCGCCACCGGGGCGGGCCTTCGGTGGAGCTCCCTATGGGGCTACGAAACGCTGCCCTGGGTGGGGGAACCGCATGCGAACTGCGCCACTGGGGCCTTCGGTGGAGCTCCCTATGGTGCCACGAAACGCTGCCCTGGGTGGGGGAAGCGCATGCGAACTGCGCCACGGGGGCTTTCGGTGGAGCTCCCCATGGGGCCACGAAGCGCTGCCCTGGGTGGCCGCATGCGAACAGGGCGGGGCCACGACCCTGGGTGGGGGAACCGCATGCGAACACCCCCACTGGGGCCTCGGTGGAGCTCCCTATGGGGCTACGAAACGCTGCCCTGGGTGGGGGAACCGCATGCGAACACCCCCACTGGGGCCTTCGGTGGAGCTCCCTATGGGGCCACGAAACGCTGCCCTGGGTGGGGGAACCGCATGCGAACACCCCCACTGGGGCCTTCGGTGGAGCTCCCTATGGGGCTACGAAACGCTGCCCTGGGTGGGGGAACCGCATGCGAACACCCCCACTGGGGCCTTCGGTGGAGCTCCCTATGGGGCCACGAAACGCTGCCCTGGGTGGGGGAACCGCATGCGAACACCCCCACTGGGGCCTTCGGTGGAGCTCCCTATGGGGCCACGAAACGCTGCCCTGGGTGGGGGAACCGCATGCGAACACCCCCACTGGGGCCTTCGGTGGAGCTCCCTATGGGGCCACGAAACGCTGCCCTGGGTGGGGGAACCGCATGCGAACACCCCCACTGGGGCCTTCGGTGGAGCTCCCTATGGGGCCACGAAACGCTGCCCTGGGTGGGGGAACCGCATGCGAACACCCCCACTGGGGCCTTCGGTGGAGCTCCCTATGGGGCCACGAAACGCTGCCCTGGGTGGGGGAACCGCATGCGAACACCCCCACTGGGGCCTTCGGTGGAGCTCCCTATGGGGCCACGAAACGCTGCCCTGGGTGGGGGAACCGCATGCGAACACCCCCACTGGGGCCTTCGGTGGAGCTCCCTATGGGGCTACGAAACGCTGCCCTGGGTGGGGGAACCGCATGCGAACACCCCCACTGGGGCCTTCGGTGGAGCTCCCTATGGGGCCACGAAACGCTGCCCTGGGTGGGGGAACCGCATGCGAACACCCCCACTGGGGCCTTCGGTGGAGCTCCCTATGGGGCCACGAAACGCTGCCCTGGGTGGGGGAACCGCATGCGAACACCCCCACTGGGGCCTTCGGTGGAGCTCCCTATGGGGCTACGAAACGCTGCCCTGGGTGGGGGAACCGCATGCGAACACCCCCACTGGGGCCTTCGGTGGAGCTCCCTATGGGGCCACGAAACGCTGCCCTGGGTGGGGGAACCGCATGCGAACACCCCGCGGGAGGAGGAAGGAACGCGGGGCGCTGTCTCTTCAAAACGAGGACCCAACAACACAGGTTGGTTGGGAACAAAAAGGATTTGCTACATTTCTGAAATTCGGTGGCACCCCTCACGCAGATCGGCAGGGCCAGGGTCCAAACACACAAGAGATTTGCCACATGTTTCAAATTCGGCGGCACCCCTCACGCAGATCCGTAGGGTCAGGGTCCGAAAACACAGGAGATTTGCCTCATTGCTGAAATTCGGTGGCACCCGTGACGCAGATCCGTAGGGTCAGGGTCCAACGACAACAAGGATTTACTACACTTCTGAAATTCAGTGGCACCCGTGACGCAAATCCGTAGGGTCAGGGTCGAAAAAACAGGTCCCGACACTGCTTCACGGCGGCGCACAGACCTCACGATTTAGCTTGTGCATCTCCCATTATCCGAGACAGGGGGCCGACGGCATGGGGCGAAGTCCTTACGGATATATATATATATATATATATATATATATATATATATAGATGTGCATATATATACACGCATACACATATACATGTTTCATATACATATACATATACATATACATACATGTATATATATGTATATATAAATGTGAATATATATGTATGTAAATGTGTATATCTGTAAATAGCTGTGTATATACATATACATAACATAAATTTAACTATATACATGTACAAATATACTCATATATAATGTTCTGCCGAAGGACATAACCATGTACAATTGTGAATACAGCGTTGTGGGTACAGAAATCGGTATGTCCCGATGGGCCCACGAAGTATCCGTGTACGTGTTCGCGCGTGTGTGTGTGTGTGTGTGTGTGTGTGTGCGTGTGTGTGTGTGTGTGCGTGTGCGTGTGCGTGTGTGTGTGTGTGTGTGTGTGTGTGTGTGTGTGTGTGTTTGTGTGTGTGTGTTTATGTGTGTGCGTGTTTGTGTGTGTGTGTTTGTATGTGTGTGTGTGTGTGTGAGAGGGGGGTGCGTGCTGCGCCACGGAAGCGCCCGGTGAAGCAAGCTCCGTATGGGGCCTCGAAACGTACGATGGGTGTCCCAAAATGGGTCGGGGGGTTCGCATGCGAGCTGCGCCACGGAAACCTTCGGTGGAGCTCCGTGTGCAAGGGGCACGGGGCGTGTAAACTGTGGGCTGGAATGAGTCGGGGGAGCGCAGGCGAGGGAGGCACTCGGTGGAGCTCGCAATGGGGAGACGAGCCGTGTGATGGGTGTGCCGAAAGAAGTCGGGCGGACGTATGCGACCTACGCCACGGAGCACTACGGGAACACAGAGCGTGTGATGGGTGTGCTGGGACGGGCTGGGCGGAAGCATGCGACTGGTGCCACGGAAACACACGGTGGACCGCCCGATGGAGCCACGAAGCGTGCGAGAGGTGTGCCGAAGTGGGTCGGGCGGACGCATGCGAGCTGCGCCAGGGAGTCACTCGGTGGACCTCCCTATGGGCCGACGAACTGTGTGAATGGTGTTGCGAAGTTGGCCAGGCTGACGCATGCAACCTGCGCCGCGGAACAACTCGGTGGAGCTCCCTGTGGGGCCACGAAGCGTGCGGTGTGTGTGTGTGTGTGTGTGTGTCTGCTGACATTCGTCAGGTGGACGCATGCGAACTGTGCCGCGGCGGTGCTCGGTGGAGCTCCCGATGGGGCGACGGAGAATGTGAGGTGTGTTTCGAAATGTGTCCAGCAGACGCATGCGGCACCGAAATGGGTCGGGCGGGCGTATGCGACCTGCGCCGCGGAGGCACTCGGTGGAGCTACCTATGCGGACACGAAACATGTGAGTGGAAGAGACGAAATCGTCAACCGCGGGGGGAGGGGGGGCAAGCAACAGCGCGCAAGACGCTACAATCACATCGCGTTAGGCGGCTGGGGGACCACAACGGGCCCGCACCAAAGGTCACTCCAGCGAAAGGTCACTCCTACGTCTAGTCCCAATGAGTCGGGCAAACAGATGCGAACTGCGCCACGAACCGTGAGGAAAGCAGCCGGGCAGACGCATGCGAATTGCGACGCGGAGGCACTTGGTGAAGCCCCCCATGGGGCCACGAAGCGTGCGGGGGGGCGTGCCGAAATGTGCCCAACAGACGCATGCGAACTGCGACCTGGAGGCACTCGGAGGAGCTCCGTTCGGGGCGAAGAACCGTGTGAAAGGTCTACCAAAATCAGATGGGCGGGCGGATTCGAACGGCGCCGCGGAGGCATCCGGGGGACCCCACTGTGGGGCAGGGCAACGTCCGAGGCGCGTGCCAAAAGAGATCGGGCGGGCGCCTGCAAACCGCGCCACTGAGACCATCGGTGGGGCTGCCTCTGGGGTCACGGAGCGCGTGAGGGGTGTGCCGAAACGGACATGCGGAGGGCAGGGGCAGAGACTGGAGGAGGCAGGAGGGGAAAGGGGAGGGAAGAAGACAAGGGAGGGGGAGGGGGACGGAGGGGGCAGGAGGGAGGAGGGGACAGGAGGGGGAACGAGAGGGAAGGAGGGGGAGGAGGTGGCGCGGAGCGCTTCCGTGACAGAGCGAGGACCCGCCACCACAGGATGGCTGGGACAAACGCTGGGCCCGCGGCTCGTGCGTCCAAGGCGGCCCACAGGCAGGCAACCCAGGCAACTGAGGTGGCCCAATATGCCTCGGCCCTGCGATGACCCAGGATGCCGCCAAGAGGGCCCCAAAGGGGCTCCAAGAGAAGCCCTCGCAAGGCCTGAGGAAACCAAACTCGTTGACGTGCTCCTGGCTGTTGATCGACACATTCTCGCCTTTTCGGGCTTCCGTTGTTTCAAGACGGTCCATGACACCTTGATGATGGCCCCACAAGGGCCAAAACAGCACCCCAAGACGGCAGGGGGGCTCCAGTGGGACCCAAGTCTGCCTTAGGAGGCCCTTCGGCTGCCCGAGACTGGCGCCAAGACGGAACCACGACGGCCCCCAGGCACCCACCATACTGCCCAAGACGGCCCCAATACGGCCCAACAGAGCCCCAAAACGGCCCAAGAAAGCCCCGCGAAATCCCCAGAACTGCCTCAGAGGAGACCAGCGCAGCAACAAGACGGCCCGCACGAGTTCCAAGCGAACTCCCCACGTTTGACGGCCGTGCACCTTTTTCATCCGCCTCCTGTTCCTCCTCCATCCTCTCGTCCTCCTCCTCCGCCTCCTCCTCCTCCTCCTCCTCCTCCTCCTCCTCCTCATCATCATCATCATCATCAGCAGCATCACTACCACCGCCGTCATCATCTCCATCTCCATTCCCCGCATAATCAACGGCATCACCATCATCACCAACACTGTCATTTTTTCTCTCTCCACATGACCTTCCGCAGCCTTCGGATCACGGAGCGAGCACCTGGATCACATGCTTCCAGCGCGCGGGGAAAATCGCTGCCTCGGAACGCCTGCGCTACGTCAGCACCGCTCGCAGGTAAGAGGAACACGCAGGAGCAAAGCGCACCACGCGGGGAACGCAGCGGAGGAAGGAGGAAGGGGAAGACGGCACAAATGGATTCAACACGCAACGCCACACCGCGGCGGCTGCTGTGGATTACCCTACAGCATCTACGCCGGTCGGGAAAGTCGCATGCTTGAAATGATCCAATGTTGCCGCCCGGACAGCTTCGAGCTCTGTTTGAAACCCAGCTCAAGATAAAAAAGAAACGTCTCGATAGGAACCGCCTCATCTGGTGAAACCGGGCAGAAAAGAAGGGGGCGAGAAGAGGGCGGAGGAGGAAAAGGGCAAGACACGCAAGCCGCAAAAGCGGGAGATGCAGGTATGGGTGCAAGCACTCGCCAAAGTTTGTAAATGAAATAACTACGGTGATGAGGCACAGCCGTGCCCCGCAGCATCGGAGGGCCGACATCAGGCGACGAGAAGACGAGCCGAGGGCGACGCGAAGCGGCCCGTGGGGTCGGCCAAACGCGGCCGTGAGCTAGGCCCACACACGCTGCCCATGCACCAAATTACACGGAGAGGCGGAGAAGGAGGGAAGGGAGGGGCAATCAAGGCAAACCTGAACATTGCATCACACCGTCTGCACAAACCCGTCGCTCTTCAGGATCGCCGTGTGCTGGTGGTACTCGTCGTAGTTGCTGGCCATCCTCCTCCTCCTCGGGCGCCCTGGTGACTGCTGCGGCTGCTGGGGCGGGTGGGGCTGTCGTGTTGGTGACGCTGATGCTTCTGCTCCGGCTGGCGCTGCTGGTCCAGGTCGTGCCGACGGTGCTGGTATCGCTGGAGCTGCTGTTCCACTCTGTGCTGCTGGTCGCCGTCCGGCTGGTAGCGCCGTGGTGCCGCTCTGACCTGTCCGACAGGCCGATGTCAGCGTAGAGCGGCCGCTGTCAGGTGTGGTGCCCTCTGTGGTGCTGCTGGGCCCACTCGCGGCTGTCCACGCAGGAATGCTGCTCTCTGTAATGCTGCCCCTGGTGCCGGTCGTGGTGCTGCCTACTGAGTGTCTGGTCCCCCTCGCGGGTGTCCACGTAGAGCTGGTGCTGTCATGTGTACTGCACTGGGTCGTGCTCGTCGCCCTCGCGGCGTTGCTCTCGGTCGTTCTGCTCGCCGACGTGCTCGGCGTAGTGGTGCTGCTGGTCTCGGACGTGCTCGTCACCCTCGTGGTGTTGCTCCCGGTCGTACTGTTCGCCGATGTGATGGGCATAGTGGTGCTGCTGGTCTCGGTCGTGCTCGCCATCCTCGTGGTGCTGCTCTCGGTCGTACTGCTCGCCGACGTGCTGGGCGTAGTGGTGCTGCTGGTACCGGTCGTGCTCGTCACAGTCATGGTGCTGCTCTCGGTCGTACTGCTCGCCGACGCGCTGAGCGTAGTGGTGCTGCTGGTCTCGGTCGTGGTCGCCACCCTCGTGGTGCTGCTCCCGGTTGTACTGCTCGCCGGCGTGCTGGGCGTGGTGGTGCTGCTGGTCTCGGTCGTGCTCGTCACCCTCGTGGTGCTGCTCCCGGTCGCACTGCTCGCCGACGTGCTGGGCCTGGCATCGGTCGCGCTCGTCACCTTCGTGGTGCTGCTCTCGGTCGCACCGCTCGCCGGCGCGCTGGGCGTACTGGTGCTGGTGGTCTCGGTCGTGCTCGTTCCCCTCGTGTTTTTGCTCTCAGTCGTACTGCTCGCCGACGTGCTGGGCGTAGTGGTGCTGCTGGTACTAGTCGTGCTCGTCACACTCGTGGCACTGCTCTCGGTCATACTGCTCGACGACGCGCTGGGCGTGGCGGTGCTGCTGGTACCGGTCGTGCGCTCCACACTCGTGGTGCTGCTCTCGGGCGTACTGCTCGCCGACGCGCTGGGCGTAGTGGTATTTCTGGTGCCAGATGTGCTCGCCCCACTCGTGGTGCTGCTTTCGGTCGTACCGCTCGCCGACCTGCTGGGCGTAGTGGTGCTGCTGGTGCTAGTCGTGCTCGTCCCACTCATGGTGCTACTTTCGGTTGTACTATTCGCCGACGTGCTGGACGTAGTGGTGCTGCTGGTACTAGTCGTGCTCGTCACACTCGCGGTGCTGTTCTCAGTCGTACTGCTCGCCAACGCGCTGGGCGTGGCTGTGCTGCTGGTCTCGGTCGTGCTCGTCACTCTCGTGGCGTTGCTCTCGGTCGTACTGCTCGCCGACGTGCTAGGCGTACTGGTGCTGCTGGTCTCGGTCGTGCTTGTCACACTCGTGGTGCTGCTCACGGTCGCACTGCTCGCCGACACGCTGGGCGTAGTGGTGCTGCTGGCACGGGTCGTGCTCGTCACACTCGTGGTGCTGCTCGAGGACGTACTGTTCGCCGACGCGCTGGGTGTGGCGTTGCTGCTGACCCCGGTCGTGCTCGTCACAGTCGTGGTGCTGCTCTCGGTCGTACTGCTCGCCGACGTGCTGGGCGTAGTGGTGCTGCTGGTCTCGGTCGTGATCGCCATACTCGTGGTTTTGCTCTCAGTCGTACTGCTCGCCGACGTGCTGGGCGTAGCGGTGCTGCTGGCGCCGCTCGCGCTCGTCACCCTCGTGGCGCTGCTCTCGGTCGTACTGCTGACCGACCCGCTGAACGTAGTGGCGCTGCTGGTATCGGTCGTGCTCGTCACCCTCGTGGTGCTGCTTTCGGTTGTACTGCTCGCCGACGTGCTGGGCGTAGTGGTGCTGCTGGTCTCGGTCGTGCTCGCCCCCCCCCGTGGCGTTGCTCTCGGGCGCGCCGCTCGCCGACGTGCTGGGCGTATTGGTGCTGGTACCAGTCGTGCTCATCATCCTCGCGGTGCTGCTCTCGGTCGTACTGCTCGCAGACGTGCCAGGCGTCGTGGCGCTACTGGTAGCGGTCGTGCTCGTCACACTCGTGGTGCTGCTTTCGGTCGTACTGGCCGCCGACGCGCTTGGCGTGGTACCGGTTGTGCTCGTCCCGACCGTGATGCTGCTGGCGGTGGTTCTGCTCGCCGACGTGCTGGGCGTAGTGATGCTGCTGGTATCGGTCGTGCTCGCCACACTCGTGGAGATGCTCTCGGTCGTAATGCTCGCCGACGTGCTAGGCGTAATGTTGCTGCTGGTCTCGGTCGTGCTCGTCACCCTCGTGGCGCTGCTCTCGGTAGTACTGCTCGCCGACGTGCTAGGCGTAGTGGTGCTGCTGGTCTCGGTTGTGCTCGTCACCCCCGTGGTGTTGCTTTCGGTCGCACTGCTCGCCGACGTGCTGGGCGTAGTGGTGCTGCTGTTCTCGGTCGTGCTCGTCGCAGTCGTGGTGCTGCTCTCGGTCGTACTGTTCGCCGTCGCGCTGGGCAGGGCGGTGCTGTGGGCATCGGTTGTGCTCGTCCCGAAAGTGATGCTGTTGTCAGTGGTTCTGCTCGCCGACGTACTGGACGCAGTGATGCTGCTGGTCTCGGTTGTGCTCGTCACACTCGTGGGGATGCTCTCGGTCGCATTGCTCGCCGACGTGCTAGGCGTAGTGGCGCTGCTGGTCTCGGTCGCGCTCGTCACACTCGCGGTGCTGCTCTCGGTCGCATTGCTCGCCGACGTGCTTTGCGTAGTGGTGCTGCTGGTAGGGGCCATGCTTGTCACAGTTGTGGTGCTGCTCTCGGTCGTACTGCTCGCCGACGCGCTGGGCGAGGCGGTGCTGCTGGCATCGGTCGTGCTCGTCCCGAACGTGATGCTGCTGACGGTGGTTCTGCTCGCCGACGTACTGGGCGCAGTGATGCTGCTGGTCTCGGTCGTGCTTGTCACACTTGTGGTGCTGCTCTCGGTCGTACTGCTCGCAGACGTGCTAGGCGTAGCTGCGCTGCTGGTCTCGGTTGTGCTCGTCGCGCTCGCTTTGCTGCTCTCGGTCGTACCGCTCGCCGACGTGCTGGGCGTACTGGTGCTGCTGGTAGGGGTCGTGCTCGTCACAGTCGTGGTGCTGCTCTCGGTCGTACTGTTCGCCGTCGCGCTGGGCGTGGTGGTGCTGCTGGTACCGGTCGTGCTCGTCACACTCGTGGTGCTGCACTCGGACGTACTGCTCGCCGACGTGCTGGGCGTAGTGGCATTGCTGGTGCCTGTTGTGCTCGCCCCACTCGTGGCACCGCTTCCGGTCGCACTGGTCGCCAGCGTGCTGGGCGTAGTGGTGCTGCTGGTACCGGTCGCGCTCGTCACACCCGTGCTGCTGCTGTCGGTCGTACCGCTTGCCGACATGCTGGGCGTAGTTGTGCTGCTGGTCTCGGTCGTGCTCGTCACCCTCGGGGTGCGGCTCTCGGTCGTACTGCTCGCCGACGCGCTGGGCGTAGTGGTGCTGGTGGTCTCGGTCGTGCTCGTCACCCTCGTGGTGCTGCTCTCGGTCGTACTGCTCGCCGACGCGCTGGGCGTAGTGGCGCTGCTGGTACGGGCCGTGCTCGTCACACTCGTGATGCTGCTTTCGGGCAGACTGTTCGCCGACGTGCTGTGCGTGGTGGTGCTGGTTGCACGGGTCGTGCTCGTGACACTCGTGGTGCTCTCGCTCATGCTGCTCGCCAACGCGCTAGGCGTAGCGTTGCTACTGGTACCTATCGTGTTTATCATACTCGCGACGCTGCTTTCGGTCGCACTGCTCGCCGACGTGCTGGGCGTAGTGGTGCTGCTGGTCTCGGTCTCGGTCGTGGTCGTCACCCTCGTGGCGCTGCTCTCGGTCATACTGCTTGCCGACGTGCTGGGCGGAGTGGTGCTGCTGGTAGCGATCACACTCGTCATGCTCGTGGTGCTGCTTTCAGTCGTAGTACTCACCGACGTGCTGGGCGTAGTGTTGCCGCTGGTACTGGTCTTACTCGTCATACTCGTGGTGCTGCTCTCGGTCGAACTGTTATCCGTCGTGCTGGGCGTAGTAGTGCTGCTGGCATCCGTCGTACTCGTCATACTCGTGGTGCTGCTCTCGCTTGTATTACTCTCCGATGTGCTGGGCGCAGGGTTGCTGCTGGTGGCGTTCGTGCTCGTGATTCTCGTGGTCCTGCTCTCGATCGTACTGCTCGCCGACGTGATGGGCGAAAGAGTGCCGCTGGTACTGGTCGTACTCGTCTTACTCGTGGTGCTGCTTTCAGTCGTAGTACTGTCCAACGTGCTTGGCGTAATGATGCTGCTGGTGCCTGTCGCACTAGCCATACTCGTGGTGCTGCTCTCGGTCGTACTGCTTGCCGACGTGCTTGGCGTAGTGGTGCCGCTGGCGCAGGTCTTACTCGTCGCACTTGTGGTGCTGCTCTCGGTCGTACTGCTCGCCAAAGCGCTGGGCGTAGTGGTGCCGCTGGTACTGGCCTTACTCGTCATGCCCGTGGTGCTGCTCTCAGTCGTACTGCTCGCCGACGTGCTGGGCGTAGCGGTGACGCTGGTACTGGTCGTACTCGTCATACTCGTGGTGCTGCTCTCGGTTGTACTGCTCGCCGCCGTGCTGGGCGTAGTGGGGCCACTGGTACTGGTCGCACTCGTCATCCTCGCGTTGCTGCTCTCGCTCGTACTGCTCACCGACGTGCTGGGCGTAGTGGTGCCGCTGGTACCAGTCGCACCTGTCATACACGCGGTGCTGCTCTCAGTCGTACTGCTCGCCGACGTGCTGGGCGTAGTGGTGAGGCAGGTACTGGTCGCACTCGTCATACTCGTGGTGCTGCTCTCGGTTGTACTGCTCGCCGCCATGCTGGGCGCAGTGGTGCCACTGGAACTGGTCGCACTCGTCATCCTCGCGTTGCTGCTCTCGCTCGTGCTGCTCACCGACGCGCTGGGCGTAGTGGTGCCGCTGGTACCGGTCGCACCTGTCATACTCGTGGTGCTGCACTCGGCCGGACTGCTCGCCGACGCGCTGTGCGTGGTGGTGCCGCTGGTACCGGACGTACTCGTCATACTCGTGATGCTTCTCTCGATTGTACTGCGCGCCGACGTGCTGGGCATAGTGGGGCCGCTGGTACCAGACGCACTCGTCATACTCGTGGTGCTGCTCTCGGTCGCAGTGCTCACCGACGCGCTGGGCGTAGTGTTGCCGCTGGCACCGGGCGCGCTCGTCATACTCGTGGTGCTGCACTCTGTGGTACTGCCCTCCGACATGCTGGGCGTAGTGGTGCCGTTGATACTGGTCGCACTCGTCATACTCATGGTGCTGCTCTGGGTCGTACTGCTCGCCGACGTGCTGGGCGTAGTGGTGCCGCTGGTACCCGTGAGACTCGTCACACTCGTAGTGCTGCTCTCGGTCGTACTGCTATCCCGCACGCTGGGCATAGTGGTGCCGCTGGTACCGGTCGTACTCGTCATACTCGTGGTGCTGCTCTCTGTGGTACAGCCCTCCCACGTTCTGGGCGTAGTGGTGCCGCTGGTGCCTGTCGCACTAGCCATACTCGTGGTGCTGTTCTCGGTCGTCCTACTTTCCGACGTGCTGGACGCAGTGGCGCCGCTGGTGCTGGTCGCACTCGTCATACCCGTGGTGCTGCTTTCGGTCGCACTGCTCGCCGGCGCGCTGGGCGTAGAGGTGCTGCGGGTCGCGGTCGTGTTCGTCGCACTTGTGGTGCTACTCTCGGTCGTGCTGCTTGCCGACGTGCTGGGCGTAGTGATGCTGCTGGTCTCGGTCGTGCTGATCATACTCGCGGTGCTGATCTCGGTCGTACTGCTCGCCAACGTGCTGGGCGTATGGTGGTGCTGCTGGTCTCGGTCGTGCTCGCCCCACTCGTGGTGCTGCTGCTTTCGATTATAATACTCGCCGACGTGCTTGACTTAGTGGTACTGCTGGTTTCGGTCGTGCTCGGCACACTCGTGGTGCTGCTCTCGTTCGTGATGCTCGCCAACGCGCTGGGCGTGGTGGTGGTGCTGCTGGCATCGGTTGCGTTCGCCGCACTCGTGGTGCTGCTTCCGGTCGTACTGCTCGCCGACGTGCCGTGTGTAGTAGTGTTGCTGGTCTCGGTCGTGCTCGTCACCCTCGTGGCGCTGCTTTCGGTTGTACTGCTTGCCGACATGCTGGGCGTAGTGGTGCTGCTGGTACCGGTCGTGCTCGTCACACTCGTGGCGCTGCTCTCGGTCGTACTGCTCGCCGGCGCGCTGGGCTTAGTGGTGCTGGTGGTCTCGGTCGTGCTCGTCACCCTCGTGGTGTTGCTCTCGGTCGTACTGCTTGCCGACGTGCTGGGCATAGTGGCGCTGCTGGTACGGGTCGTGCTCGTCACACTCGTGGTTCTTCTTTCGGTCGTACTGTTCGCCGACGTGCTGGGCGCAGTGGTGCTGGTGGTACGGGTCGCGCTCGTCACACTCGCGCTGCTCTCGCTCATGCTGCTCGCCAACGCGCTGGGCGTAGCGATGCTTCTGGTACCTATCGTGTTGACCATACTCGCGACGCTGCTTTCGGTCGCACTGGTCGCCGACGTGCTGGGCGTAGTGGTGCTGCTGGTCTCGGTCGTGGTCGCCACCCTCGTGGTGCTGCTCTCGCTTGTATTACTCTCCGATGTGCTGGGCGCAGGGGTGCTGCTGGTGGCGTTCGTGCTCGTGATTCTCGTGGTCCTGCTCTCGATCGTACTGTTCGCCGACGTGCTGGGCGTAAGGGTGCCGCTGGTACTGGTCGTACCCGTCTTACTCGTGGTGCTGCTTTCAGTCGTAGTACTCTCCAACGTGCTTGGCGTAATGATGCTGATATACTCGTGGTGCTGCTCTCGGTCGTACTGCTTGCCGACGTGCTTGGCGTAGTGGTGCCGCTGGTACAGGTCTTGCTCGTCACACTTGTGGTGCTGCTCTCGGTCGTAATGCTCGCCGACGTGCTGGGCGTAGTGGCGCCACTGGTACTGGTCTTACTCGCCATGCCCGTGGTGCTGCTCTCAGTCGTACTGCTCGCCGACGCGCTGGGCGTAAAGGTGGCGCTGGTACCGGTCGTACTCGTCATACTCGTGGCGCTGCTCTCGGTTGTACTGCTCGCCGCCGTGCTGGGCGTTGTGGTGCCGCTGGTACTGGTCGCACTCGCCATACTCGCGTTGCTGCTATCGCTCGCACTGCTCACCGACGTGCTGGGCGTAGTGGTGCCGCTGGTACCAGTCGCACCTGTCATACTCGTGGTGCTGCTCTCGGTCGGACTGCTCGCCGACGTGCTGGGCGAAGTGGTGCCGCTGGTACAGGTCGCACTCGTCATACTCGCGGTGCTGCTCTCGATTGTATTGCGCGCCGACGTGCTGGGCATAATGGTGCCGCTGATACCAGTCGCACTCGTCATACTCGTGGTGCTGCTCTCGGTCGTAATGCTCACCGACGCGCTGGGCGTAGTGTTGCCGCTGGCACCGGGCGCACTCGTCATACTCGCGGTGCTGCGCTCTGTGGTACTGCCCTCCGACATGCTGGGCGTAGTCGTGCCGTTGATACTGGTCGCACTCGTCATACTCATGGTGCTGCTCTCTGTGGTATTGTCCTCCGACGCGCTGGGCGTAGTGGTGCCGCTGGTGCCTGTCGCACTAGCCATGCTCCTGGTGATGCTCTCGGTCGTCCTACTTTCCGACGTGCTGGGCCCAGTGGTGCCGCTGGCACCAGTCGCACTCGCCATACCCGTGGTGCTGCTCTCGGTCGTAATGCTCGCCGACGTGCTGTGCGTAGCGGTGCCGCTGGTACCCGTCGCACTCGTAATGCTCGTGGTGCTGCTCTCGGTCGTAATGCTCGCAGACGTGCTGGGCGTAGTGGTGACGCTGGCACCAGTCGCGCTCGTCATGCTCGTGTTGCTGCTCTCGCTCGCGCTGCTCACTGACGTGCCGGGCGTAGAAGCGCCGCTAGTACATGTCGCATTCGTCATGCTCGTGGTGCTGCTCTCGGTCGCGCTGCTCGCCGACGTGCTGGGCGTAGCGGTGCCGCGTCGTAAGTTTAACTGCGCTCCGCGACGTCGCGCATGGGGTACATGGAAAAACAGAGAAGAGATAAAGCAGAAGCCGTCCATCCACTCTGAGATGCGAAATCAATCTGTGGCGGGAGCTCCCCACGTCGACGAAGCGAGCCCTGCTACACGAGGCCGGCCTCGGCAGAATTGCCAAAGCGCCCGGTTCGCGGCGGCATGACCGCGGACGAATTCCCGAACAGATTGGCGGAATGCCTCCACTGCCGCTGCGCCAGCCCTCACCCGGCCATGCCGCGCCAAGCAGTGAACTCTGTAGGCGGCTGCGGTGCGGAGTGCTTTGCGCGCCAACAAGTCCGAATTGATAGGCAACGCACCAGCCGCAATGTCAAGGAGCAAGAAGTCCGCCAAACAGGCTGCCGAGGTGCACGGGCGCTGGAGGCCCAGAATGGCCTGCGAGAACTGCCGCGCCGCAAGGCAAGAGGCATAGTGCTCGATCCTGTCCAGACCGTGTCCACTGCAGAACGGACACCAGTTGCCGAGGCCGCCGGCCAGCGGGAAACGCTTGCACGTCATCCAACCGTTCCACAACGTCCGGAACACGGCCGCCCACACCCGCGGAGGCACCAGCGGGGCAAGGGCGTTCAGCACTAGAATGCAGCGCTCCGCCCGCGCGCCAGGAAATTGCGGCGCGCTCCAGCGGGCCAGCTTGTGTCGAACTCGTTGAGCAAGCCAGCCGCGATCTGTCCCAGGGAGCGCGGCCTGTGCAGCGCGCTGGAACTGCCGACGGACTCGCAGAGCCACGGTCTCTGGAAGGGGGCGCGCCACTTGGCCGGACAACTGGCGTTCCAGCGTGATTGGGCGCACGCCAGCCCTGCGGAAGTGCTCGACCGCCTGTTCAAGTTGGAGCACGAAAGCCTTGTCGAACCAGGACGCCCACGTCCCGTGCCGCACCGCGCGCGGGGAATCGCCCCTCCACCGCCGTAGCTCTCTCGCCCGGGACTCCGCGCGGAGCCCGTTCGGCGGCGCCTCCAAGTGAGCCACGCGGAACCGGCGCGCCAGCGACACGGCGGCTGCATCTGGGAATTCCTGCGGGAAGCCCATGGCCCGAAGGTTGCGAATGCGAAGGTCCTCTGGCAAGAACCACGTGCCCGGGCCGGGCGCCAGCGCCCCGAGCGCCGCCTCCTCTGCACGGGCCCACTGCGCAGGCAGCGCGTCGAGCTGCAGGAGGAAGCGCACCACTGGAAAGACAAACACCTTGCATGCCATGATCGTCAAGAACAGACCGCCCCCGGCGGATCCCCATGCAGAAGCCCGCTCTCGATACTTGCGAAGAGGCTTGTCGAAGGCGCGGTCGCCTCGCTCGGGGCCAAGCATGAAGCCCAAGTACTTCGCGCACCGCCCGGCGCCGATGCCAGCCCACGCAGGAAAGTCTCGAGACACGGCCGCCGCGAAGGCTGCAACATCCTGCAAGAAGAGCGGCACGATGATTGCTTTGGGGATGTTGAGGCGGAGCCCGGAGAGCCGGGCAAATTCTTCATAGAGCTGGACCAGGACTGGAAAGCTTGCAGTGCCGCGCGGGAGCACCACGGCGACGTCGTCGGCGTATGCCCGCATCGTGGCACACGGCGTGAGCCTCGCCAGTCTGCGCAGGAGCACGTCGATCGATGCCGAGAACAGAAGCGGTGAAAGTGGGCAGCCCTGGCGAATGCCCGCGAGCAGCTCATGACGGCCCCCGACCACCAGCGAGCAGATGTTTGGCTGGTACAAGATTGACACGAAATTCAAAACCCACTGAGGTAGTCCCACCGCGCCAAGTGCATCCTGCAGAAATTGGTGGGAGACGCTGGGGAACGCCGCCTTAAAATCGAAGAACACCGCCACGCCCGACTCCTCACACAAGGCGCCCTGCATCATGGCATGGTCGATGTCAACGACGTTCGCAAGCATTGACCGCCCAGGGAGAAAGCCGCGCTGCATGTGCGACACCCATTCGGCCAGAAATGGTTCTATGCGTTTCCGGACAGCATTGGCCAAAATCCTGTTGCCGCAGTTAACAATGTTCAACGGTCGCGTGTCGCCCGGGTCAAAGAAGTGGCCCACCCCGTCCTCGTGGCCCGACGGCGCCTTAGGCAGGAATACCCAGCTCGTCGGAGGGGCCCCGCAAGAAGTCGTCGAGCTCATCCTGGGCGGGGCCAGCGGCCAAGTGTTGCAGCGCAGCAAACAGCACGTCGGTTGCCAGTGGCCCCAGACGCCGCCACGCACTGAACGGGATGCCGTCTGGTCCCGGCGCCGAGTCTGGGGCGGCCTCAACTGCGCTTTGAACGTCCAGCCGTTGTGGCTGCCAGAGCGGGCTGTCCGCTGGAGTGAGCCCGGCGGAGGATAGGTCCTCGCGAAGCCACTCCTGCAGGCGTCGCCTGTCCACGCGGCACGACGCAAAGACAGAGGACAAGTTTTCGCGCAACGCTGCTGCCATCTCGTCAGGATCGGTGAGCACCTCGCCGCGGGCGTTCCGCACTGCCGGCACGGCCGCGCACCTGCCCGGAGAGAGCCGCCGGAGCGCCTGAAGTAGTCTGTCCCGCTTGTGCGCCTTCTCCCCGTCGGTGGCTTCGTGTGCGTGCTCGTGCTGCTCGTGGAGCTGCCGGACTGCTGCGTCCCGCGCGAGCTCGACGGCGTGCTGGCGGAATGGCTCAAGACCTCCTCCGCGTAAACGCACAAGCTCCATTGGTTCGGCGGCAAACGTTCGTACATGTGGATAGGACTGAAGGCAACGTCTCATAGTCCCCGCATGTCCGTTTTCTGCTGCTCGCACAAACCAGGGAGACGCGCTGAGCCCGGGCAGCCTCGGAAGCCATGTGGTCAGACACGGCGCGGATCGCCAGCTTGAGTAGAACCAGCGTCCGCAGTGGATTCTCGTTGCCTGTGTCCGCGCCCACTCGCTCGTGAAAGTCGACAGCAACTCTGGCAACCCACGTATCGTCCCGAAGAATTGTCGCTGGGATGGGGCGCGGTCCGTCTGGTGCACGGGCAGGGCGCCGGCGCCCGAAAGCAACGGCGCGGTGTGCGGACAAATGAGGCACCCACTCCAGCGGCGCACAATATATTTGTCGATCAAGCTGCTCTGCCACAGATTGGTTCCAATACACCCGGTCTAGCCGCGAGCGCGCGCTGGCGTTGCCGTGGGTCATGGCTGGTTGACGTAGTTCGTGCAGAGCGTGTGGCCGCGCCAACGTTGTCTGGAAGTGGCGCTCGTCTGCAGCGTCGCGCTGCCCCGAATATTCTGCCGTAGTCTTCGAAAACCGATCGCGTTCGTTCACGACCCAATTAAAATCGCCCATCATAACAGAAAGGGTAGAGGCAGTGGGGGCCATGGCCGCAGCCAGCCGCTGACGCATGTCCATGCGTTGTTGGCGGGCGTGTGCTTCAGGATCCCCTTGTTGCGGTGCTCCCCGCGGCTGCACGGGACCAGAAGCGCTCGACGTAGAAAAATACACGGTGTACAATTCCAGGGAGCCCTGCGGGCCGGCCAGGCGTAGCACCGCAGCCCGGCCAGGAACGAGTTCTTCCCATCGGGTGAGCGCGGAGTCAAACTGCTGAAGGAATTTATGTTGCACGACGATGCCGACTCCTGCCTGGCGGGAGGTCCCCGGAGAGAACCAAGCTCGGCAGCCGTGAGGGCCGGCCCAGGCCATCCCCTCCCCCTCGAGGTTGTGCGTCTCGGACAAGGCCAGGAAATCCCGTGAGCGAAGGAGCCGATGGACGTACATCTCCTTGGCTGCCTGCCTGCTGCGTTTGCGGGCGAACAGGGCCTGAGCGTTCCACGTAGCGCCCTGCAGATCCCCTCGGAAGGGAGCCAGAATCAAACCGCCAATGTTGGCCTGAGGCCCCGGGCCGCTCACGGGGGGAGACTGGCCAGGGGGCCGCGGCGGGGGGCGAGGAGCCCGCGCGACGCGGAGGCGCGGCGCTGGACGCGCCGGCGGCAGCACGAGTAGTTGCGCCGCCGCGGAGACAGCAGCAGCCATCCCAGGTGAAAGATGCAGTCCATGAATGCTCGCATTGATGAGGATGGGAGCGCAGGGTTGTAGATGTAGAGGGAGATCGCCGCGATCAACGCGACGCGCATGCAAGTCGAGATCCAGCCGCCAGTAGCGGAGCCCGCACCGCGTGTAGACCTCAATTAATGCCGCACCTGACGTCAGATGCGGTGGCGGCCCGCCGCCTGCCCCGCCACCAACACTGTCATCATGAGCGACACTACCATCATCAGTAACAAGATCATCACAATCAACAGCACCATCATCATCACCACCACCATCAACATCAGCATCCTCATCGTCATCCTATCATCACCATCAGCATCATCATCATCGTCATCATGGTCATCATCATCATCCTCATCATCCTCATCCTCATCCTCACAATCACCATAATCATCAACACAATCACCGTCACGACCACCATCGTTGCCTCCATACTCAGGTGTCCTTGCCATCCCAATCATCATCGTCATCATCATCCATCAGCATCATCATCATCACCACCAGCATCGTCATCCTCGTCAACACCATCATCAGGAGCATCAGCGTCATCATAAGAATCACCATCATCGCCATAACATCCATAAGGAGCACAATCACCATTATCAGTTGTATCATGATAGTACTCAACATCACGGCTCTTCCAAGCCTGCAGACACGAGGAATCACACGTACCGGCCTCCCGTACCCATTGAACAGTCGCCAATCAGAATGCTGGGCTGGCACGGTGAAGGGAATTGCCACAGGCAACTGGATAGAACAAGGTGTTCGGACACCTGCTTGACTTTTCACGGCTGCCAGCCGTAGCTGGGCAAAAGCAGCTGTCAGGCGAGGGGGCCTACAGTAGTGGAACACGCAATGACATAAACAGAATAACTCGGAGGTCCGCACGGATTTGTCGGATCGGCGCTGGACCCCCTCACTGGCGTGCGGAGCGCGCCAGGGGTGGCGCCGAAGGCGCCGCCAGATGACTCCAGCGCCGATCCGAGAAGTCCGCGCGGACTGTCAACAATTCATGTTGATGCCATTTTCAGTTCTTTGAAACTGGCAGGCGAGGGGGCCTAGAAAGGCCCCAACGGACAGAGAAATGAGGGCAAGAGCAGGCGCCCTCCTCCAACGCCATCTCGCGCCACTGCAACAACATCCTGCGCGCGGCAACTTCTCGCGCGCGGCACCGGCGAGCCGAATGCAACGCTTGCTGTCGGCCACGGCTTCCCGTGCAGTCGCGCTTTTTCTCTGCACCACTCTCGCACTCTCTCCATCCCTCAAGGCATGCACACATCGGAGGAGGAGAAGGGAGTGGAGGGGATGTGGACTACCAGCCGCCGGCGCCCTCGTTCTCTTTTTATGTTTTTCTCCCACTCTCTCTCTCTCTCTTTCTCTTGTTGTGTTGTTTTCACTCTCTCCCTCTCTCTCTCTCTCTCTTTCTCTCGCTACCACCCTGTCCCTCTCTTTTGCTGCTTCACTGTCAGCTTCTGGGACCGCGCATGCGCGCCTTCCGCCCTTTGCAGCTGGTCTGTCTGAAGCCTGAGCCTGTATGTGTGCAGCCGCCTCTGCCTCGCTTGACCTGTCGGTCTGTGCCCCTCAGGCGGTATGTGTCTGCGCATGGAAACATGTGTCCGTGTTTGTGTCTGACTGTGACCCGTCTGTATGTGTATGGACAGATTCGTGTGTGTATGTATGTAGGTATGTAGGTATGTATGTATGTACAAGATGTACGTATGCATGTACGCATGTATGTACGAATACAAAAAACACCAGGACCTCGGACACAAACCTTCCGCAATAAACCCAACCGTGACACGCCAGGACGTCCATTGACTTGTTGAATACTTAGGGACTTCGCGATTTCCATGACCAGACCATCGAAGCACAAAAAACATGGCACCCTGGAGGCGCACAAGGTGTTTCTTAGTATGGGCTTCCATTGCGTATACACTGGGACCACGCGCGCGCTTGCATTATCGCATGCTCCTGTTGTAATTCAAAAGCGTTCGGCGTCGGAGGACCGCACATACTGTCACACCGATCGTGCCCTTCGGGGAGCTTCGCCTGCGGTCCCAGGGACAAGCTTCCCTAGCCGTCCCCCCGCCACTGTCGGCACACCTCTTACAGGAATCGCGTCCCAGAGATAGTCCCACCCACGTTCCCAGAGATACGGTTCGCATAACGGTACGCCAATTCGGCGGATCGTGCCGTGATTGTACCCGCACTCCTGGCACTAAGACCAGCGCACTTCGGCACACCTCCCACACGGAGCGTGGCCTGCAAACGCCCCCACAAACGGCCCTGGAAACAAGGTTCGCATCTCGCCCCCCCGCCTACTCCGGCACACCTCGCACACGGATCGTGCTGCGCCAACCTTTTCGCCATTGCGGCACGCCCCATCACGCGGATCGTGCCCACAAGGAGCACCACCTGAAGGCCCAAAACGAAGGTTCGCACCGCGCCATCGTGACCACGTCGGCACACCCGTCCAGCCAATCACGCCCCAAAGGACGCTCCACCCATGGCACCAACGTGCAGCTTTGCACGGCGCCCCCGGAGGAGGTTCACCTGCGGCCTCAGTGGGCTCGTTCGCGCGGGAGCATCCGGATCATGCCCCACAAGGAGTTCAACGCACCCGTGCACGCGTGCTCCGCAGCATCCATCTATCCGCGTCGCCTCACGGCGCGCAAAGTACTGTCATCTTGCGATTAACACAAGTATGGGGGGCGCGGTATTTTCTCCAAATAGGGTTGCCCTACAGGAACAAACCCAAACCTTTCGATTTTGGACCGTTGACCCCCCTAATTCCTATGCCCCCCCCGAGTCCGATGGCGATGCCTATGCCTATGCCCCCCCTCTAACTCCTATGCCTACGCCTATGCCAATGCCAATGCACCACATTTGAGCGATCCTATGCCTATGCCGATGCTTATGCCTATGTTTCCAATGACCGCGTGTTTGCTTGCTTGCTTGCGCGATTGCTTGCTCGCTTGCTTGCTTCCGCGTTTGCTTGCTTGATTGCTTGCTTGATTGCTTGCGCGCTCGCTTGCTTGCCAGGCTGCGGATTCCAAGCAAGCCAGATTCCTCGGCTTCCTTGGTTTGAGTCGCCTCATCTATTCGGAATCAGCACTGGCTTATATTTAATCGCTTCGCTCATTCCGCCGGCCCATACAGTCTCATGTCTGCCGTTTGCCCGAGGGCCTGGTGTCAATGCGGCGCTCTGGGGGTTCTTTTGCCAGGCGTCTCGGGAACCTCTTGGAGGCAGTGTTGAAGCCTCTTGAGGCCCCGTAAGGGCCGTTTGGGGGTCGTTGGGGCTTCTTGTTGGGCTTCTTGGGTGGTTCTTGGGGCGTCTTGGGGGACTTATTGGCGGGATGTTGGTGGCTTCTGAGGTGCTCCTAGGGGCAGAATCCCCCTTTGGGCGCCTCTTGGGCGGTCTTGGTGCTCTCTTGTGCCGTCTTGGGGTTATCTTGGGCCGTCTTGGGCCGATTTTAGCGGATTGTTGGGCTGTCTCGGGGCGATGTTGGGGGCTATTTGCGTAGTCTGAGGCGCTGTGAAACTCGAAACGCCGTTCATGCGGGAAGTGTACATGTTCCTCTGGGAATGGGACGATTTTACCTAACAGCGAAGACTGATAGGTTTCTAGTGGTGTAAAAAGAGCTCACAGATCACTCCACAGGGGGGTCCGGGCAGGTGTTGGGGCGTTTCCGGGCGGCATGAGCCGGGCTCGTTTTTCACCAACAGTCACACACTTCGTGCCCTTCGCCTTCCCAGAACTCCATTCCCAGGCCACATTCTGGGGGGCCGGATGCAACAGTCACACACAAAGTGCTCTTCGACATCCCAGAACGCCATTCCCGGGCCACATTCTGGGGGGCCGGATGCAACAGTCACACACTTCGTGCTCTTCGAGTTCCCAGAACGCCATTCCCGGGCCACATTTTGGATGCCCGGAGCCAACTGTAGGCCACTTCGTGCTCTTCGATTCCCAGAACTCCATTCCCGGGCCACATTTTGAATGCCCGGAGCCAACTGTAGGCCACTTCGTGCTCTTCGAGTTCCCAGAACTCCATTCCCGGGCCACATTTTGAATGCCCGTAGCCAACTGTAGGCAACTTCGTGCTCTTCGACTTCCCAAAACTCCCATTCCTGGGCTACATTTTCAGCAGGGGCAAGAGCACGACGAGGGGGAGGACGAGCAAGACCAGGAGGACGAGGACGAGCAGGAGCAGGACGAGGAGCAGGAGAAGCAGGAGAAGAAGGACGAGCAGGAGGAGGAGGAGGACGAGCAGGAGGAGGAGGACGACCAGGAGGAGGAGGACGACCAGGAAGAGGAGGAGGAGGAGGAGGAGGAGGAGGGGAGGAGGAGTACCAGGAGGAGGAGGAGGAGGAGGAGGAGGAGGGAGGAGGAGGAGGAGGAGGAGGAGAGGAGGAGGAGGAGGATGGGAGGAGGAGGAGGAGGAGGAGGAGTAGGAGGAGGAGGAGGAGGAGGAGGAGGAGGAGGAGGAGGAGGAGGAGGAGGAGGAGGAGGAGGAGGAGGAGGAGGGGGAGAGAACATCACGAGGAGGAGGACGAGCAAGACGAGGAGGACGAGAACGAGGGCGACCAGGAAGAGGAGGAGGAGGAGGAGGAGGGGAGGGGGAGGACTACCAGGAGGAGGATGAGGAAGAGGAGGAGAAGGAGGAGGAGGAGGAGGAGGAGGAGGAGGAAGAGGAGGAGGAGGACGAGGAGGAGGAGGAGGAGGACGAGGAGGAGGAGGGGGGGGGAGAGCACCAGGAGGAGGAGAACGAGGACCACCAGGAGGAGGAGGAGGAGGAGGAGGAGGAGGAGGAGGAGAGAGCACCAGGAGGAGGAGGACGAGCAAGACGAGGACGACGAGAACGAGGACGAGCAAGAGGAAGAGGAGGAGGAGGAGGAGGAGGAGGAGGAGCAGGAGAAAGAGGAGGAGGAGGAGGAGGAGGAGGAGGAGCAGGAGAAAGAAGACGAGCAGGAGGAGGACGAGGACGAGCAGGAGGAGGAGGAGGAGGACGAACAGGAGGGGAGGGCGGCCGGCTGCCCCGAGTCGTGCGCACAAGGGCTCTGAGGAAGGCTCCCTAAGCTCGAGACGCTTTGAATACTTTGTAGTTTCCTCGTAGCTTCCTTTCCATGCCTTTGTAGCTTCCACGCACTCCTGCGTCGCCAAGTTTCTTCTTGCAGCGTCCTTGTCGTGTCGCGGGGTGCGTTTGCGTCACTTCGGTGTTGCTGCGCCTTGAGACGTGTCTCTGCGCTCCCTAAGCTCGAGACGCTTTGAATACTTTGTAGTTTCCTCGTAGCTTCCTTTCCATGCCTTTGTAGCTTCCACGCACTCCTGCGTCGCCGAGTTTCTTCTTGCAGCGTCCTTGTCGTGTCGCGGGGTGCGTTTGCGTCACTTCGGTGTTGCTGCGCCTTGAGACGTGTCTCTGCTGCTTCTTCGTCCCATCGGGGAGTCCAGCGTCACCGAATTTGTTCCAGTATTGTGCTTGTCGTTCCAGGTCGTGCGTACGCGCGCAGAATGTTTCTCTGCAGCGTCCTCGTCGCATCAGGATGTCCAGCGTCGCAGAATGCATCCTTGTAGCGCCTCTTCTTCCAGGGCGACGTGGTCCTGAGTCGCCGCGGACGACTCGCCGCGGACGGTTCCATTCGATTCCACGGGCGATCGTGCGCATGTAGTTTGCCACGCGCCTGCGCGCGCGGAGAGGGCCTGGGCGCCCTGTCGCCTGCGGGCGACCGCGCGGGTTAGTCCCCGCAAAAGCCAAAGAGGGCATTTCCACACGCCGGGGAAAGCCTAAAAGGGCTTTCGTCTGCCTGATCCTCCCCCCCTCTTTCCTTCTCTTCTTTCATCGAAGTCAGAACCCCCGCCCCCTATGACGTCCTCCGCTGGCCTGGGTGGTCTACTCAGGTCGCGGAGGGGGATAGGGGGGGGGTCGTTGCCACGGCTGGTGCCTCGATTTCACGACGGGGAGGGGGGGGTGCACCGTTCCCTCGGATGGGCACATCCCCCCCTCCAAGGGCCTCCGAGCCCTCCCTCTCCGTCCTTTTCTTCTCCCTTATCCTTCCCTCCCTCGCGGTTTTCGAAGCCTTTGGCGTCTCCGCCCACCACAGCGGGGATCTCGACCCCCCAATGGGATTCGTGGAGCGGGGGGGGCCTTGAGAAGCGAAACATTTCTTGGGGCGGGGCCACACAGCACACACATCACATCCATCGAGTCACGCACACATACAGCAACACGCTTTCTCGACTCCACAGGGGGGGTGCTTCGTGGAGGCATCACTTGTAACTTTGCAATTCTGTAATCATTGCCGTTCTGGTTCAAAGAACTTGGATTGCAGGAGTTCGCGGCAAAAGCGAGCCTTGTCCGCATCCGCTCAACCAGTCTCACCGTGCCGTGCACGGTGCTTCTCAGCCTGTGTCACTGTGCGCTCCACGGTGATCCTCCGGGTGAGCTACCATGGCTGCTGCTGCAGAACAGCCGACGTCTCCACTGGGTTTTCTCACGAAGAGCAGCGCCAAAACCCAAGACTTCCTTGTCCGAGTATACAAGCCCAGGGAGATCAAGTACTCGTACAAGAGCAGGAACAATGGCCAGCTAGTCCATGCAAACCGATTCACATGCATTCTGCTTGGCACAGACTCAGAGCACTATTGTGAGGCCATCCTCAAAGGAACTCCAGCAGAAGTCCAAGCTGCTCTGAAAAAGTTCCCTCCGATGACGGCGTGGAAACTCTCCAGCGTCGGCCTGGACAGTCGGCAGCAGGACGCTTTTGTGCATACGTCTGTTCGTGTCGTGGTCGACCTCAAGCGCACAACCTGCAGTCCAGTGCTCAAAAGCTCTCCGGAGGAGACCTCCTTGGCATCGGCGCCGGCTCCAGCGACTACAGTGGCAGACATGATGAACATCAAATCGCAGCGTTGCTTCGATGTCATGGCTGTGGTTCATTCTGTTTCAGAAACCCGCACTCCCGCTGGCCACCCTCCAGTGGCAAGTGTACATCTGGTCGACGGCACACAGACGAGTAACTCCAAGACAGCGGAGGCTGTGATTGCAGTCTGGGGATCCACCAACATAGAGCTTTGTCGCTCTCACAAAGGACAACCGCTGCTGTTTCTCAACGTGGCGGGCAAATTCGACGGCAAACTGGAGCTGAACTTGTCGCAAGATCGCGTGGTGGATTCCGCATGCTCTTGTCCCAGAATGACTCAACTACACGACTTAGCAGCCACTCAAGACTTCGCGATGGACCGGGAGCAGCTGACCACCGCTCATGCGGGTACTTGGGATCCAGACCAGGCTTCGCAGATTCTCACCGGAGAAGCACTCCTCTCCTGCTGTGCCTTTTTGGCTATGGCGTCGGATGATCCGAATGCAAACTTGCCACTCTTGTTGCAGGTCAATGGGATGAGGCTTGAGGAACCGGAGCCAGCCGACTCTGTGGTGGAGAACACAGGCGAGCGCGTGTTCTTTACGACTACTGCTCGTGATTTCAGTGGCTCGTGCAAAGTCGGCGTATCACAAGCGGCAGCCTTCGCCTTGACTGGCATTGACAGCATGCAAGAATTCAAAAAAGTTCACGACGAGAAAGCTATCTCCTTCCCTCCACTGAGCAATTGTCGCATCATACGACGCGTGCGCAATGTGGCTGCGAATGCACAGGATGACACACCTCAACGGACTTTCGTCAACACGACTGTGGTGGCCGTTTCACCGCTTCAGATATCGCACGCCCCGAATACGTCTTACAATGTCGTCTTGGAGATCCTGAAGCAGTGCCGCGAGAGCCAGGATGCAATGCTCGCGGCACAGCTCTCTGAGATACGGTCTTGCCCCTTCTACGGCATGCGCGTGCAGTACTCACCAGCGGGTGGAGGGGGTGACGCTTCTCAGCTTACCCGGAACTGCCACTTGGCAGTCGTTCTCGTTCGTACCACGCAGAAGTCTCGGTGCGTATCCACTGCGGCTGGCTTCGTCGTGTCCACACCAGGTGTCACGGACGCTTCTGACGGTGAGTCTTCCCACTCAGTGACGATTCACGGACACTGCTCAGTTGACAACTTGCTCTCGTTCAAAATGGATCCGCCCAACCGAGCGAAGCACAGAGTCTGCTTGTTGCTCATTACTGGCTGTTCAAAAGACGGCATGACGGTGCACAGCGTGACCCACATTGACGACTCCGTCGTGTCTGAGGCGCAGTACTTCATTAAAAAATTGAGAACACTGGGGATGCGCACAGAGCTTCAGCAATCAGGCGAGCATAAGCGGATGAATGAGTGGAGCACGACGCCGGAATCCGCCAAGAAGTGCCGCATTCTTGAAAGCCACCCCTCAGGAGAAAGCTTGAGGTGAGCTTTCTCCTGTCTTGTCAGCGATGCTTCTCAGCTTGCTGGACATGGCAAGCATCTTTGTCTTGCGCCTTGCGGGATGCCAACTAGGTTTGCCTCAAACATATCGTTTGGTAGTTTCGTTGTTTATGCGGTGCTTCTCAGCCTGCACTATTTACTGTTGTGGCGTCTGGTGCACGAATAGTGTTTGCGGCCTGCATTCCTCCTCAGCCTGCCCTGGCTCCCTTGAGAGTGCCTGCACAGAGTTTCGGTCTGTGCTCACGTTGCCCAACGGATTCATTCACCTTCGCCCGCGGTGCTTCTCAGCCTGCACTTCCTTTGCTACAAGCGCCTGTTCTGCAGTCGTTCACAGTGTCTCGTTTACAGAGAATTTCGGTGTTTGAAAAACAAAACAATTCTGCATGTGTTTCTGTGGAATCTAAATCAGGTCATGGCCGTGCTTCATTGCAAGACAACCCCCATGTTCGTAGCAGTGTCGAAATCAGACGTCGTTGAGTTATAAAAGCGTTGATAGCAGTGTCTCGTTTTCAAACGCCTCATTGTATATCAACTCTGGCTGTGCCTCATTTCAAGACACCTTCCATGTGCGTAGCAGTGTCGGTATCAGAGGTTCCTCCACAACGAATTTCCCTCATCACCATCATCATGATCAAGTTCTCCCTAGCCATGTTGCCTCGAGCTATCCTTACAAAGGAACTTTCCAGCACCCACTGTACACAGTAATGCCGCGGCATGCTGGTAGCTCTCGGTCTGGGCGCCATGCTCCTGACGTTTCTGCACCCAACAGCGGTGCTCCTCAGCCTGCTGCAGTGAGCAGTGCCCCTCCTCAGCGTGCTGTGTTGAACGGTACTGTCCAAAGGATTGTTGACCTGGTGAAGGAGTTCGGTCGTATACCGAGGCGAAAGAAAGGAACGTCCGAGGAAGTACGAGCTGAAAACAAGTTGGCCAAACGTTTCTCCGACCACCGCGACAGCATTCCTAATGACGTTATGTTAGAGTTGCAAGCCCTCGAATGCGCCACGCCTTCAGAGTCAGCCGCTGTCAGCGCTGCCCTTCAGCGTTCTGATGCTCCTGACGTTTCTGCACCCAACAGCGGTGCTCCTCAGCCTGCTGCAGTGAGCAGTGCCCCTCCTCAGCGTGCTGTGTTGAACGGTACTGTCCAAAGGATTGTTGACCTGGTGAAGCAGTTCGGTCGTATACCGATGCGAAAGAAAGGAACGTCCGAGGAAGTACGAGCTGAAAACAAGTTGGCCAAACGTTTCTCCGACCACCGCGACAGCATTCCTAATGACGTTATGTTAGAGTTGCAAGCCCTCGAATGCGCCACGCCTTCAGAGTCAGCCGCTGTCAGCGCTGCCCTTCAGCGTTCTGCATTAAGCGGATCTCTGCAAACGCTCGTCGAGGACGTGAAGCAGTTCGGTCGTATACCGATCAGAAATCATGGAACGTCTGAGGAAGCACGAGCCGAAAACAACTTGGCCAAACGTTTCCTTGAACACCGCGAGAGCATTCCTGGTGACGTGATGTTGGAATTGCAAGACCTCGAGGAGTCACGCGCCGTCAGCGCTGCTGCTCAGCGTGCTGCAACCGAGGAGTTCAAGCGGAAGCAGAAGACCGATGAGCTCCTGCAGCAGGTGCGCGAATTCGGCAGCTGGCCGAAGGAGAGCGCTCAACGCCCGCTTGCAGAGCGGCAGTTGGCTTGGCACATCCGAAAAACACGGAAGGCCAAACATTTCTCACCGGAGCAGGAGGCCGAGCTTCAAACTCTGCAGCGGGCGGATACGAAGCCCGTCGGGCTCATGCAGCAGACGAAGATCGAGGAGGTCATGCAACAGGTGCGAGACCTCGGCCGCTTTCCGAAGGAGTCCGCCGGGCGTAGTGTTGCAGAGCGGCAACTAGGCTGGCTAGTTCGGAAAGCACGGAAGGCCAAGCAGTTCTCCCCGGAGCAGGAGGCCGAGCTCCAGGCCCTCCAGCAGTTGGAGACCGATGACACAACAGCGACTCGCATCGCGGAGGCGGAGGCCCTCCCAAACCCCATGGAAGGGTTCGCTGACGAGGCGCAGAACAGGATCGACCAGGACCTGCTGATGCTGGAGAGTGGCATCCGGACCAAGGCAATCCTGCGGCGCCTTGCCGTCTACAAGGAGCTGGTGTCCAGCCGCGGTGCTACTCAGCCCGCGCAGCTCAAAGAATTCGTACAGCGGTACGCGGAGCGGGTGCGCAGGGCGTCGGCCGCTTCCGCGGGGAAGACCTGCTACGTTCCCGGCGGTGAGGTGGAGGGGGGCCAGCTGCGCGTCTTCTCCGCCCGCCCCGTCATGACGGGGCCGCTCGTGTGCCAGCTCTGCGAGTGCGACTTTCTTACAGAGGAGGACTTTGCGCGGCACAAGCAGCAGGGCCACGCGGGCGAGG
The DNA here is from genome assembly GCA_963575745.1 of Prorocentrum cordatum. Lineage (NCBI taxonomy): Eukaryota > Dinophyceae > Prorocentrales > Prorocentraceae > Prorocentrum > Prorocentrum cordatum. Next base: position 444,190 of record CAUYUJ010022426.1, read on the forward strand.
CGGAATACCGCAAACGGGTGCTGTTCCTGATGACAGAGGCCGGCTGCAGGCCGATAGCCGCCCAGGAGAAGAGGATCATGGTGCAGAATTTTGCTCACTTCCAGCAGTTCTGTCACCCGGGCAGCAAGGGCAACCGCTTCTCGGGCGGCGAGGCGGTGCCCCGATGCGAGGCAGCCTGCGTAGTCTGTGCGCAGAAAGACTACCTGGAGCACCGCCACAAACTGAGCCTGTTTGGGGCAGTGCCGGAGGAGCGTGTCTTTGAGCACTGCGCCGACTCAGCAAGCGATCGTGATGACCTATCCGATGGCGAGGCAGATGCTCCACCCAAGCGTGCTCTGGTGAAGCACCGCGGGGTGTACTACTTGCAGTCCCCGGAGCTCGTGCAGAAGCTCCTGGACGTGGACAGGTACAGGCAGCGGTGGCCACTGATCCCGTGTGAACAGCTGCACGCGTCCAGCGTTCAGCATCCGGAGCACCCAGAGTGGCGGTGGCTGCTGCACTCCCGCCGAGTCCCTGTGGTTGCACCACCAGAAGCAACGGCGGGAACCTGCGGTGCTTCTCAGCCTGCTGCCGACAAGTCCGGCGGAGCTTCTCAGCCTGCGGACGAGAGGCCTCCGTGCGCAGGGGTGGGAGATGCCAACGCGTTGGTGTGGGTTTGTTGGGATTGCCTCAATGACCTGTGCGCCAAGAAACCGAAGATGCCGTTAAACGCCCTGGTCAACGACAACTGGATCGGCCGGGAGCTCATGCTCGTCCGCAACGCTTCGAAAGCTACTAAGATGCTGGCGTCCCTTGGCCGATGCTGTTGGAAGCAAGTCCGCCTCGGCAAGGGCGCCCCGGATGTCCAGCAGAAAGGCATCTCGGGCAACACTATCCTCTTCGCCCAGCCCACGGCGCAAATCCCGACCATGGAGCTGCCCCCGGAGCAGGGCGCGCTTGTGGACTCTCTGAACATCGTTTTCTCGGGCGCCGCGCACAAACTCCACAAGGCGTACTGGGCAACAGTCAAGCGCGGCGAGTATATGCAGATCGTGAGGGAGCGCAAGCTGCAGTGCGCAACCTTTTCCGAGGTATCCGTCCGGGAGGATGTTGCCCCGACACGGTTGCCGGAGGACGGCGTGCCAGACCACATCGAAGCCTGTCTGCAACCAGTGGACGGTGTGGACAAAGCCCCGGTACGTCTGTTGGGGCCAGCATCCAGGGCGCCGGAAGTGGGCAGAGACGACGAGGCGGGAGACGAGTCTGACGAGGAGACAGAGACAGACAAAGACGGAGAAGCAGCAGAACAGCCTGACATGGCCTACCTGCATGAAAATGTGGCAGAGGTCACAGTTGCAGTGGATCCAGTGCATGACATCGCTCCAGTCCGAATGATGCAAGCGCTGCAAGGCACGCTGGTGGCGCTGCAGGAGCAGGCAGCACGCATCGCCAAGAACGAGGTGACACCGACAGTGGCAGACAGCAGCGGTGCTCTTCAGCCTGTTGCCGACGAGGGCGGCAGGCATACGATGCGCAGCATGGTTCTCGATGTACAGAGTGCTGCTCGTTCGTTCGACGAGCGAGCGCAGGTGGTGCTGGAGAAAGCGCAAGCAGGAGCAGACGCGTGCAGAGCTGTGGGCCCGCACTCCTTATCGGTGCCTACGCAGAAACCCTTGAGTTCTTTCGACAGCAGGTCTTGGCCGGCGTGCTACACAGAGTTCTGGTTCGGGGACGGCGCGCCGAACCTCGAGCGGGAGCGGCCCATGCTGTTCGAACAGGTCTTCCCCAGGAATACTACTTATGCTACCAGTGTTGATAGTGGAGTCGATCCATTGATAGCAGTGTGTCGTTTGGACCTACATGTGTTGATAGCAGTGTCTCGTGGAGGCCTACATCCATTGATCGCAGTGTCTTGTTTGTACCTACGTGCGTTGATAGCAGTGTCTCGTTTGGACCTACATGTGTTGATAACAGTGTCTCGTTTGGATCTACACCCACTGATACCACTGTCTCGTTTGGACTTACATGTGTCGATAGCAGTGTCTCGTTTGGACCTACACATGTTGATAGCAGTGTCTCGTTTGGACCTATATCTATTGATAGCATTGTTCCGTTTGGACCTACATGTGTTGATAGCAGTGCCCCGTTTGGACGTACATGCGTTGATCGCAGTGTCTCGTTTGGACCTACATGTGTTGATAGCAGTGTCTCGTTTGGACATACATCCGTTGAACGCAAAGTTGCGTTTGGACCTACATGTCTTCATAGCAGTGTCTCGTTTCTTCGTCCTTCGAGGTCGCACGGCGCCTCATCAACCTGGAGGAGCTCGAGTACTCTCTCGCGACCGACGAGGAGCCCTACGAGGCAGCTTGCCAGAGCCGCTTCAGCTCGCCAGAGCTGATTGCCGTCTTCGGCGACGTGATCCGCCGGCTGCGGCTCTTGAAAGGCACTCGGGCGGCGATTGGCAGGAAAGGCTTCGGCACTGACCTCCAGATCCTGTCAGAGGCGTCGGCGGAGGATTTCATGGAGGCGCTAAACATCGCTAAGCCGGCCGACTGCATCGGCTCCGCCATTTCACGCCCGGGCATGCCTGCCAAGGTCAAGACTGCCCTCAGGACGTTGCTACTTAGCACTTCCGATGTCCCTGGCACGGAGGGGCGGAAAACCGCACTCCGCTTCAACGGGCACGGCAACAACCTCAAGTTCGGCGCGGCCAGCTTCTTCGTCACACCGAACTTCGCAGACACGTACAGCCCGTTGGTCCTCCAACTCCACGAAGGGCCCGGAAAGCGGAGCCACTTAGACATTCGCGGGGGCGCGGTTGGCGCGGTGGCCAGAGCCGGCGGCGCTTCTCAGCCTGCTGGCCCTGACCTGCGGAGTCCAGCTCCGACCATGCCTTCTCTGGAGCGGATGCACCAGATAGTGGCAGCAGACCCGCGGGCGCAGGCCAAGTTCTTCCTGTTGATGACGGAGCTTCACTACCGCTACATCATCGGCTTAGAGCGCCTGTTTGTTGGCCGCACAACGCTAGCCCGACAGGCGGTGACAACGGAGGACGACGTGGCAGCGTCTCTGCAGCCGTGCGTGGCCCCAGGCACCACTGATGTGCAAGCGCCTTTCGAAGCACAGGGTCGGGGCTTCACGCACGGCCACGGCAAAGGCCACAGCGTCATCGGGCCTACGATGGCGTGGCTGCGGTCGGCAGTGGTCGGAGGCCTGCGCACCGCCGCTCGGGAGCTGCGAACTGCGCTTCTTTCCACCGCGGAGACCGTGCAGTACGAAGCTGCCAACGAGCCCGCACGGCAGCTGGGGCTTCCTGACGTCGCGCCAGAGCCTTTCACAGCCAGGCAGCAACGACAGAGCCGCATGGACGGAGGGGAAGAGGAGGACGGCACCCTGCGCGACGAGGTGCCTCTCGGCCCGCCAGTGGAGCAGCCGCACCTGGTGGAGGAGCGAGCGCGGGCAGCCGCAGAGAACCGGATGCCTGCAATCGGCGCTGCAGCGTACCGGGGCCTCCCGCTCACAGGAGCCTTTCAGTCTACGTTTCCAAGCTACCGCCAACGAACTAGCTTCGGGCAGCTAGGTGGCGCTCCTCAGCCTGCCATGGCAGCCAGCCATGCTAGCCTCTTCCAGACGAACGAGGATGGAGCGATTCAGGAAGTCCTCAAGCCCGATGGCTCGCCGGCTTCGGTCGAGGAGATTACCGCAGATGCGGAGGCTTGGGCGGTAGCGTTTAGCCATGACTTCTTTTGCAACATCTGCTCCAACCACGAGCACGACTGCACCGAGACGTGCGTCAAGTACGTCAAGAAGAAGCTCGAGGCCAAAGAGAGTCTGCGCTCGAACAGAACCCCGTCGTGCCGCTTCTGGTTCTTTCGCATCCAGCAGCTATGTCTAGCAGGCCGCACCAAGCGAGTGCGTCGGCGCGGCAAGCCTTTGGTCCGGACTCCGTTCATCGACTTCTCTGATGACCGCAACCAGCGGTGCCGCTGCCAGGTCAAACGCGACCAGCCGTTCAGGAGCTCCAGCAACGACGTCTCTCAAGTGACCAGCCGGTGCAACGTGGATTTCCAGTTCTTGATGTGCGCGCCTGACGAGTCTGCCGAGGCAGCAAAAGTGCTTCAGCCTGGTGGTGCTCCTCAGCCTGCCCAGGACGGGCTGCCTGCGGCCGCCCCAGTTCAGCTGGCCAAGCGCAGAAGGCTTACCAAGAAAACGGCCAGCATGAAGAACCCAGAGTCGGCAATCGCATTGCGCTCATCCAAACAACTCGGCGGCCGCAAAAAGTGGCTCTACGGTTGTGGCTCCTTGCATCCGACAGATGCATCTGTCGTGGAGAGCTTCCAAGCTGCTTTCCAGAAGGCTTTCTCAATGGACTTCTACATCACGAAGTACCAGGGCAAGATGATGGAGTCCATGACGCCGCTCTTCCAGTCCATGCTCACCGGCATGCAGCGTCTGGAGCAGCAGGAGAGGGACGAGAAGGAGGAGGAAGCCCGGAAGGTGCTCAGTGAGGGCGGCGCTGATGGCGAGGACCAGACGCTGGCCAAACGGGGCCGGACGCGCGAGGATCTCGCTCGCCGCGCTCGGCGGGTCTGTATCCGCCTGGCGTCGATGGCGAACCGGTGCTTCTGGCTCTCCACGACGGAGGTGGCCGTGCATATCCTCACAGGCGGCGACTGCCTCCAGTCGCACCACAATGTGCGGCTCTTCACGAGACAACTACAGTGGGCCTGCCAGCAGTGCAAACGCTTGCTAAACCATGAAGGTTCGGGCGGGGAGACGCATAATGATCAGGTGCCAATACAAGCAGTCCGCATCCAGATCCCTGACGCCGACAACGAGGAGGAGGACGCAGCAGGTGACACCAGCGGTGCTCCTCAGCCTCCTGGAGACACTCCTGCTGGTGATGAGCAAGGTGGCGGTGCGGAGTGCGAGGACATGCACGTGTGCACCACCAGCACGAACACGGCCGACGACTACGCCCACAGAGGCCCTCGCCTGCAGACCATGCCGTACTACGTCTACAGGATGTACGTCCGGCGAGTCCTGAAGCCGAGCCGGGTCAAAGCTTCTGGACCGCGATTCTTCGCCTTCGAGAGCCACTACGTCTTGGCTCCGCGGTACATGCAGGAGGTCCACTTGACGCGGAGTTCCGTCCCCACCATCGATGGCTTCCAGTGCCCGACCTGGGCACAGGACCCCGAGCAGAACTCGCTCTTCAAGGCCCTCCTCTTCACGCCTTGGGCGTGCGAGTGTCCCCTCTCTTGTGGCTGCGTTACTCAGTACAGCCATATGCTGAGGAACTGCGACTGCCCCGCCGTGCGCCCATACTCGTTCGAGCGGGCGTGGCGGCTTCGGTGCGCGGAGATCCACGTGTTGGCAGCGCGCGCAGACTCCAGGAGCCGCCTGGCCCGCAAGAGGCTCGTGCTCGCGGACACGACCCTCTTCTCCGAGCTGAAAGAGCCCCGGGCGAACCTCGAGGAGGGCGAGCTGGTGCTCCTCAGCCTAGCGCACTTCGCAAGGTCCCAGCTGGCGCGGCGCATGCCAGCGGAGGCGGCACGGCGCATCCTCGCCTTCAGTGACCACCACTGCCGGTGGCACGAGGAACAGTGCACCCTGGCGGAGTTCTGCGCGCACGTGGCGCGAGACGTGCTGGCGCACGTGGACCTCGCGGCGGAGGCGCGGGTTAAGCCTCGGCCAGCAACGACTGCACACCTCGAGGCGGATGAAGACTCCGCGAGCGATGCCGAAGGGCTCAAGGGGCGAGTCCCGCTGGAGCTCGTTGACGTGGGTGGAGGCGGCGGCAGCGACGTAGAGGAGGACGTGGAGGACGCCGAGATTACCGAGATCTCCCGGTTTCCGCTGCGGGACCACGTCAGAGCAACCGAGCTGGCCCTACAGCAAGACCAACTGCAGCGCTTGGACCAGAAGGGCCGCCTCAGCTACGCCGATAAGCAGTTGAAGAACCTCGACCGAGCGTACAGCGGCATGCTGCAGCCAAGCTTTGCACTGCCAGCCAGCAGCGGCGCGCGGGAACATCAGGGCACGCGGCTGGACGAGACCTTTTCTGACATGCTCGCCCTACAGCGGCAAAGCATTGCGCTCCAAAAGAAGCAAGCGAGCCCGGATGGAGAGATCTTGCCCGATGCTGCGGACGACTGGCTCCCCAGCGGTGCTCCTCAGCCTGCTGCCGAGGACGCCCAACCAGAACTCGTTCCGCAGCTCTTGGCCATGCAGGGCCCGGCGGCTGTTGCGTGGAAGCTCGTCACTGATGCCCACTGCACGGAGGAGCAGATTGACGCGGTGGCGTTGTTTGCGTTGTCTCTGCAGAAACGTTTTGACGGCAGACCAGACAAGACAACGCATCTCCTCCCCGTGGCGTCCGCGACAGGCAACCACAGAGCGATCTGGCTCGGTGGAGGCGGTGTCGGCAAGACGCGCACCCTCTCCAAAGTGGTGGAGCCGATGGCCATCACTTACTTCGGCGAGCAGGGGTACCTCGGCAAGGCGCAGTCCAACCACGCCGCACACAACCTTGGCCCGCGCGGCAGGACCATGCATTCCTCCAATGGCCTGCTCATGTCGGATTCCATGCAGACAGCCAGGCTGCGCTTGACGCCACAGACGCAGAAAAAGCTGGATCGCCTCACAGGCACACTCGGCGTCGACGTGATCGATGAGCTGGGTGCTGTGCCGGGGCCTTTGCTGCATGCAGATGCACTGCGCACGACCTACGGCAGGGCGTTGCGCTACAACCTGGACCCCGCGAAGTACATGCGCCCGCAGGAGACGTGGGGACGCATGCCTGTGAAGATCTTGTGCGGAGACTTCTACCAGTTGCCGCCAGTCCCCGCCACCGCTTCCCTGCTGGCGCCTCACGCGGGCCAATCCTACGAACACCAACAGGGTAGGAAGTTGCTCGCCGACATCGAGTACGTCATCGATTTCGTGCAGATGCAGCGCTTTACAGACCCGTTGCAACTCGAGGTTCTCCACGCCATGAGAACTCCAGGCGGAAAAAAGATCTCTGACGAGAGCTGGCAGGCGATCGTCAAAACAGAGGTCGTTAGCTCTAGCGGTGCTGCTCAGCCTGCTGCCAGCAGCAGCCAAGCCGCTCAGCCACCTCAGTGGGACCCTCGGTTGCGTGCAGCACGAGGCTGGTACGAGTCGGCCTATGAGTGGCGCATCGTCTCTTACGCCATGCATGCACAGGCCAAGCTTGATGCGCACGATGCTGGCCAGCTGCTCTTTTACGTCCCAGCAATCGACAGACCAGCTGCGCGCCTCGCGAAGCCTGATTACGACGAGATGCGCGCGGAGCCCAACATCGGCGCTACCGCAAAAATGCCGGGGCTGCTGCCGCTCTTCGTTGGCATGGAGGTCATCCTGACAGAATCCGTCTTGCCGCCGAAGTATGTCCGTGGCGCGCCAGGCAAAGTGGTAGGCATAGAGCTGCACGCTCTGGAGCCTCCGGTGGAGGGCCGCCCGTCCATTGTCTCGGACGGCGTGGTCGTACTCTACTACATGCCAAAGGCCGTCTATGTCAAGATCGATGACAGCGATGAACTTTTCTTGAAGGCCGCGCCGGTGACAGCTGGCAGTGCTTCTCAGCCTGCCGGCCCCGACCTGCGCGGAGTGCTCGCGATCACCCCGCAGGCGCGCCCCTGGAAGTTCAAAGCGAAGACAGGTGGCCCGGCCATCGCGGTGTCCAGGACGCAGTTGACCGTGCTGCCCAAAAAGCAGGGGACTCTGCATGGCGTCCAGGGCAAGACGACGGACCCAGGCTTCATCGTGCACTGGACGTTTCCGCCAGGACTCAAGAAGGAGTCCATTTGGCTTGCCTACTACGTCAGCCTGTCGCGCCCCAGAAGCTTCAACCAACTCTTGAGCCACGGCTTGCCTGACCGGAGCATCATCGAATCCGGCCCCCCGGAACAGATCGCCAAGGCCTTCGCCGAGCTCTTCACGGACAAGATTGCCGCGACGAAGATCGCTTGCGCGAAGGCCCGACAGCAACTGGGATGGCCTGCGCGAGCTTGAGGAGTCATGAGATGCAGGTTGCGTTGTGGCGGTCCTGTTCAGTCTGTCCGTCTGCATTCGCGTGGTGCTTCTCAGCCTGCATGCGCGTGGTGCTTCTCAGCCTGCGCTCGTGTGCAGCTGTGCGCGGTGAGCCTGCACGTGTCGCGGACACGTTCTGGATCAGGACGGGGGGGTCCGAGCCCGAGATGGAATGCTAGCGCTCTGCAGTACAAGTGCTTTTCAGCATGCGACATCCTGCGGTGCTTCTCAGCCTGCAGGGTTCGCAGCGTGCGGTTTCGATGCGTTCCTTTTCAGTATGCGAGTTCCTGCGGTGAGCTCCGTAGCTCCGTTCCGTAAACATCTTCCAAGAGCCGCTCGCAAGCTTTTGCAGCTGGCGGTCTGCAGACGTAGTCTGTCTCAGCATGCGAGCTCCCGCACGCTTCGCCGGCTTTTGCTGCGCGGACAATTTTCTCACACACGTCAGCGCCGTTTGTAGGCGTCAGAAAAACATGTAGACATTCACGAAGGGCTCAGTCTCTATATCGTCACATCATTACATACGCAGTCGTCGAACACATCGGTGTACATTCAGCGCTTTGTCCTTCTAGCTAGGTCGCTTCGTGCTGAGGCTGAGGCTGATGCAGGCTGAGGGAATGCTGCCAGATATGCTCCTACACATGGCTGTTAGGTTGCTTTGCCGGGATAATTGATTGTAATGGCCGTCTTGGAGGGCCTCTTGAGGCTCTCTTGGGGCTTTTTGGCGGCCTCGACGGCAATTTTGAGGTCATCTTGGGCGATTTGGAACGATTGTTCGGCGACTTGAGGCCGCTTGGATTGTTTCGGGGGCGTTCCGGTGCCGTTTTGGCGCGCTCCTGGAGCGTTCTGGGGGCATGAGCCGAACGTCGCGCTCTGGGCGGCGTGCGGAAGCCATTGTGTGAGAAGGCGCGGTGGTGAGAAGAACAGCTCACCCCACCCGACTTTCTGGGCTTTCCGGCGTAAGGAGGGCTTCTTCGCGGCACTTGTGAACGCTCCTGGACAGTGCTTTTTGGGCAGGTTCTTGACGCTTGTTGCAAGTCTGTAGGGGCCCCGTTGGGAGTCTACCGAAAGGAGAGCACATTGTAGCATCGCTTGCACTTGCTTGCGTGCTCGGGGGGGCATTTGGGGGGCCTCCTGGGGCCGCTTGGGGGACTCTTGGGGGCCTCCTGAGGGCCTCGTGGGGGCCTCTTGGGGCCTCTTAGGGGCCTCTTGGGGCCTCGTGGGGGCTTCTTAGGGCCGAGGGCTCGAAATGTTGTTTCGTGTTCCCTCTCTGGGGCCCCTTTGGGGGCGTTCTTGGGGCCCTTTTGGACCGTCTTGGAGGCTTCTTGGGCCGTCTTCGAGCCCTCTTGGGCCATCTTGGGGCCCTCTTGGGGGCCTCTTGGGCCCTCTTGGGGCGATCTTGGGGGCCTCTTGGGCCGTCTTGGGGCGTCGGGAAGCCGAAAAGGTGGAAGCTCCCAAATCACTCAAAAACCTAAGGAAAAGCAATGAATTTTGCCTCCTGGGGCCCTCTTGGGAGTGCTCTTGGAGGCCTCTTGGGGCGTCTGGGGGCTATCTTGGGCGTCTTGGATCGATCTTGTGGCATGTCGGATCCCTCCTGTACCATCTTGGGGGCCTCTTGGCCTTTCTTGGGGCTCTCGGGGACGTCTCGGAGCCCTGTTGGTGCGCTCATGGAGCGCTCTGGTGGAGTCGCCCGGGGATCAGCCGGGACTCGCCCGGGGTACTTTTCGTCCGGGGACCCCCAGGGGCCGCCCCGCGCGCGCGAACTAGAGAATTGTTAACCAGTCACCGGAGATCTTAGCGCGCCTCTGGCCCGTTGGGCCGGCGAATTGAACCATGTTTCCTCTGCTAAAACGAATCGCGGTGCGGGCGCCCGCCATATTGAAACAAGCGGCGGCGGCGGCGCGGGTGACTAGCGCCGACGCCCTGACGACTGCACGAAGGCAACATGCGCGACGCAAGCGGCGTCGGGGACAGCAGCGCCTCCGATATAGGGGCGATTGGGCCAAAACGGCTACAGGCAGGAGAGAAAGAGGAAGCGGGGGAAAGAGGCGCCTCGGCTGGCGGGCGGTGCCAACAAGGCTATAAACAGAAAAAAGACGAGAGGGGGGGAGCAGAAAATCAGGGCGGAAAAGGAATCCTCTGTGTCTTTTTCCCTCCTTCCCCCCTCCACTATAAACTCTTTCGCCGCCGACGACGACGACGACTGCGGCATGGCGGCGACGGTGACGGCGACGGTGGATGGGGGGTGCTGCACATGCCCGCTGTAGTCGTCGACGACGACGACAACGACGACGGCGGACGCGACGACGACGACGACAACGACGGCGACGACGATGGACGACGACGACGCCCTGCGTACGCCATAGTTGCAACAGAAGACAAGATTACGACGACGACGACAACGATGACGACGACGACGACGACGAGAACGAGGACGAGGACGACGACGACGACTACGACAACGGTGGCGGCGGCGGCTGCGACGACAACGACGACAACGGCGGCGGCGACGACGACGACGACGCACGGCGGATGCCCGATGTGGCGGTGGGGGGTACTGCGTAGGCCCACTGTAGTCGACGACAACGACGACGACGACGACGACAGCAACGACGACAACGACGGCGACGACGACAAGAACGAGGACGAGGACAACGACGAGAACAAATACGACGACGACGAAGGCGAAGACGACGACGATGACGACGACGCCGAGTGCCGAGTGCCAACGACGACGACCAAAACGAGGACGAGAACGTGAACGAAGACAAAAATGACGACGACGACGACGACGGGAACGAGGACTGGGACGACCACCGCTACGACGCCGGACGACGACGGCAACGACGACGCACTGCGGATGCCCTGGGAGGGGGGACAAGGGGGTGGTAGGCCCGCTGAAGACCACGACGACGACAAGCACGACGACGGAGACGACCCACGACAACGACCACGACGACAACGCACCCCAATCAGGGCTATATGGCTAAGGGGGATAGAGCGATAGGGCTATAGGGCTATTGGGCCATAAGGCTATAGGGTTATAGGGCTTAAGGCTATAAAACTATAGGGCTACAGGCCACTCCCGGGCACGCCCGGGCACCCGGGCACCCGGACACCCGGGCACCCCCGGGCACCCGGGCGTGCCGCGAAAATCGGCGACAAACCGAACCTAACCATATGAATCCGCTTGGGCCCCTACAGAGGCAAGCTCTGATTGGGGAGTATCAGTGTTTCCTTTGTTCCGCTTTTTCCCCCTCGTATTTGTCAGATTGTTCCTTGTTGTCCTGTTTGTTCGTACCTTGTTCGGAAGGGGGAAACGTCTTTCCTCTGTGGCGGATTACAAAAGGGATCCTTTTTGAGGTGAATTGCAAAAGGGTTCCTTCTGTGCGGGTTACAAAGAGAATCCGTTTGTGGCGCATTCCAAATGGACTCCTTGTATTGCACCTTGCGAAAGAATTCCGTATGTAATGGGTCACAAGAAGATTTCTGTTGTGGCGGCGTACAAAAAGGATTCTTCTTGTGGAAGCTTACAATCGGACTCCTTGTGTGGCTGGTTACACAATGATCCTGTGTCCGGCGGATTATAAAAAAATGAATTTTATGCGGGATACAAAAGGCTCCACCATCCGCAAAGAAAACCGTTGTGTAATTTCCCACAACAGAAATCCATTACCAATTCGCCACGAAAGGAAATCGTCCTCCACAAAAGGAATCCCCCTGCACAGGATTACAAAAAGGATTTCCTTTGCGGAACCTTACGCGCAATGATTCCTAGTGTCGCTCCAATGTTCCTATTTCCCTTTTCGCGTACTGAAGATAATGTGTGGTTTCCTTGCTTTCGCTATGTTCTTACAGGTATGTTTCTTTGTGTCTTGTTTCCCTCTGTTCGTTTTCCTTGTTCGGCGGGACGAGCGCCTTTCCTCTGAGGCGGCGGTGCAAGGATTCCTTTTGAGTTGGATTAGCAAAGGGTTCCCAATTTCTGTGGGTCATAAAAATATTCATTTTGTGACGGATTACAAACAAATCCTTCTGTGGCATCTGAAAACAGATCCCATGCGCAATGGCTTACAATAGAATTCTTTTTGCGGCGGAGTACCAAAGGATTCTTTTCGTGGAGGCTTACAGCAGGACTCCTTTGTGGCGGATTACAGAAGGATCCTTTTGGCGGCGGATTACGCCATAATCTCTTTTGTGCGGATTGCAACGGGATTCCTTTTCAGGCGGACCGCCCCCGCTCCCCCTCCTCCTCTTCCTGCTCCTCCCATACTATCCCTCCTCCCGTTCCTCATCCAATTTCCCTCCTCCTCTGTTTCTCATCCCTCTCTCCTCCTTCTCCTCCTCCCCCTCCTCCTCCTCCTCCCCTTCCTCCTCCTCCTCCTCCTCATACACATCATCCGCCTCCTACGCGTCCTTTTCCTCCTCTTCCTCCTCCGCCCCTTTCCACTAATCCTCCTCCTCCTCCTCCAAATCCTCCCCTCATCCTCGTCCTTCTCCTCCTCCCTTCCCTCTCCTCCTTCTCCTTCGCCGCGTCCTTCCCTATCTACCACTACCGCCCCCCTCCACATCCTCCTTTCGTTTTTCTTCAAGCGGCTTGAAGTATGGGGAGGAGGATCAGGAGGACTGAAGGGGCAGGAAGAGGATGAGAAGGAGGGGAAGGTGGAAGGAGGAGGGGGAAGGGGAGGAGGAAGCAAGCAAGCAAGCAAGCAATAACCATAGGATCCATGAGAGTGCTACATATCACGCACAGCCACAAAGTTGGATCTACGTGGCCTCAAATGGCAGCCCCCTCAAGGGCCACTCCCGCAGGCGGGGCACGCACAGGCCCAGCGACCGCCCAGTGAGGCGATAGCCTCTCGGGGGCCGGTGGCGCTGCCCGTCCATAGCAAGAAACCCACTCAGAGCTAGGGGACTACCCCCCTCCCCCTCCCACGCCCTCTCGGCTTGGCTCGGGGTCTAGGAACGAAAACTCGACCGGCGTCTTCTGCAACGGCTTCTAAAATATACTGGTCAATGCTATGTGTGAGAACAGGCAGCCTCACTTCCGAAACAACGCCCCCCACCTCAGAAGGACCCCCTCCCAAAACTCCGCGGGCCTGGAGCTCGAGGTATCGAACGCTACCTGAAAACGCCGCGGGCACCGGGGGCCGACTCTGGGGAATCTGATTCCAACCTCTGGCAGGTCCGGGTATTGCATTGGCGGCGCGCGGACGGGCTCACGCAGGCGGCCTCACTCCTCGCACCTCAAGAACTCCCCCCCCCAGGCTGCAAAGTCAGCGGATCCGCCGGCACAGCCTCCTGGTGGCAGTCGCGCGCCGGCAGCATTACGACGCCATGATCCGATGGAGCCCCAGAGCACGCCGGCGCCGTTACGACGCCCGGCTGGCGTTGCCCAGGTGGTTCAGATGCGGGGCGCGCCAGCGCCGTTACGACACCCGGCGCCGTTACAGCACTTTGCTGGTCTTTTTCCATTGGATCTGAAGCCGAAAGGAGCAGGAGAAGGAGGAGGAGCCTGGGGAGAACAAGGAGAACGAGGAGGAGGGGAGATGGAGGAGTGGGAGAGGAAGGATGATGACGAGGAGGAGGGGGAGGGCAAAAGAGAATAAGGAAGAGGCAACGGATGAGGAGGGGGAAGAGGAAGAGGAGGAGGAGCAGCAGCAGGGGGAGGGGGAAGGAGGGGCATGAGCGCGAGGAGGAGGCCTTGGAGGGAATGTGCGAGAGAGAGAGAGAGAATGAAGATGAGATTGAGAGAGAGGGAGATCGAGAGAGATCCTGAGAGAGAGAGGATAAACATTCATGACGGATAACAAGAAGGATAACAATCCTAGACATGGGAGAAGCAACCGAAAAAGAAAGCGACGATGGGAGCCCAAAAACGTACCGTGACAATGGCCCGGACTTGAGTTTTCGGTCACCTTGGAAGCCAGAAAATTACCACCATCGCCGAGATCGGGATCGTCTTCCCCTGGTGGAGGCACACCGCCGATCTTGGTGCTGGTGTCAACCTCTAGGCCTGCGACCCTCTCCGTGCTGAAGCAAGCCTGCCAGCCTCCGGACCGAAACGCGCTCGCAGCGTTCCTCCTGCCGGGAGGCCGCCCGCCCCCCCTGCCCATCATCTCCTCGTCGCTCGGACGCCCATTCCCTATGTTTTTTGTTGGGTTTCGTGCGTGGTTGTTTCGCAGGATGATCCAGGATGCTCCTTAGTAACCCCCGCCGAGAAAAGTGCACGCGTCCGAGCGATACCAAGTCATCAACTGTCGTGGACAACGCCGCGCCGTGACGGAACGCCGAGCCGTCCCTTCCGCTTCCCTTGCGGCGCGGCGGAACGGCGCAGCGGGGGACCAGCTCAGGGGGTGAAACATGGACCGTGGATCGGCGTCGCGTCGCCGATACATCGGCGACAGGCCACAGAGTTAGCGAATCCAGGCGCTGCTGTGCCAGGTGGGCTTTCGGGCCCCTATCGGCGATGAATGGGCTATTGTGGTCGATGCCCCCTCCCCCCTGAGCCTATCGCCACCCAGCCGTGGCCCCTGACCTTCCACCGTTACGCCCGCGCGCGCGGGAAAGCCCGCCTGCCAACCACCACCGTCGCCACCACCACCACGAGGAGGAGCAGCGACCTGGCGGCCCGCGCGGAGGCTGGTGCCAAACTGCGCGCGCAACATGGGCGCTTTTCGGCTCTTCAGGACATGTCGGCCGTCAGGAACCCTACACACATATATATACACTTAAATAAGTGTGTATATATGTATGTGTATATATAATATAGATATAAAACTATAATTACATACCTATATACCTAAATACCTACATGCATATATACATGCATGAATGCATACATTAATACATGCATACAACCATGCACGTCTGCATACGTTCGTACATATATACCTACATACATACCTGCATACATACATGCATACATGCATGCACGCCTGCATGCATATACACATACATACATGCATATATGCATACATTCATCCATACATACCTACCTACATACCTACCTACCTACCTACCGACCTACCTACCTACCTACCTACCTGTCTACCTACATACATGCATACATACGTACATACATACATACATACATACATACATAGATAGATAGATACATACATACATACATACATACATACATACATACATACATACACACTACATACATACATACATCCATCTATCCATACATATGTGCATACACGCATGCATATATACATGTACACATACAAACATAAGCATGTATGTGATCGCGAGGGCACCGCCAACTCTGGGACGGAGCTAAAACTCGGACAACACAGGCCCGAGACAAGTCAGGGATCTCTGAGATCTGGCGGCTCTGGCCTCTGGAGCCTGTATCGAGCGCCGCGGCCGTTCCAGTTTGCTCCCGGACACTGAGAGCGTGGCGGAGCGGCATGGAGCGATTCTACCCTGTCCCAGGCCCGCCCGACAATGGCAAGCGCCAATCGCGCCGCAAGCTCGCTGCCCAGCTCTTCAGCTTGCGGAGCATGGAGGCGGGCAAATCTCGCGCGAGTGCGCCAGGCCATGCATGCGCGATGGCGTGCGATGTCGGGCTCCCAATACATGCCCTCCTGCCACTCCACTGAAGGGGCCCTGGGACACACAAATAAATACACACGAATAACAGGATTCCCTATATTTTCCAATATTGTCTGGGTTTGTGTCTTCCCCCCCCTTCCCATAGTTTCAGTTTTTTCCGGGGGATCGACGATTAATTGTGTCTATGTGTTCTTGTTCTCTCCTGATCCACGTCCAGCAGCACTTTCGAGGCCCCGCTATAGGCGAGACGCGTCGTCCGCTCTGCCCGCCTCCTGATCTGCCGTTTCTGCGCGCATCATCACCGCATGCAGAACTCAGTTCGGCACACGGCGGTTCCTGCACGTCCCTCCTGGCAGGTGCCCGCCGAAGTTCCAAGCCTTGCGGCTCCAACCCTCGCAGCAGTCAACATGCCCCCGCTGGGTCGCAAGGGGGACGCTTGCCCTCAAAATGTGAGCGTCCTGCCCCAAAACTTCTGTAGGCCTCGGGTTTATCGGGGGATAAGAAACTTTCGGGGCGCAGCTGCTGGCTCGCGCCGAACTGCGAGCCAAATTCCTCTGAGAGGCCACGCTGAAGCAATGCTTGGGAAAAGATCACTGGGCGGCTGGGACCAGCGTCGTCTGGTTGGGGCAAATCCTTCTAATCCCTGGAGCGTGTCCTTCGATCGAGGCGCACCTGATGGCAGGCGGGTGTCTTCTTCCACGCGTCTGCTGCCCCAAAAAACGGTCCCCCCACCGGTGCTGTCCAGCTGCTCGCTTGCGCCAGGGCACCGCGCTCCGCGCGCTCGCCGTGCCGATTGAGCGTCGATGAAGCGTCGGCTAGCGTCGACTAGCATCCACTGCGTCGGTTAGCCTCGATTCGCTCGCGCGAGCAAGATGGTACGTACGGGAGGCCCCCATGAACTGCCACAGAACAAGTGAGGCGGGGAAGCTCGAGGACGCACTAGCTCGGGTCAGCGCAAGGCCAGGTCAGCCAGGGCACCGGCGGGATCCCAGCTCGGTCGGTCAGCAGCCACCAGACCGGGGCCAGCAGAGGGCGGAGCGAAGGGACATCGGCCGCACGTGGCTCCCACACACGGGGCAGCCAGAAGGGATCGGCTGACCCCCGTGCGGGCTGACCCGTGAGATCCGACGTCGCGAACAGACACGAAACCTCGTAGCACATCACGGCGGGAGCCCGAGGCCCCACTCGTTGCACCGCGTGTCGAGCCGGATCCAGCTGTGACGGCCCCGGGGCCCGACACGTGGCGAAGACGTTTCATCCCCCTTGGCGCCGACCCCCTGTGCGCGGGCCCCGAGGAGGAGAGGAGGAGGAGGAGGAGGAGGAGGAGGAGGAAGAGGAGGAGGAGGAGGAGGAGGAGGAGGAGGAGGAGGTCCCCGCGTGCCCGCCAGCCATGCCGCCCGCCCCGCGGGCGACGCCGACACCAGGACGGGCAGCGACGCGTCGCAGATGCCCTCGCCAGCCTCCCGCGCGGCCGGGGGGGAGGGAGGGGCACCAAGGGTTCAGAGTGCAGCCCCTCCTCCTCCTCTCCTCCTCCTCCTCCTCCTCCTCCTCCTCCTCCTCCTCCTGTTCCTCCTCCCTCCTCCTCCGCCTCCTCCTCCTCCTCCCTCCCTCCTCCTCATCCTCCTCTTCCTACCCTCCTCCACCTCCCTACCCCTCCCTCCTCTACGTCCTCCCTCTTCCTCCTCGTCCTCCTCCTCCTCCTCCTACTCCTCCTCCTCCTCCTCTTCTCTCGTGCTCCCTCCTCCTCTTCCCGACAACTCCTTTCTCTCCCCCGCCTCCGCCGTCTTCCTGGCCTCCTCCCTCCTCCCTCTTCCTGTCGCGTAATCCCCCCTCCGCATTCTTCCTCTCTTCTCCGTGCCACCCCACCTGACTCTTTCATCCCACCCTTCCCCAGCCTGTTCCTCATTCTTCCCCAACCCCTCCTCTTTACTCGCGAAGCAATACCTCTGATCACCTCCTCCTGCTACTCCTCGTCCTTCGCCCCCGCACCATAATGTATTTGTCCATATCCTCCTTCACCTCTTCCACATCCTCCTACACCTTGCCCTTCCCTTACTCCATCCCCTCCTCCCTTCACCTATACATCCATTCACTTCCTTGTCCTCCTCCTCCTACTCCTCCTCCATCTTGCCATCCTGTTCCTCCCCCTCCGCCTCCTCCTCCTTCTCGTGTTTCTTCCTTCCCTCCTTCTCCGTTGTTCCCTCCGCTTCTTTCTAGAACACCTGCGAAGATGCACGATCTGCTGGGCGCACACGTCTGTCGCGAACTGCTTCCACCACGCGCACACCGCATTTTCACAGTTCGGCCCTGCGCATGAGCGTATGAGCGTATCGATCGGAGCGCTCCCGGTCCTTCAGAGCATCATGTTCCACCGCAGCGCTGGCCGCACTCCAGCATCGGCGCTTTGCCCCCGTTGGTCAGGCAGGCGCTCTCGCCCGAGCGCGGGCGGCGTGGCTGGATCCGGCACCTGCCTCGCCGTTGCCGCCCTTCCCTCCCTCTCCCTCCTGCGCTCTGCGCTCGTTCTCTCGCGCTGCTCCTGCGTGTTGCCCTCTTCCTCGTGCCACGGCTGACAGCAAAGGCATCAAGCGCGCGACTGAACTGTTGCTCCCTTCTTCTCGCGCAGCACGTCATATTGGGATGTTGAGGTAGACAAGGTGGGGGTAGGGAGGAGTGAGGGGGGGAAGCTTCTTACCAGAGGGCTGCTGTTAAGGAGGCGCCGGCCCTACATTTAAAGACACGGCCAGCACCTTCTAAGAAGCAGGGGTGCTTTCAAGAAACCTTCCCCCCTCCCCCATCCCCTACCAACCTCTGCGCGTTACCGAGGGAGGGAAGCTCCGCTATTGTCTAAAAAGCGGGTTGGGCGCGAATAAATGGGGGGCGATAGATGGTGGGGAAGAAGAGTACACTTCTCGGGCCCTACAAGGCCCCTTCTTACAAACCTCGTTGCCCCTCACTTATCGCATCCCCATTGCGCGTCCTCTGAGGGGCCTGAAATCCTGAGCCCCCGGCCAGGCTGGATGGTTCGGGCTCTTGTTGGCGATCGCAGCCGGGCAAGGCTTTCGCTTTCGCTGCCGGGCATGGCCGCCACAATTGTGTTTAGCTTTGAGCCCCAAACTCCTAGCCCCCCAGAGGGGGGACGATGCTTCCTCCTGCCGAGTCGATCCCCCAAACGATCTGGTCCTCTCGCCCTCCCGCCTGCTCAAACCACCTTCTCCTCCTCCTCCTCCTCCTCCTCCTCCTTCTCCTCCTCCTCCACCTCCACCTCCTCCTCCTCGTCCTCCTCCTCCTCTACCTCCTCCTCCTCCTCTAGTCCCACCAGCCCTTTGGGCGTGAGTGGTTTAGGGAGCTCTCTCTGTTCTCAACCCCTCTTCTTGCCCTTCGGGGAGGGGTTTACCCCTCCCCCTACCCCCTCCCCTGGGCCTGGAGAGGGGGTTCCGCGGGTCGTTGGAGGGGTCTTTTCCGACTCCTGGGAGGGCTACGACCCTCACGAGGATTCTGGCCCCGACGGGGGGACGGAGATAGGCCCCTCTCCTCTTCTTTGAAGCCCAAATCATTGATTTTACTACGGTTTTGGCCCCATTTTGGCCTCCTGCGGGGGCCGCGCTCATTAAAGCTCATAGCAAAATCATTGATTTAACGAAGGTTTTGGGCTCATTTTGTCCTTATCAGGGGGCAGCGCTCATTTGCGCTTCTGAGGAGGTCGCAAGAGGCCCCAAGATGGCCCCAAGAGGCCCCCAGGAGGCTCCCTAGAGGCCTCCAAGAGGCCCCCAAGAGGCCCCCAAGAGGCCCCAAGAGGCCCCCAAGAGGCACCCAAGAGGCCCCCAAGAGGCCCCAAGAGGCCCCCAAGAGGCCCCCTAGAGGCCCCCAAGAGGCCCCCAAGAGGCCCCCACGAGGCCCCAAGAGGCTCCAAGAGGCCCCCAAGAGGCCCCACGAGGAGCCCGAACGACTCACACCAGGAGGAGGGGCCCGAACGACTCACACCACGAAGAGCCCGAACGACTCACACCACAAGGCGGGGCCCGAACGACTCACACCAGGACGAGGCGCCCGAACGACTCACACCACGAGGAGCCCGAACGACCCACACCACGACGCGGGCCTCGAACGACTCACACCACGAGGAGCCCGAACGAGTCACACCAGGAGGAGGGGCCCGAACGACTCGCACCAAGACGAGGCGCCCGAACGACTCACACCACGAGGAGCCCGAACGACCCACACCACGACGAAGAGCCCGAACGACTCACACCACGTAAGAGCCGCCAACGACCTCACACCTGAAGAAGGGGCCCGAACGACTCACACCTCACACCAGGACGAGGAACCCCAAACGACTCAAATCACGAGGAGCGCTTTCTCTCCCTCCTCCTCCGCTAGTCCCTTCTCCCGCTCCCACACAAGGAGGATGTTATATATATAACAGCGTAGGAAGGGAGGAACATCGGGAACAGGGGAGATATGCGGGGCCAAGCGGACACACGCCTGAAAAACACGACTGTCGGCATGCTTCGCGAGAGTTGCTGCTGTGAGATGGGCTGGTGGGGATACGCGAAGCGTAAAGAATTACCTCCTCCTCCTCCTCCTCCTCCTCCTCCTCCTCCTCTTCTCTTCCTCTTTCTCCTCATCATTCCTTTCCCCTCTCCCCCCCTGCCCCCCGCTCCCCCCCCCCCCGGAGCGCGCCTGGTGGCCAGCGTGCCCGCTCGTCGGGTAGCACTGCTCCGCCCACCCTGCGCGCAGGAGGGGCCGGCGGCGATCGGAGAGGGCGGGCGCGGCGCCCCCCCCCCCCACTGAGCATCGTTCATCGGCTACACGAAAGAATGATCCTGGGTAAGAGTGACCTTTGGTGCGCGGCTTTTTGGGCGGCCGCGGGGGGGCCAAACCTGGGCGCGCAAGCCGCTGCTCCTGCCCCGTTTTCAGCCACCTGGGGACCCATCTGTGCCCGCACCAAGGGTCACTCTGGCGAGCGGTCACTCTTACGTCTGGTCGAGTTCCACCGATCCCCATCCCCACCAGCGTGGGCTGGGCGACACTGGCCGATTTCCCCTCCTGATGGGGATATCGGCTGCTCTCTTCGGATTTCGAGGGGCATCTCCCCAACTGAGGTGGTGAGACGATGGGGCTCGAGATGCGGATGAGGATTGGGATAGGGATCGGTGAAACCATACTGACCCACCCCGGCTCGTCGGTGCGGAGGGAATGATGTTTGCCAATATCGATTCACTTACACATGCATGCGTGTACATGGATGGGCGATTTCGACGAAAACCCTGAACCCAAAAACGTGTTCATCTCCTGGGGGCGCATCTTTTACTTCCGCCGCCTTCCGCCGAGCTTCCGCCGGCTTCCGCTGGCGAAGGCAGCCTCAGTTTACTTCCGCCGACCTTCCGCCGCCTTCCGCGGCGGAAGAGATGACAACTCCTTCGATCCTCGAAGGCAAGGCCTGTTTGGAACGCCCCATATGGCCTCCACCGTGCTTCCAGGCACGAGGTGGAGTGTTCCCCTGGCTCTGTACTCAGCATTGTAATGTCCAGAGTATTTTCTGAGGGTGGAGGGCTCAGGGTGA
>CAUYUJ010022426.1:465446-532946 GCA_963575745.1 Prorocentrum cordatum
CTCCAAAATGTGAATTCACATTTTCCTTTTTCCCAAAATGTGAATTCACATTCTGGCCCCTTCATAAAGAATTCTACACAACACTCCAAAATGTGAATTCACATTTTCCTTTTTCCCAACATGTGAATTCACATTTTCCTTTTTCCCAACATGTGAATTCACATTTTGCTTTTCCCCACAATGTGAATTCACATTTTGCCCTGGCCTTCAAGATCCCCAAAACTGAGGCGCAGTGCTCCGCATGTCAGATTGGCTGGGCAGATTTCGACACTCACCTGACCGCTTTCGTGTGTTCCAGCCATTTCTTTTTGCGCCCTTAGCGCGCGTTGCCTTCGTCGCCTTTCCCGAACCCCCCGCCCCCTAGCTTCCTTTCCCCTCAAGTCTCGCGCGCGGGTGCAGGCGGGGGGTTTCAATTAGTTCCCCCCCCCGAACACAGCAATCGAGGATGTATCGCCCATTCATGGCCTTTAGAAACATCATTGCCGGGACCCTGCGCCCGACCCCCACTTTCACCCTCCGCCGGCGGCGGCAGCGGCGGTGGCGGCGGCGGCGGTGGCGGCCGCGGCGGCGACGGTGGCGGTAGTGGCAGCGGCTGCGGCGGCGGCGGCGGCGGCAGCGGCGGCGGCGGCGGAGGCGGCGGTGGCGGCGGCGGATTGGCCCCCAGTAGCTACCCCATCCAAAGACGACTGCTGAATATGCTGAGGTTCGGGCCAGACTCGGGTGCTACGTATGTGTTGGGAGGGCGGGTGGGAGTGAGCGAGACGGCTTGCGGGCGGGGGGAGTCTTGATCACTGTTCCCTATTAGTGAACACCCCCTCCCCCAGGCGACTGGGGGCCAACCCGGGTCCATGACAACACCCCCCCCACCATCCCTGTCAAAAAACAATACAGAGTACACTTGGCGGCGGCGGCGGCGGCTGCGGCGGCGGCGGCGGCGGCTGCGGCGGCTGCGGCGGCGACGGCGGCGGCGGCGGCGGCGGAGGCGGCGGATTGGCCCCCAGTAGCTGCCCATCCAAAGACGACTGCTGAATATGCTGAGGCTTGGGCCAGACTCGGGTGCTACGTATGTGTTGGGCGGGCGGGTGGGAGTGAGCGAGACGGCTTGCGGGCGGGGACGGGGTCTTGACCCCTCCCCCTACCCCCTCCCCTGGACCTGGACGGGGGGGTCCGCGGGTCGTTGGGGGAGTCCAAGACGGCTCCAAGAACGAAAAGGCGGGAACGCAACACAAGATTGATTTCTTAGGTTTTGGAAGGATATTGGCCTCTTTTGGGGCCCAAGAGGCACTCTAGAGGGGCAACGCTAATTCCCACCCGCCCTTCTTTGATACATCTCCCCCAACATGGCCCCAAGAGCGCCCCGAAGGCTCCCAAGAGCGCCCCAAGAGGGCCCCAAAAGGCACAAAGAGGCGCCCAAGAGGCCTCCAAGAGGCTCCCAAGAGACCCCCAACCGCCAAGAGGCTCCAAAGACGGCCCAAGAGACCCCCAAGCTCGCCATTGTCCTCCTCCTCCTCCTCCTCCTCCTCCTCCTCCTCCTCCTCATCATCATCATCATCATCATCATCATCATCATCATCATCATCATCATCATCATCATCATCATCATCATCATCATCATCATCATCATCATCATCATCATCATCATCATCATCATCATCATCATCATCATCATCATCCACCTCCTCCTCCTCTTTTTCTTCCTCCTCCCTACTCCCCCTCCTGGGAGAACAAAAAGCCGACACCAGCACCAAGAAAGTATTTGTTTCACGAAATGTCGAATTGCGTTTTGGACCAGCGCGAGCCCGCCCTGGCCTGAGGAATCGCAGAGTGGGCGAGGAAAACGGGGGAAGGGAGACGTCGCGCAGCACGCAGGAGGGAAAGCAGGAAATAACAAGTGCAAGCGAGAAGCGAAACTAGCGGGCGCTCTCGGGAGAAGAGGGAGAGAAGAGGGAAGGCTGCGGCATTCCCCATGGCTGAAGCTTCACTCCCCCCACCGCCGCCCTCCACCACGCCTACCCCCGTCCGCCCGCCCCCCTCTCATTCCCCCCGCCCCTCACCCACCCTATGTCCGCCCGCGTCGCATCCCTGACCCTCGTCTGGCCCGACACCAAGGCCCGACGAGTTCGAATCCGCCGCTCTCTGCGAAAAGGGGGCGGTGGCCGCCCGTCGCGGCCTGGGCATAAGACCGTGGCCCCCTCTTGACCCAAGCCCGCAGCCCGTGGCAACCTCCCGAAATCGTCGAGGGGTTCAGCTCGCACATGGGGCCGCCGTTCCAGTGGGGGTCTTGGTGCTGGTGTCGGCTTTTTGATGTTGCAGGGAACAAAAAGCCGGCACCAGCACCAAGACGCCACTGGAAAAGTTCGGAGCGCTTTCCCTGTGGGGGCTGAGCGACCCAACGAAGCCAAGAAAGCTTGAGATGGCTCGCATTGCTCTCCGACTTTGCAAGCCACGGTGCTTCCATGATAGGGAAACGTCCCATGCAGCTCATGGCGCCCCTGGGGCCCACGGGGTTCCCATGGCCCGCGGGGTTCCAAGGCTCAGAAACCAGATGTGGCCCTGACGAGTCAGGGAGCCAATGGTGCCCGCGCGGCATGCTGGGCCAGCGCGGCACGTTGGGCTTATGCGCGCTGCGGCGCACGTTCGGCCCATGAAGCCCTTTGTGGAACTTGTGGGGTTCATGGGGCTGGCTGGGCTCGCACGGCCCGCGGGACTCGCGCGGCCCATGGAAATCCTAACGCTCACTTGGGGAACTGGAGACGGCCCGTTACGTTCCCACGCGCTCAGAGCTGGCATTCATCAACTCTGGACACGCGAACCCGAAGACACGGGCGACGGCATTCAACAGAGGCTGCAATGTTTTCTTTTCTGGTGGCTTCTTGGTGTTGGTGTCGGGTTCCTGTGCGCCGACCTCCCTCTCCTCCTCCTCCTCCTCCTCCTTCTTCTTCTCCTTTTCCTTCTCCTCCATCTCGTCCTCCACGTCCTCGCCCTCCTCCATCTCCTCCTCCTCATCTTCCTCCTCCTCCTCCTCCCCCTCCTCCTCCTGCTTCTCCTCCTGCTCCTCCTCTTCCTCCTCCTACTCCGACGACGACGAGTTCTCCTACATCCTCCCCCTCTTGGGGTATATGGCAGCTTACCCCGCCCTTTGTTCTTCTGCATGCTCCCCCGCTTCCCTCATCACCTCCACTCCCCTAGGACTCATTTCTGGACGGGCTGGCGGGGATGGCCAGGCGGACGTGCAATCCCAGGGAGTCTGCAGGCGGGGGTACTTTTTTTACAGCCGCAGGCGGAAGCGCACAGCGGCGAACAGTCACGGTCGGGCTGCGGCCGCGACTAAATTCCCGAGCGCGCGCGGGGCCGCGGATCAGGCGGCAGGTAGCGGCAACATCAGTCGAGCCTTACACCCGATCCGAAGCAACAATCGTTTCAAACGTGTGCTAAGCATATCCGAAACCTTTCGGGGGGAGTGTTCCTGTACTGCAGCGGGGCATACAAGTATGATGCTGTGGGGCAAATAATTAAACAATAACCTTACATGGATATTTTTTCATGCAAAAAGAAATCGTATCCAGACTATTGGTTGACTATGTTTGAATATTCCTCACGTAGGAAGGCACGCCCGACTTAAAACTGAAGAGGTCCTGCTCCTCGCCATAATCTCACAATTCCTCAGTCGCGCACGACTGGGCCTCGGACTCCTCCAGAATGGCGTCCACTGGCGTTGTTGAGTCCAGCTCATCAAAATCAAAGTAAGGGTCCAAAAGAAAAAAGCGCCCTCCAGGCGGCGCCGTGGCGGCGGTGCCACAACCGCAGACGGGAGCAGCGGGGAGGTCGGCATCGCTGCCGCCAGGCCCGCCGCACCCCCAGACGACGTCCTGCGCGAAGCGCGCCAGCAGCTCGGAACTGAAGAGGTCCTGCTCCTCGCCATAAACCCACAACTCCTCCGTCGCGAGCGACCAGGCCTCGGGCTCCTCCCAACAGGCGTCCACTGGCGTTGTCAGGTCCAGCTCATCGAAATCGAAGTAAGGGTCCAAAGAAACAAAGCGCCCTCCAGGCGACGCCGTGGCGGCGGTATCACAGCCGCAAGCGGGAGCACCAGGGAGGGCGGCATCGCTGCCGCCAAGCCCGCCGCAGCCCAAAACGACGTCGTGCACGGTGCGTCAGCAGCTCCTCCTCGCTATAAAGCCACAGTTCCTCCGTCGCGCACGACTGGGCCTCGGGCTCCTCCAAAACGGCGTCCACTGGCATCGTCAGGTCCAGCTCATCAAAATCAAAGTAAGGGTCCAAAAGAAAAAAGCGCCCTCCAGGCGGCGCCGTGGCGGCGGTGCCACAACCGCAGACGGGAGCAGCGGGGAGGTCGGCATCGCTGCCGCCAGGCCCGCCGCACCCCCAGACGACGTCCTGCGCGAAGCGCGCCAGCAGCTCGGAACTGAAAAGGTCCTGCTCCTCGCCATAAACCCACAACTCCTCCGTCGCGAGCGACCAGGCCTCGGGCTCCTCCCAAACAGCGTCCACTGGCATTGTCAGGTCCAGCTCATCAAAATCGAAGTAAGGGTCCAAAGGAACAAAGCGCCATCCAGGCGGCGCCGTGGCGGCGGTACCACAGCCGCAAGCGGGAGCACCAGGGAGGTCGGCATCGCCGCCGCCAGGCCCGCCGCACCCCCGGACGACGTCGTGCACGAAGTGCGCCAGCAGCTCGGAACTGCAGAGGTCCTGCTCCTCGCCATAAACCCACAATTCCTCCGTCGCGCACGACTGGGCCTCGGGCTCCTCCCAAACGGCGTCCACTGGCGTTGTCAGGTCCAGCTCACCAAAATCAAAATATGGGTCAAAAGAAACAAGGCGCCCCCCAGGCGGCGCCGTGGCCGCGGTGCCACAGTCGACGGGAGCACCGGGGAGGTCGGCATGGCTGCCGCCAGGCCCGCCGCACCCCCAGACGACGTCGTGCACGAAATGCGCCAGCAGCTCGGAAATGAAGAGGTCCTGCTCTTCGCCATAAACCGATAGCTCCTCCGTCGCGCACGACTGGGCCTCGGGCTCGTCCCAAACGGCGTCCACTGGCGTTGTTAGGTCCAGCTCATCAAAATCATAATAAGGATCAAAAGGAACAAGGCGCCCTCCAGGCGGCGCCGTGGCCGCGGTGCCACAGCCGCAAGCGGGAGCACTGGGGAGGTCGCAATCACTGCCAGCAGGCACGCCGCAGCCCCAGACGACATCGTGCACGAAGTGCGCCAGCAGCTCGGAACTGAAGAGGTCTGGCTCCTCGCCATAAACCCACAGTTCCTCCGTCGCGCACGACTGGGCCTCGGGCTCGTCCCAAACAGCGTCCACTGGCGTTGTTATGTCCAGCTCATCAAAATCAAAATAAGGATCAAAAGGAACAAGGCGCCCTCCAGGCGGCGCCGTGGCCGCGGTGCCACAGCCGCAAGCGGGAGCACTGGGGAGGTCGCAATCACTGCCAGCAGGCCCGCCGCAGCCCCAGACGACATCGTGCACGAAATGCGCCAGCAGCTCGGAACTGAAGAGGTCCTGCTCCTCGACATTAACCCACAGTTCCTCCGTCGCGCACGACTGGGCCTCGGGCTCGTCCCAAACAGCGTCCACTGGAGTTGTTATGTCCAGCTCATCAAAATCAAAGGAAGGATCAAAAGGAACAAGGCGCCCTCCAAGCGGCGCCGTGGCGGCGGTGCCACAGCCGCGGACGGGAGCAACGGGGAGTTCGGCATCACTGCCGCGAAGCCCGCCGCACCCCCAAGCAACTTCGCGCACGGGGCCTGACACCCGTGCTACGTCCTGGGCCTTCAATTTGCAATGCCCATCCTTCTGCGCAATAATCATACGAAACATCGTTGCCTTTCGCAGTGCCCAACTCTTCCGCGCTGTCGCGCACGATTCGGTATCGGGGTTCATCGAAGTGGCTCCTACTATTCACCCTATCAAGCTTGTGCCAACGCGTGGAGATTGGATTGCATCATCGGGGTGACGTGCGCAGCCGCCCCCTGACCGAGAGCTGCACTTGAGCCAAAATGGCTACGGAAACTGGCGGGGATACGCGAAGCGTTTAGAATTCAGCACGCCCCTCAATTTCGCGACCGTGTGGGAGCTCCACCCACGGCCCCAATGAGAAAACATGCCTGCCTCGCGCACGCGGGAAAATTTCAGTACAAATTCCGGCACACCCTTCAAACGTCCCGTGCAACTGTGGGAGCTCCGCAGACGGCTCCAGTGGGAAAACTTGCAGGGCGTACGCAGGCCCATTTCGGCACACCTGTCACACGCTCGAACCACTGGAAGAACTCCATTTACGGCCCCAGTCGGACAACTCGCCATACCTTTTCGGCACAGTTGTTCCTCCAGTAGCGAAGCGACACAATCGCCATGCGCTGAACTGGGTCACGCTTGGGCGTAGGTCGTAGGTGAATGCCCGCCTCACGTAGCAGATGAGTCCACGTGCGGCCGCACTGGGAAAGCCTGCGTGGTGTACGCGGGCCGGTCTAGGCACACCGTGCACGCGCTTCGTACTGCGCGTGTGGGCGAATTGTTGCAAACCCATCAACTCGCACCACACATTCCCGACAACACTCCCGCGCTTCTGCTCGCATCCGTTCTTCTGGCACTGGGGCCTTCGGTGAAGCTCCCAATGGGGTCACGAAACGTGTGAGGGGTGTGCCGAATTGGGTGTGCGGGACAGATGCGGGCGGCGGTACTGGGGCCTTCGGTGCAGCTCCCTATGGGGCCACGAAACGTGTGAGGGGTGTGCCGGAATGGGTGTGCGGGACGCATGCGGCCTACAACACTGGGGCCTTCGGTGGAGCTCCCTACGGGGCCACGAAGCGTGTGACGGGTGTGCCGAAATGGGAATGCGGGACGCATGCGGCCGGCAGCACTGGGGCCTTCGGTGGAGCTCCCTATGGGGCCACGAAATGTGTGAGGGGGTGTGCCGACATGGGTGTGCGGGACGCATGCGGTCGGCAGCACTGGGGCCTTCGGTGGAGCTCTCTATGGGGCCGCGAAACGTGTGAGTGGCGTGCCGAATTGGGAGTGCAGGACGCATGTGGCTGGCGGCACTGGGACGAAGAGTGTGAGGGGTGTGCCGAAATGGGTGTGCGGGACGCATGCGGCCAACAACACTGGGGCCTTCGGTGGAGCTCCCTATGGGGCCACGAAATGTGTGAGGGGGTGTGCCGACATGTGTGTGCGGGACGCATGCCGTCGGCAGCACTGGGGCCTTCGGTGGAGCTCTCTATGGGGCCTCGAAACGTGTGAGGGGTGTGCCGAATTGGGTGTGCGGGACGCATGCGGCCGGCAGCACTGGGGCCTTCGGTGGAGCTCCCTATGGGGCCACGAAACGTGTGAGGGGTGTGCCGAATTGGGTGTGCGGGACGCATGGGTGTGCGGGACGCATGCGGCCGGCAGCACTGGGGCCTTCGGTGGAGCTCCCTGTGGGGCCACGAAACGTGTGAGGGGTGATGGTGCTGATGACGGCGATGATGATGATGATGATGATGACGATGATGGTGATGATGACGGGTAAGAGGAGGAGGGAGGGGGGAGGAGAAAGAGGGAGGACGCGGGGACCGTCTCTTCAAAACGAGGACCCAACAACACTGGTTGGTTGGGAATGCTAGCGTCCTCTCCGCCACGTCCTTGCCCACGCGGAGGAGGGGAAGGCCGAATACCGAATGGACCACGTGCTTGTACAAGAGCAGATCAACAAACTTCAACACAGACGCAAACATCATGGAACACGTACGCGATCCTCCGGAATGGAAAGCTCTCGCTCAGACAATATCTGGAGCTTGGGAGAGGTTCCAGACGAAACACAAATGTGAATCGTTATTCTAGCTCGGCCCGAACTCCCTGGCAGGAGAGCACGGAACTGTGAATGCAAGGCATCTGATATGTCCTCTGTTTCTCTCCCTCCTCCTCTTCCTCCTCCTACTCATCATCCATGTCTCGTCCTCCCCCTCTACCTCCTGGCTCTCCTCCCTTGCAGCCCTGTTAGCGAACGCATTGATCATAAACTCTTCAAATCCGACTTTTCCCGCCTACGCGACGGACGGTGCATGACTTCGTGCTCGCCTTTTTGTGCTCTTTTTCGCGCCCCTGAGAGGCGGTTGCATGGCACACGCGGGCCCATTTCGGTACACCCCTTCACACCCTCCGTGCCCAATTAGAAGCATATGCTCCAATAGCTTGGCAAGACGTCCTCCCAACGTCTCTTTACATAGGCGTTTCCAAAAGAGAAGGGGCAGCGGTGGTTCGCAGTAGGTGGCAGACGTGTTTGATTACGACTGGGCAACAAAACGCGTTGCATTGTATCACGCCAACTGCATGGAAACTAACCGCTCTGAAGCTAGTGGTAGCAGGTTGCCCCGCCAGGTTCTGAGTGTGTGATACGAACCTGGGAAACAGCGAGTGAGAGGGGAGATTGCAAGAATGATCGGTATGTCGATTGGTGTGTACACAGACGCACGCACACGCAGAAAAAGAGGGAGACACACCAGGAACTGGCTGGCGCGATATAGAGAGAGAGAGAGAGAGAGAAAAAAAAAGAGAGAGAAAGACAGAGAAATAAAGAGAGAGAGAGAGAGAGAGAAGAGAGAGAGCGAAATAGAGAGACAGAAAGAGAGAGAGATGAAGGACAGACACCGCGAAGCAGCGAGGCCACCGGAATTGCGCCATCAACTTCACACCCGCTATATGCATGAAGGATGTCTCTGCAATCGCCCGCGGCTTCGAAGACCAAGAGTCAAGAGGCACAGGGCCAGTCCAGCCAATGGCAATGAAAGAAACTGGCATGGGAGAAATGCAGATGTCAACAATAAGGCCGAGCCGTTCGGGGCACATCGGTTGGATAGACTGGCCGTGGACCTCGACATGGTCATGACTCCAGCCAACCTGCCCTTGCTCCAACCCAACCCTCCACCTCACCCACCTGAAGACACTGCGCTACACAAGCTCCCTGCTGGCTTCGTGCAAGTGCCCTCTGTAACATCACCTGGTCACCTCGTTTCTCGAATTGTACCGCAGACGCGGTGACGGTCCACCGGAGCATGCAACTGCGTCCAAAGGAACTTTGCTGGAAGGTTGCATGCTCGCAGAAGCTTCGCGTTCAGTCCTGCACCTGAACGTCGACATCCCGACCTCGGCATCGCTCGGACGTCCCTTTCCCGGTGTATTGTTCGATTCTGCGCGTGTGCATTTTTCCGCAAGGTGACCCACCATGCTTCGCGACCGTCTCCGCCGAGAGAAAATCCTCTGAAACTGAAACTGAAATGGGACGGAAAACTGCCCGAGTACTGATATGCTACACAGCACGCTGCTAGCACGCCAAGACTGATAACTACGCCTCACTCACCCGCATCACTGCGGAGAGAAGACCACGGGCGGTAAAATCGCTCGGCGAGCGAACTCTACTCCGTCATGCCACCTCGTCTGCACCATTCCACGGCTAGCGCGGGTGTCCGTCCGGCCAGCCAAACACGATGCCCCCGTGGACCGTCTGCTGCCCGGCGGGAGCAGCGAAGCCCGGCGTCGGATGAACCACTCCCTGTCCCGGTATCTGCTCAACTTGGCCGCCCAGCCCTGCCCTTTCCGGGGTGGTCAAGGTGCTCCTGCCAATCAAGCACCCTCCAGAACCAGCGCCGGGACCAGACGCCCTGCTTGTTGCACTCGGCGGCGGCGGCGCGGCCACGCTTCCTGAAGTAGCACGCCGGCTCCTCACCAGGGCGTGGCGGCACCCGCATGATGGTGGCAACCATCCGGCGTTGAAGGATGTCCACCTCGTCAGCTATGCGACGCTGCGGAGGCCATCGCGACGACCGGAAATCCATCTGAGGCAAGACTGCCCGGCCCAGGAGGCGAAGGCGCTGAAGTCGAAAGTGAGCCTGGTAACTCAAATAGCATCCGATTCCATGGGAAGCGGATGGCAAATAGCGTCCGGTATCGTACTGAGGTGGTTCAGTAAGAGGAATGGACGGATATGATCGGATAAGATCGATTTAGTGATCTTTCCAGCACATAGCGAACACAAGCAGTGTTCGGGCAAATAGGGCGCGCGTGCCTTGAGCCAAAGGCAATGGCGCGCGAGCTATACTCCCGATACTATAACATCTCCCAAAGAGCTACCCTTAAAGTCGGGAGGGGAGGAGACGGAGAGTATAGCCGCGCAGCCGTTAGGCTCTACAAAGGCCGCGCGCGCGACTGTTTGCAAGAAAGAAAGCAGTGTGTACAGTCTGGCCTAACACCAGACTGTAAGGCGAGTTTCCTCGCAAAGCATTTCACGCAAATACAAGATAGCCCTTTCGGACGATGCAGGGCTATCGGCTCAGCTAGAGGTAAGCCAAACGGGCCATATCTCACCGAGCAAACGGGTATTAAGGCAAAGAGCCTGAATCATATAAAGCCGGCTCGTTGCCAAGCGTGAAATGCAAGGCTCGTTTCCGAGCAACTCGAAGGGCGCCTCTGTAGTAGGCGCCCATGCTGGCAAGTTGGACCGCGGGGGGCAACAAGGACAGACTAAAATTGATTAGACTTGGGTTTGTTTCTGTCCTCAAGACCCCGAAGGGAACAAACTGCTTCACGTCATACTTGAATGACTGAGTGCCTGACATCACTTCCAAAAGCAGCTCCCGATCGATGCTTCCCTTTGTATGCCCATCTGCGGTCATATCTCTAGTATCACACCACTGCACGTTATGTACTATACATATATCCATGAGCTCACGTATCCAGCTGATATGTCCAAGCAGAGTCCGTTCTGTCGGTATCTTAAGATCCTTGCTTGATAATGACTTATAAACCGACTCAGCGTCTATGGTAAGAGATACTTTAATGGCTAGGCCACCAACTTCACGCATATCTCGTAGTTGTCGTGGAGCCAAAGCCCCTGCCTTGAGCTCGTGGAGAGGGATGAGCGTAGGGTAACACTTATCGAGGTCATGCGCAGCTGCGAGTGCCTCCGCAGCATAACTAGACCTCACATGCAGTCGGTGTGATTTGCATAGTCCGTCACAGAGGTGAACGACGGATTTGCCTTGGGGCGAGTTTCCTCGCCGTAGTACATTGGCCCCGCGTATGCCGTAGCCCTTGGTCTCATCATCCTCCTCCCCGGTGAGCATCCGATACCCCGAATCGCTGTGTATGTCAATTTCGTTCGTCGGCTTCATCCGAGGGAAGGTGATGCGTTTCGGGCTGCTGATCAGCTTTCGCGTCACAGCATTCAGTCGTCTGACTTGCAGGTTGGCGGGCTCTTGGATTTTCTGGAGAGAGACCACGTATACCATGAGCCAGATTTGCGTAAGAAGGGCATAGGCGAGGGCTCCTCGCAAGCTGACGAACATGTCGGTAATGAGTTTCGTGGCTTTGGCATCGGCCGCCGCTCCTGTAAGTCCTGTGTGTGTGTGATAGGACGTAGTTGTTTGATATACTCGTCCTGATCCATGATCACATCCCCTTGGTCATTCTTAGTGTAGCGAACGGCGCAGTTCGTATATGAGTGTTTGTTAAGCTTGCATTTGCCAAACACCTTTTCGACACGTTGTACATAATCGTCTATATTTTCTCTAGGCCTGTCATATTAATATCATCGACATGTTTTGCCGTTAGCGAATCTTGGCTGAATTCAAATTCAGGATCATAACTGGTCGGTGCAAGGCCTATAGCTCGTGTGGTCGTACGAAGTTTGAGAGAGAACGCTCCTGGAGCGTCCTTTGTACCCGTTCCTGGTTTGAGGCACCTGAGGCAGTGTCGGCTTTCGTCATAGGATGAAAAGTCGGGTAGTGTACGAAGTACCTGGGCACTTCCCGGTGGAAGGGCGAAGCAAACCATGCGAGTTTCCTCGCCGGTGGCACGGGCAAGTTCCTCATAGGTCAGACCCTTGAGGAACGCCTTGTCGATATCCATGGATGCTAAGATCCACTCTGGATGGCATGCCGCCTCACTTGCCAGGAGTCTCTGGGACTGCCTTCGGGCGGTTCCCGAGACAGTTTCCACGTCGAAAGCCTCAGTATCCATAAATCCACGAAGGACAAGTCTGAGACGAATGGTTTTAACGTTCTCGGTGCCCACCTTCACAAACTTCCACTTATATACATACCTGGATGTCATGTTGTTGGAAGCTTTGGATAAATCATACATCTCAGAGCATCGGTTATCAATCCAGATTTTGAGATCAGTGTACAAAGCTTCACTAACCTCTTTTGGATGTGCTGCTATGTCGGCTTTGGTGAGTAGGTCATCTTCTTTGACTACCACAGCACGTTTAGCAGCAGAGGATACATATACTCTCATCGTTGCGACCATGTCAGTGTCGAGCTGTGCAAGTTGAGTCTGATCCAACACTACCTTTGACATTTCTGATGTAAAACATAACTCAACATAGGGACCATATTCATCACTGTCAAGAGAGTAGCTCTCATCAGGTGTGGTTGAGCAGAGAGAGATTAGACAGGGCTCTCGTGGTTCAGGCTCGTCTCCGAGCGGTTCCGACAATGCGATATCTTCTTCGTCCACAGATGCTGAAACCAAAACACATTGGTCGGGCAGCATGGTTGTTGGGACGCAGTCGAGATAATCGTCGGTAGTTGTCGTGGGATGAAGGTCCATACGTAACTCGTCGTACCACTCTTCTAGTATCATAGCTTCGATATTATGTTCCTCGTTTTCTTCATAGATTGTCGACAGACGGCCTTCACCCGGCGATGGAGCACCTGGGGTATCTGGTGCAGGCCTGTTTCCAGGCGAATCGTGTTCTCCAGACGTGGTGCTTGAGTGCTGATATTTAGCCAGGTCGTCGTGAAATCCTAAGGAAGGGACACGTGAAGTCAAGCATTGGATAAGTCTGGAATGAGTGCTACCAGTAATTTGAGAAATGTTCAGGCCAGTGCCCACACACTCATAGTAGTGGAAGGCTGGGCTGATATCATTGTCGTAGTGGACCAGCGTAGACCCGGTGGCGTACTTTACTGCAGGTAGACTTGACACACTTTTGGCCAATCTAACTGCTACTACGTGTTCTACTCGGAAATAATTTCGCACGAGATACTGTAGTGCTAGATGTACGCGCGGGTGAAACTTGCTGTCGTCTGGAAGATTGAGATTTCCCTTGTAGTCTGGGATGTAGCCGAAGACTTTGGCAGGTTTCCCTGCGCCGAGGTGCGCCACATACGTAAGGACGGTTTGCATGGCCATATGATCCATGCCAAGTTCCCGTGCGAGGAGACATTCAATGTATAGTGTGTGACGAGCATCAGGATACATCACAATTACCTCACGAGATCCTGCTGTGACAACAATATGTCCTCTTTCAGGCACGTTACGGATCACAGGGAATGGGCCGTTCCAGCCTCCATGATCGTCCTTAGTGGCAGTGGGTCGATGGTAGTCGACCAGATCCCCTGCTGAGTAAAGGCGAGCACCATCTGGAGCCGTTTTAGCCCTGAGAGCACGATTTGTCTTGGCCACAGCAGTGGCTTGAGTTATGGCTTCTAGGCTAACTTCCCTCACACGGCGTCCCCGTTCATGGCCTGATGTCTCGGGTCCCTTGGGAAAGTCAAGGGTGTCGAGGTCAGGAAAAAAGGAGGGCTGACGTCCAGTGTGTGCTTGGCATGGCGATACCCCGTTGTAAAACGCGAAGGCGTTGGCAACGAAGATGCCTTCAGCCAAAACTCTAGTGAATACAACAGGGATGTGGTGTCTATTCAGCTCTTCCTCAATCATGTGGAAGACGCCCCTGAGAATGCCGTTTCGTGACTCAATTGAAGTCGCGTGTTGGCCAGGCGCTCGGATACGGAGTTCCGTACCCTTATTGGCCATCATATCCTTAGCGGCATCATTGTTCAGGGCGCCTTCTCCGTCTGAGTATAAGACTTTGAAGGGTCCATGATAGGCAATCCAGCAGTAGTGGTAGGCGTCAAGTATAGTATCACGTTCTCTGTCGGAGATTTCTTGGCCTGCTGCCAGGCGAATACAACGGTCCATAATGTGAAATATGGTCCGTTTCTTGTAAAACATGAGATCCATGTCGCCTTCGTCGAGCCAATTACCAGGAAAGCTCACCGAAGGTAAGGTTGAGTTTCCTGGACGTTCCCATGCTCTGCATTCCCGACAGGTATCGCAAACTTCTTTGATCATGTTCAGTCGAACGTTGTCCAGTCCCACTTTGCCTAGGATTAGCCTCATCTTGGGTTCCTTCGCATGATACCACCGCAGGTGCAGTTTACGGAGTTCCTTTTTAACGACGTGAGGTTAGTGACTACGGAGATTTTGCAGACTGTGCTGGATGTCGAATCTCGCCCAGCCGGGTAGTCGTGGAGCCCCCGAGCCGGTGGAGGCAAGAAGGTTCCTTGTAGCTCTCCGCAGTCGGTCTCCTTCGTCAACTGCATCTGGTGGTGGTGGTACGCCTTCTAGGCGGCCACGACGGGCCGCTACCTGTGGCGCTTCGTTAGAGGACGCAGAAGGCGTGTTTCCACGCTCGGGGGCGTCTCGTAGCAGGTCGTAACTGCTGGCGCCAGATGTCGGATCAACGTTACCGAAGGATCGCGGTCGTGGTGGCCTGGCGTGTGCGCCTTGGCGGCCACCTGACGCTGAAGCTTGGCCCTCACCAGGTTTAGGTAAGGGTTTCCACCAAGCTGGCACGGTCTTACCTTCGGGGTCGTGGTCATCTGGAAATTTAAATGGTTCAGCAAAACGACATTTACCAGATTCGGTATCGAGGTGGTTCTTAACACCTTTGCTTCTCGTAAGATCCCTCTGGCATGCGGGACATGGCCAATATACAGAGATGGAATCATGATACTCACACTGCGTAGGGTCTCTGTTGTGGCTAGGACTGTCCTTTCGGGCGTTGTCGATGCATGCCGGGCATGTGGACACTTTTGGGATGATACGATCACCGATGCGTCTCATACCTTCGCCTGGTTCGGCTTGATCAGGAAGGTCAGCAGGGTGAGCTTGCGCAGTACTTGTAGGCGCGTTTCCGCGCGTAGTATCAATGGCTTTCGCCGAATAGACGGCTTCCACAAAGGCAGACTGCAGTCGTCGAGTGTATTTTTGTGCCCGCGAAAGCTCTCTGTTGCACGGTTGTGCGTGCACATGCTGACCGTTGCATTTGAGTCGCTCAAAGGGCTTAAGAATCGTCTCGTCATTGCTGGTGATATTTGTCGGCTTCTTAATATAGTCACCAGCCGTATCTTTGAGTCCCGTCGCACACTGATCAATGCGTACGGTTGTAATGTGCGGTCGGTTGACAAGTTTCTTCCATGGGGAAATATCATCCACCCATGTTCCTGTAGGTTGTTCGCGTATAAACCACCTCCGAGCATCATCTGGAGCAACAGCAATTTTACCACAATAAGTTATGTGTAAAAATCTTATTTGTGGTGCTGTTCCCAAGTGTTGTGATTGACTTTGTAGTTGTAGTAGGATGGTGGTCCTGTGGTGCGGCAACTGGGTTGTAGCATGGCAACTCGTACGTAGCATATAGCGAAGTAATGATCTACAACCCGCTGCACCGAGGGGTCTCCCAGGTCGACAGATGTGGTCTTGTCTAGGTTGCCTCCTGAGGAGAGTCCCCTTGAGAAGGCAAGCTCTGAAATACAACCCTCACCGCCACAAAGCTCCAACATATCCACGCAAGTGTTATGACCATAGCATAGTGTAGCAACTATGCTGTATATGTCAGCGTGTGGGCATAGATGCGGGGAGGGTAAGGAACAGGTCATCGTCCTCATCGGAGCAGCTCAATAAGGACGTCAGTACTCCAGGTCACCATAAGGTCCTGTCCGAGTCCTGACCAGTCGTCGCCGCAATCGTCGTTTCCGTCTTCAAGGTGCTTTTTAATGCGACGAGGCTTGATGCCTGCTTCTTTTTCGGCTTTGAGCCTTTCCTTCTGCTTGATACGCGATTCTGTAGGTAAGACTTGCTCGTTTTGTTCGCCGGTCTGCGCGCCCATTGTCGCGGTTGGGCGGGTGCATGCGTCAATCGCTAGAGTCGGGAGGGGGAGAGAACAGTCATCTATGATGACGCGTCGAGGTTTCTGTGGTGATTGAGTCGGCTCGTTTCCGAGCAAGACCGGTTCCTCGGGTTGCCAATACAACCGAGTGCTGATGTTGGCAACCCCGGCAGGTAGTGGTGCATGCCAACCAGACCCTGTTGGTTGATCGGCGACTGAGATATCCTGAATAACCGCATTGGTATCCAGGTTAATCGTTACACGTCGGATAACATCAGACCATTTCGGTCCTCCTTTGTTGGTCGTCACGTAGTGATGGATGTTATGGTCCGTGCGTGTATAGGTGTTCAGATATATTGGCACGTTTCCGTGCGTGGTGGTGCTTCTCAGGATTTTGCCGTTCAGGTGACGGATGAGTGCGGTACGTGTCTGAGCTCGCCATTCAGCATGCCGTACCGTATGACCATACCAATCCAACACATGTTGTGGCATCGCCTGTTTGCATGTACATGCCCACAGTTTCGAGCTGATCGGTATGGATGTCGCTGCCTGCATATAAGTACCACTCGGTGTACTGTCTTGCATATTGAACCGAATACCGAAATGACACAAACGCATCCGTATCACTGACAACTTAAGATCTTCCAGGGTATCACGTACTGGAGACAATTTCCAAACATATCCTGGGGGGACCAAATATTATGATTTTCATGCGGAGTTTCCTGGCTTTTATCAAAAGGTTCTGGATACGTGACCAATGTGGGGCCACTCTCTTTCCTGGAGTTCGTACATACCAGTCACCCGGGGTACTAATCCATATGAGAGTATAATCTCGACTGATCACCGCGCCCAGGTAATCTGTGCCCACGCTCGTCATAAGCTCATTGTGGGAAATACGGTCACAGATATAACCTCGGGTGCGGAGGTCGGCGCAAGCCTCTCTCGTATCTTCAATGACAAAAGCCCTCTTACTAAGGCAGGTTACCCCGCTGTCCATGTTACCCCCCGGCTTTTCGGCCAACAGGCAAGACGGCGAGGGGGCGACGTCGCCCTGCCATCTTCAAGATAAAGAAGATGTGTCTGCAATGTCTGCCAGAATCTGGGCTTCCCTCAGATGCTGGAGCTCAGCGCTGCAGCGCGCCGTGGCCTCAGAGGCGGATTGCTCCGCAAATGCTGTCAGCATGGATGGATTATCCATCAGCTGTTTCAGCACGCCTTTGGACCTCGCGTCGCTGACTGTCTGCAGCTCACGGTTAGTGTACCCCATCACTATCCTCCGGCGGGACCGTACAGCGTCCATGGGTACACTTCCACCATGCTGGGCCAGTGTCCTGGCAACGAAGCAATCGAACGTTTCAAGATCGTCGATGCTGTCGCCTCGCATAGTGGCCTTGGCGAGCGTCTCCATCAACCCCTGAGGCAGGTTTCCCTGCAATTGCTCGCGCTCCTGCGCCGGGGTCGGCTCGCCCGTCAGCACCGTCTGGAATGACGTGCTGCTTGAGCTCGAGGCGGGTTGCCCCGCAGCTCCAAAACGATCACACCTGATCGACAGATGCCCTGACGGCAACTTCGTCGTCGGCATGATCTTGGAGCCCTCGGGGAGCTCCATCTTGACCTGCCCCTTCCCAGGGAATATCAGCTTCTCCTGGCCGCGTTCAAGCACAATGATCGTGCGTTTGTCCTGCATACTATCGAGGCCTAGGATGGCTGGCAGGTCTTTGCCACAGCCTGACACAATGTTCGTCTTGTGCGAATCGAGCTGGGTCGACCCCTGGTACTCGCAGGCAATGCTGAATGTGCCTGCGGTATCCGCTGGGGCCGACCCTTCTCCCACTCCGTTGATGTTCAAACGAGAGCGGGGCTCGAACGTACAAGTACGGCCGTGTGCCTCAGAAGCCTGGACGAACTTGCGGATCGTGTTTTCACCCATGATGTTGACCTTCGAGCCTACATCGATGAGGATAGAGTTTCCACCATCGTCCGAGAACGTCTTACTCGGCTGCTTGATGTGCACCGTTTCTGAAGTGTCGGCTGTGCTGTTTGGCGGGTTTCCCCGCAGGTCAGTTGTACTCCCTGGCGGGTTACCCCGCATGACGCTGGCATACGGCCTGCCTTCGGCCATACGTACCAGGTCGATGTACTGGAAGTACGACACGTGCTGGACGTGATCGCCACGCTCCTCCCGCCAGTTGGCATACTCATCACGTATGCTCTTATACTGCTCGCGGGTCGTGTGTCTCGTCAGCGTCAGATACGAGTGAAGGGCAATATCTTGCAACCCCTCATTCGTGAGGTGATCCCTGTACTGCAGCCACTCCTCGAACTCCTCGCTCGTCGCTGTGATGTCAACGGCCCTGGCTGCTGTTGCCGCTGTTGCCACTGAGGAATCTGAAAGGTCAAACGACGCACCATCAGTCTCAGGATTGTCGGCGTCCAGCATAAAAGTTGTGTGCGCATTATCCATTTGATTCTGGAAATGCCGAACACGCAGCTCACCCAACTGATCAGGGTCCAATGCCATCTCTGCCCCGCCCCCACTCTGGGGAGACATCTGAGGAGTGTTAGGCAGGTTTCCCTGCTGAGGTGCCGTCATCGGGATAAGCTGATCGAAGTATCCCGTCTCCATCGGCGGTCTCACCTCCTCAGGCAGGTTTCCCTGCTGCTGGGGCTGAGCTGTCTGCCTATCTAGCATCCTGGCTGTCATCTCCTCCGCCATGCTCCTCAACTCCCGCAGCTCTCTCGCTGCTTGCTCAGGAGTCTGAATGAAGGAGCCGGTCCACGGGAATGATGACGCTATGATGCCAGGTGCTCGGCAGATAGCACACGGTGGCTGCTGAGGATCTCCCTCGCGCTGATTTGCGACATGGCCCACCACATTTGAATTCCAGCACCCCTCATGGAATAAGTGATTACACCTCAAACGATAAACACTTTCCCTGGGCTGAAATTCTTCGAGGCATACCGCGCAGGTATCTTCCATCCCAGTGAAAGTTTCCACATCTGCTGCTCTGGGATATACCCGCCGCTGTCTCTCCAAGACCGTCTCGGAGGGCATGAAGGCTGCTGGGGGATCCACTGATGGATCCAGCACCTCCGGCACTCCGGCAGCCACAGCTGGAGGGGCTGCTGGCGCGGAGGCTGTAGGCGTCACAGCAGGCGAGTTTCCTCGCAATGGTGAGCCTCTGTTCCTCACAACCTCAAGCGCGGCTGCACGTGAATGATCACGCACGTTCTGCACGGCCTGTCTGCGCCTAAAGCATGCCTGTTGAGTGTGGTACGTCTGCCTGATATAATCAGGCACACCTCTACTGCCAAACGATATCGAATGGGCAGTGGGTTGGACAGCCACATCTGGCGTCGTCGGCGCAGGCATAAAGGCCACGTGCGGATACATGGACTGATCACTACAGCGCACGTTAGTGAGGCTGTGGAACTGATCCGCCATTTCACGAACAAACTTGTTCGGGACTCTAGAGCCATCGGGGTACAGTGGCGGATCCATGCGTGCTGGCGGTGGCCTCTGGCCCTGGGCCATGCTCGGGTGAGCATTAAAGGCTGGGGTGAAGGCTCGCTGCCGAGCAGGATCCCTTGGATTGGGGCCCTCAGGCTCCCAGGACCAGGCCGGCCTCCACCTCTGACCACTTGGGTGAGGCAGATTATGGCTCTGCACCTGCTGCACAGCGGCTGCCACCCTTGCACGGTAGTCTTCAGGCACACCAGCGACAGAGGTATGACCAGCAAACGGTCGTGAATGGCCTGGGGTGCCGGGCAGGTTTCCCTGCTGACTCGTTGGAGTGCCAGGCGGCATCATGTTCAGGAGAGCTGTACCATGCTCAGCCCTAGCCGCTGCGATCCTCTCCATGAGGGTGCCACTCGTGGCAGGGCGACCAGGAGTCCCGAACGGAAACTGCGCAGGTGGCGTCGCCATTGGGGTCATGCCCCTCGGTGTGCGCATACTTGGCGAGGGGCTACCATGCATCTGCTCGAATCGAGCAGGCTCTCCAAAGATGCGGCCGAACGTCTGCGGGTCTCCCTGCGGCTCAGGCATCTCATTTCTGAGTCCATCTATAAGCAGGTTTCCCTGCATGGCCTGACGATTTCGCGTCGCCATGGCGGACATTGCTCCCTGGCCAGCGGCCCAGGGGTCTTGTTGGCATAGCCTGTCCGCCAATTGCTCCACCTGTTCAGGGTTCAGAGCGGCCGCTATCTGGTCCAGGTCCGAGGTGCTGATGGCCTGCCAAGATATGGCGCTAGGCCCTTGGCTTGGGGCACGGCTTGGTGCCGCGCTCCCGGCCTCACTCTCGGTGATCATGAAGATATGGTGGACCTCAGGCTGGTTTCCCAGCGTGGCAGGGCTGTAGTGGTCCCCAACCTCCCTGTGGAGGTAGACCATGGGAGGGTCGACGCCCTCTTGGTCTCGGGACCACTGGTATTTGACGCTGGCACTGCCAACGTCAGCCCACCTGCCAGTGTTCGAAAGCACGGCGGGGGGAACACGCACCCGGCGATCCCCCAGGTACTCTGGATTGCGCCAGTGCTTCCCCGTGGCAAGGTCCTCTACATGGGAAATGTAGTAAGGTTCTATGATACCATTATTTCCCTCGGACAAGAGGACTCCGTTATCAGACCAACAGAACTTTATACCATCTTGCATGGCCTTGTGCCAATCTACGAAGATGGTAATGTCAGATTCTGGGTCCCACCCACTGTTCACGGCACGACGGCGGACCGTCGGCACGAAGTGGATGCGCAACCGGCCTGCCCCCCGTTTCTTCGTGTTGTGCTCGGGTCTACAGGACAGGCCGTGCCACATAATGCCTTCGAAGGCATTCCACCGAGTGCCATGCATGGCGACCTCGGGGTACGGGGCCGGTCTCCCGGCAGGTTGGTCGCACAGTACAATATGATTGTACAGCGACCATGGAGCTTTCAATGTCCATGAATGCCCCTGAGAGGAGCGGATGAAGATCTCGGGCTCGCCGGAGTCCCGCATTAACACCTTGAACTGAAGGCGCTGTTTTTCTTCACCGTCTGGTTCACGGACATGAACCACTTCCATCATGATGGCCGCCAGTTGGTCCACCGATCGACCATATAGGTTCGCGGTGATGACCTTGGCCTCGTCATGTCTGGGATTGTACCCATCATGCTTCGATCGCCCGGTTTTCCATGGATACTTATTCACGAGCTCTACGAAGTTAATCCAGCCATCATGATCATCGAATGTAGCCAAATCCCACACAGGATCATGAGCTCTGTCCGGCGCATGTCTACATATCCTACTGAGAGCTTTGCTCAATTGTTTGAGGGTGTGATTGGATATCGGGATAATGTTGTCTTGCCTGCATTTTCGCATGAATTCCTCATCCACCGAGCGTATCGGTGGGAGCTTCCGCAGAGCAAGTCTATCCCTGATCACACTCGGAGTCCCACTGGTGAAGGACGTCTCTCCTGGGTGGTGCAGCTGATCCACGGGCGGGTTTCCCCGCACAGGAGCCTCTGTCGCTGAAGAGGCTGCGGCTCCTGACGAGGAGGAAGCTGCAGCAGCAGCGCCTGGCGGGTTTCCCCACGGCGATCCGCGACTGGCGCTGCCCCTAATCGTCGGCACCCAGTTACCCCTAGACATAGCACCTTCGTCGGACCTTTTGGAACGGGCCGCCACAGGCGAAGCTGGCGCAGGGGCATACCCTGTGCGCTCGAAAGCCGCCGCCTTCTTGGCAATGGAACTGCTACGACTAGGCGGGCGTCTCCGTTCCTCCACAGGGTCCTGAGGTTGCTGCTTGGGCTCAGATACTTGTGCTGGAGTTGCGCCAATCGGCGATCTCGGAGTTTCAGAACGAGGCGCCTCCATCTGCACATCTGGCCCAGGATCCTCAGAGCGCGCTTTCGGTCTCACATCCGAAGACGACTTCGGTGCTGGAGTTTCACTCTTAGCCTTCGATTGTAGTGAGAGCGGGGGTTTCTTAGCCCCCTTCATGTAAATCTTTTTGGAGTCCAACAGCATTTGGCGAGTTGCCTCGCATGCGCGTTCTTCTGCTATCCGCATACGTTCCTCATCCGCCGCAACTCGCTGGGCCTTCTGTTCATCCTTAGATGTCGATTCTGGTTGTTGGGACTGGTTGGAAACGCCGGGCGAGTTTCCTCGCATTCCAGGAAGATTAAAGAGCGCGTCTTTTTCTTCCTGGGTCATGGGCACCAGTCCTCCCCTTGGAACCGGAGGAGGCTTATCCTCTTCATCTTTCGGCTCCAAGTGGCCCATGATCCCGAGACGACGATTGACCTCTGCGATCTCGTCCTGTGTCGTCGGGATCAGTGGCGGATGGACGCCCTCCTTATGAGGAGTTTTGCCCCTGTTTGGGCTCAGACCTTCATTGTTTCCTACAGGGCATCCCGGCCTGTGGTTCTGGAACGGCTCGGAACATGGTCCACGCGCTGCTTGAGGCCTATACAACTTGCGAGCCGCGATAACGTTTCGCAGCTGTGTCCGCACTTCTTCAATTTCAGGGCGGCGGATTTTTGTTGCCATTTGATAGCCTCCGCGGATGGCCTTACCCTGGGCGTCCCTATAGGCAGGGTTGCCCTTGCCGAAGGCCGAATGTTCCCCTTTACGGCGTCTTGGATCATTGTACGGCAGTAGTTCGCCTCCTCGCCTGAGAGCGTGTTCATCTGGGCCAGCTTGCCTCCACTCACGGGGAAGCCGAGCCTGAGGTTGTGGCTCTCCTCTGACGCGCGGATGGGAACGAGACCTTCCAGCATTCTCATCAGAAGAGGCTGCCGAAGCAGCCTGAGTAGAAGCCGGCGGAGGCGCCGGCGGAGGCTCCTGTGCGATCCCAGGTGGATCGGCTAGTAAAGGCGGGTTTCCCTGCTGGCTGGAGCTCGGCGCAAATGGCGCTTGTGCCGATGGTGATGGTGCTTCAGGCTCGTCAGGATCAAAGTCCACCTCTACCTCGCCGTTAACTTCCATCATGAGAATTGTGGCTTCATCCTCGCCTAGCCCGCAACCATCGCCCTCTTCTTCTTCTGATGTAGAACTACCAATGATGATGGCCATTGGCGCAGCCGGGACAGGCAGGTTTCCCTGCGTTGCCGGCATCTGTGCGTCGCTCGGCTGTCCCGGGGTAGGCGGCACGGTTGTCGGCTCAGGCTCGTTGCCGAGCACAGGCTGCCCAGCAATGTTGCGCATGGCCGTGTTATTTGGCCATAGTCCCGCCGCCTGGAGACCCCATCCTGGCGGAGGAAGAGCCTGGCCGCGCATGGCGATGGCCCTGTCAAGGGCATCGCGCAATCTCCCTCGGGAGTACAACACATGCCTCTGCACGTCCTCAGGGCGCACGCTGTCGACGAGGGTCAAGGCTGCCAACACTAGCTCCGAGTCGCCACAGGCGTCAGTGTCCTGCAGCATCATGATGCCAGCTTCGATGCTTTCTTGACTCTCGGGTTATGCGATGGTCAATACCTCGTGCATC
The DNA here is from genome assembly GCA_963575745.1 of Prorocentrum cordatum. NCBI lineage: Eukaryota > Dinophyceae > Prorocentrales > Prorocentraceae > Prorocentrum > Prorocentrum cordatum. The sequence continues at coordinate 488,862 of CAUYUJ010022426.1, forward strand.
CTCATGAGGGTTTGCAATAGTGTGCGTGGTCCGTACTCGCCTGGAGCAAGCGAACCAGGGGGTACAAATGTGACCTCTGGTGCGCCTGCAATGAAAGCTTGAACGAACGCTTGAGACTCCATTTCTATAAGTTCATCATTATTTCGGGGATAGATAGGCCTGTTTCCAGGCGGGAGTCCAGGTGGAGGTTGGAGGTTGCGGTCAACCTCGGAAGGCGAGGCCTCAACAGTGATGTCCTCGTCACTGCTTTCGTAGGCCATGATGTTGCCTGGGTTCCCGAACATCCAATCGAAGAAAGACAAAGTCTGGTTTCCCAGCGTACCGTGATCCACGGGAGTGAGCTCGTTGTTGCCAACAACGAACCTGCGGACGTACTCGAGGTAGTACGCGTACAATCCATGACCATGCGCCTCGAGCTCGTCGACGTTGTCCATGCAACTGACCCAAGTGTAAAATATCTGTTCTATGGCCTCAAAATCCTGAAGGCTCAGATATTCGATGAATGGTTCACTTGAGCCAAAATGGACTTCGGTCGATCTGCCCTTTCCATTTCCCTTCGCTGGACAGTCTCTCACAAGATGGTCGGTGCTATCACACTCATGGCACTTTAGAACCTGGCCGTCTCTACCTCGCGGGTTTCCCCGCCTACCTTTGCCTTTTCCCGAGGTCTCTCTACGGCCTTTGCCACGGCCCTTTCCCCCGAAGAATATCTCATCATACTGTTCATCTGAGAGCCTCTGGAGGAATGCCACGATGCCTCGTCCGTTCAACCTCCGACGACCCCGCTTGCCTCTACCTTTTCCTTTGAAGCTCCTCCGTATCCCCCCCCCCTAACACGTCGCACTGGTTTTCGTGTGAACCTCCTCCACCTCCGTTTAGCTTGTTGTAATAACCAAAATAGGTGTTCAGCCCGCTGATGTCAGTTTCCATATTCATAATATCTGACCAGTCTAAAGCTTCAACACCGTCGGATGATGCAGTATCAGCGTCGGTGCCGGAGTCGAAATCATCGTCTCCCAAGTAGGTGGACACACCGTCGGTAAGGGGGTTTGATTCACCCCACAGAGAACGGTGTGGTTGAGGTTCTCTGGAAGGAGGGCTGGTTGCCCAGCTTGGTTGTGGTCGATCCCCTGCTAATAAAGCAGTAGATTCTCCGGGATCATCGGCCCATATGCTTGAGGGCCCGTTTCCAGGCTGGGCTTCAGTGGTTAAGGTAGTGTAGAAGTTTCCACTACCAGATCCCCTTCCCCTTCCAAACACAGATCCTATATTACCAGGAGACCGTTCTGCTAGGTGGCCTATCGGGCGCATCCTCTCCAGCAGCTCATCATACTGTTGTTGAGTTCGGGGCATTCGATGATTGAGTGGCTGTAAGAGTTGCATGGCTCGCTGGTTGCCGACGCCTAAGGCGCGGAACAGGATCGCGGTTAGTAACTGGAAGTTGGGAAGGTCGAATCCCACCGACTGTGCCTCAAGTCGGGCCATTTCGAATCGGGTTAGAGTGACGTCGATTCGTTCTCCGTGAGGCACATGGAAGTCGATGAGCTGTGTGCCGGAAGTGAGCTGGCGCTCATCTTCCAGGCGCTCGAACTTCATGCTTAGGAGGAACATGATGTAGGTCACTGGGTCTGTGTGGACCCCATCGATGTCAGCACCATAGTTTATAATGTCAGGCGGTGCCCTCATGGCGAGTGTCCTCGCTAGGCCACCTAGGCCGCGTTGCATGGCGGCCGCTTGGGCCTGTGGCGTCATACGTCCGCTAGTGACGTTGAGCCATGCGTTGACCTCATGAACGTACTCACGAAAAGGTACGTTGCCTTGAGGGCCCCAGTATGGGCCATGTGTTTGCCCATCGGTGCTGTTTTCTCCGCGGCGCATGCGTCCGATTGCTGCCCCCAGCGCGAACCATATGATAGCGAATATAACCAGCCCAAGGCTGTGTAGATAGGGGTGGTTATTAGGCGCGTTGCCGCGCTGGGGTAGCGCCTTGTTGAGTCTTCAAGGCGCTCTATCTGGCGGATCTCTCCGCCCATGCTTCAAGTATTGCGCTTTCGGCTCGTTGCCGAGCGGTTGGTAGTAGCGCAGTGATGAAGCGTATATGGTACCAAAGTTGTTGTCTAGACGTCGTACCTCTCGCGTTGCTTCTTGCTCTTGGGTAGATCCTCGTAAACGTACTGGGAGTGATAGCGCAGGGTGGTAGGTGGTCACGAGGATCGTGCCGAAGAGTATGAAGATGAGAAGAGCAAGAGCTGACCACACGAGAGTGCGGCCAGCTCCGCCACCAAGTCGAAAGTGAGCCTGGTAACTCAAATAGCATCCGATTCCATGGGAAGCGGATGGCAAATAGCGTCCGGTATCGTACTGAGGTGGTTCAGTAAGAGGAATGGACGGATAAGATAGGATAAGATCGATGTAATGATCTTTCCAGCACATAGCGAACACAAGCAGTGTCCGGGCAAATAGGGCGCGCGTGCCTTGAGCCAAAGGCAACGGCGCGCGAGCTATACCCCCGATGCTATAACATCTCCCAAAGAGCTACCCTTAAAGTGCTGACGCATCGTAAGCCCGCGCGCGGCTTTGGACCCCGGGTTGGCCCAGAAACCTCGCCACATGGCAGCGCGGGCGTTCTGCCAGCATGCCCGGATGGACCCAGTGTCCTGCAGCGTGTGGCCCAGGGCGGTGAACTCGTGGACCCGCGGCCACTTCGAGGGTAACTCACCCGGGCCTGTCCCAGCAGCGGCCATGCAGGACCGGGAGGAGGGCTTAATGTGGAGGCCCCAATTCCGCTCCAGCTGCGCTTCGATATCATCAAGGATGCTGATCGCCCCATGCAGGCTCCCGGAAGCACTGAAGAGGTTGTCCACGTAGGAGCAGACGCACAACACGTGGTCATCTGCCTGGAAGCCCTTTGCGCGCCACACCAGACGCCGCTCGGCCATAGTGGACTCGACCGGAATGCGCCCAAATAACCCTGCCACGCGGTTCCCGGTCAGACATCCCTCGCACGGACCTGTCACGATAGCTTCCGCTGCCCCGGCGCACAGCGTCACCTTGGGCAGCATTTGGTGGCGGAGGAGACAAGCAGCCATCTCCACAGGCACGCCGTGGGCCCCAAGCCACCGGGCGATGCGGAGGGACGGGAGCGAGTCATAGTACCTCTCGATGTCGGCCTGGGCGATCGCAGCCCGGCCGAAGTTGTCGATGCCCTTCTCGTTCACGGACTGCAAACCGTGGGCAATGTCTGGACATTGGGTGCGCGGGCGAGCCCCGACAAAGCACTCGGGCACCTCCGGCAGCGCCGCGTCGACCCAGCCCTGGCAGGCCAGGAGCAAAACCGAGTCCATGACCTGCATGACTGCCGGTAGCGGGAGCACGGCGCGGGTCTCCTCCACCTTGGCGATCGCCGACACCTTCCCAGCACCAGCCCTTTCACCTCGAGCTGCGCCATGGCCGGCGCGCTGCCCAACGACGTGGAGAGCAGGCGGGTGACTGCTTCAGGCCGGACCCGGAAAACCATCAGAATCGCAGCAACGGAAACGCCATAATGGTCCAACTTACACTTCCGCCGGATCTTCGACAACGCCTTCCTGAGTTGCTCCTCGGAGATGGGCGCCGCGGAGCCTTCGAATGGCAGGATGGCGTCGAGCAAATTGACTCTGTGCTGGAACTTCTTCGCGCCCCATTTGACGGAGAAGTGGCTGCCGAGCGATTCCCCCCACGTGGCCGGGTCAGAAGTGCGCGCGCGCTGCTGGCCAGCAGGAGCTGGAAGTACGACCTCTTTCAGTCGGTGCAGCTTTTTGGCCTTCTGGAAAACCTTCCCTCGGCCAACAGATTCTGCAAGATCTCGCCTGCGCCATGCGCTGCACCAAGCTTTTCGGTGCTGCCATGCCTCCCTCTGCAGCGCCCGCCGTCCATGCTCGTCCCGTGAGCCCGCGAGCTGCGAGTGCAAGCAACGAATATGGAAAGGAAGACGCGCGTGACGCCGCTGCCGGCAGGTGTCCGTGTCCTGCCACCTGCCCTGCACCTCGTGGAGAAACTTGTGGAAAGTATCTATGCTGCCGAAATCGCCTGGGGCCTCGGAATGCAACCACTGCAAGCACGCCTCCTCGTCCAAGCACTTCCAAGACGACTTGTGCCCACGCTGGAGCGCCCCTCGGCAAGCGAGCTCAAAAGTGACTATGGCGTGGTCTGCTGGGGCCCCTCTCCAGCACACGATCGACTTCGTGATTGCCCCGGGCTGGGCGATCGCATAATCGAGGCAGCTCGGGATAGTAGTCAAAACTTGATCTCCGACTGGTATCCGGGTGATCGGCGATAGAATGCACTGCTCCGCGAACGGGCCGCCGGGCACCGAAACCACCTCCTGCGGCAGCTCGATCTGCATCGCGAACCGGTCCACCAAAGACTGCAAACGGTCTCGTTCAGCAGCATGGTGATCATCTCGGGCCGGGAGGCCTGCGAAAGGATCTCCCGCTAGGTCGGGCAGCTGATCGGCATTCCAATCGCCAATCATGACGACAGTACTGCCCCATGGCCGCCCCCTTAAAAGACAACTGATATCGGCGAGAACATCCTTCTGGGACTCGCCGTGCGAAATATGTACACCCACCAAGAACACGTTGATGAAATCATTGATGTGGCCTCTACGCTGAAATAAATGAAGAGCGCCACACCTGCCAGACCAGCGAACCTCACGAATCAGGTGCTTCAGACTGGCTCTAACGATGAATTCCATGGCCCAGCTCCCCTCGCCAGGCCAATGACGATAATGCAACAAGGAGCTGCCAGGCGCTGCTTGGCGGTGAGACCTGTACCCGTCGACCTCCGACAGGAAGATGACGGACCACTGAGGGAGCACGTCAGCCACCGCACCCACCAGAGCCTGCCGGTCAGCCCACGCTGCACAAGCCCTGCCGCAGTTGACTGCCGCGACCTTCAGCCTCGTACGAGTGACGTCTAGTCACTCCTCGTCCGCGTACTGCTTCGCCTCATCAAGCTCGTCCGAAGGATAGCGGGCGCGCGCCCATGGAGACCAGTGCCATTGACCCCCCGCTACGAAGCCGATCCTCTTGTTACCCTCTGCCTTGATATACTTGCCGTCGAAGCGCTTCTCGAGCTTCAGCGGCGGCTCCATCTTGGCCTCCATCTCTTCGATCATGTCGAACGCCCTGTGCACGATCCGCGCGGGCCGGAACTCTGCGCGGTCCTTGAGCACATCCAACCAGAGTCTCCCCGTTCGGAGTTTCGAAAGACTTCCTCAAAGCACGCACGTGGAGCCTCGCCTTCTGGAGGACCTCTGGGGACTTGAAGCACAACTCAGCCTGCGAGCCTTCACGCCTGGGCGCAGACAAACCGCTAAAGTCCGTGTCCGGGATCCCTGCCGCCGGAGGACCTCCCGGGCGCGTGCTAGGATGACGTCCGGCTTGTCGTTCCAACCCAGGTTGCCGATCTTCGCGATGACCCGCTTCTCGTAGGGCACACGCTGCCCTGGACCATGGCTTGCCGAAGATGCCGAAGAGCTCTTCATCTTCTCCTCGAGCTCCTGCGCGGCCGCATTGGCCGCCTTCGCTGCCTCCTCCGCCGCCTTGAGGCGCTTCTCGGTGTCAACGTTGATGGTCTCCAGGCTGGCCCTCGTGGGCGCCCACCTTCACGGACGTATCCGTCGCCGAGGCCTCCACGGCAGTCAGGCGCTCGTCGACCTTGGCTCCGAAGATCTCCATGGTGACCCGCTGGGACTCAGCCACAGCCCCCCCCAGCCACTGAAGCTGCTGCTGGGAAAATGGAGGTGCACCTGAAGGCGAAGAGGGCCGCTTCTGCGAACCGTCGCCGCCGCTAGCCGCGGCAGCCTGGCCCTGGCCACTCCTCTTGTGTGCCGGGGACGTGTCGAAAGCGAAGATGTTGCGGATGGTGTTGCCAACCTTGTCGCCGATCTCGTTGAAAGCCGCCATGCCTGAGCGAACCCGGGCAGCTAGGAGGGGCACTATAGAACTACGATGGGCCTGCGCACCCAGGGATGGGGATGAAGCTTGAAACTTGAAGCTCACGTCCGAACGATGCCGAGCGACCGCACCGGAAAGGCAAGCACGCGCCTCTCGCCCAACAGCCCCCCCACGCATCGCTGCCGCCATGCCCGAGTAGACCCAAAGTTACGAAACAAAGGAGGAAGAGAGGGGAGAGAAGGAGGAGAAGGAACAGGAGGAGGAGTAGGAGCAGGAAGAGGAGGAGGAGGAGGGACATGCTGCATTCACCGCCGATTTGAAGAGGAAAAGGAAGAAGAGGAGGAACGCTCACCTTCCCATGGGTATGCGTTTCGCTGGACGCCTCGGGTGAGAAAGGCACGTATCTCAACGCGCCTTCGTGCCAGCATTCGATTGCGGGCTAGGGGGAAGGCAGCGCCCTTTTGGGTCCGTACTTCCCACCAGCCCGCATGGATTTGTATGTCGAGAATTTGAAGCTATGTGTTATTCGAACGACCAACCGACATTCTGGCACACTCTCGGGAATTCCGCGCGCGATCATTCGTTGCAGTGGGGGCAAGGCGAGAAACCAAGACGGCAGGGCAAGGCCAAGAGAAGACAGCAGAAGGAACATGGACGGACAAAACAATTTGTGAACCACATCATCCCCCCCGGCCGCACAGCATCCGAACCTGCAAAAATCAGTTCCCTGTCGGAACCTGCAGGTGGCGGGCCAAGAATTGCAAAGAAAACGGATATAGGCGCTCCCGCTACCGGAGACAAACTTACAGCTTGCGATCAACAAATTCATCAGTACGCGATCGCCGACATGGGCGGATGCCTCAGGCCACGAATACCTCGCGCGCCTCAGAAGATCAGGACCAAGGGAAAGGTGAGGACGCATCAACTGAAGGAACTTGTATGTCCTTTGTGCAGCCCAAATAGCGCCAGGGCCCCCAACCGTTGGTGCGATCGGTGTATATTTCCGTCCAGCATTGCATCAAATTGCGCGTGATCGACTGTTCCCACCAAGTACGGAATCGGGGGGGCAGAGAGGACATGGGCGTCGGACACTCCATCGTACACGGGTCAGGAGAGCGGCATTGCATCACCGAGTTCCCTGGACCCCGAGGCGAGGCCAAACGTGGCACCGCGAGCAGAACAAACCAAATCCCGAGGCTGAGCCGCCACTCAACTATTCCAAACGCCTCATAGAATGGAGCTGGGCTGGGGATAGCACGGCGCGGCGCGTAGGCGAGCCGCTGCTATGCAGCCTGCTTGGGGGCCATCGTGCTCGGTGACAGGGTAAACTTGCCAGGCGCGAGAGAGGGCAGGAATACAAAAGACTGCATAGGCATGAAGGTTGCGCATGAGCGAGAGATGGAGCGAGCGAAAGCGAAATGTACGATCAAACAGCTTGGCGCAGTGGGCTTCCCGGTTCCCATCGCACCCTCCAGGGCGCAGCGGCGCACCCATATACTTGCCGCAAGGGAGGAACTTGAATTTTCGATCGTTCGGCCCCATGGGCCGAAAAGTATGCGCGGCTTCCGAAGGGTCCCGGGGTCCAGGAATAACAGCAACACGCTTGTCGAGGTTCAGACAAAGCTCGGCGACGACGCCACTCTGCACCACCCGCGTAACAATGCCAAGCAACGAGAGGCGCGGGTCGCTAACGGCGCAGAGAAACGTCATCGGCAAAAGAGAACTGGCGGGCAGTCTGTAAGGCAATCCGCTGGTCAAGCGCACGCGCGACAGGGTAACTTACTAGGATGCAAATAATACCTTTGAGAGGGCACCCGTGCTTTGCGCATCTCCACATGGACAAGCCTGGGAGTTTCATTCCACGGAACGAGAGATCCGCGTCGAGATCGGGACGCAGAAACACAACTGCTGGCGCGAGGTGAACGTGAAACCCGCCCCCTCGGGCACCCAGAAGATCGACCCATGGTTGAGGGAAGGGAAAGCCATGCCCAGGTAAAGGGCCCCATAATAAGCGTATCCGCGCCAAACGCGCCACCCCAGGATCCAGGAGTCGAGGCCGACGATATCGCCCAGAACGCGCCGCCCACGGATGAGCCCCCGAGCAGACCTCAAAGCCCCCTGCTGCGCTTGCTGTAACGAAGGCGCGCCAATGCAAGGTGCGGAAATATGATTGCTGGTGCTGCGCATTGTAGGTGCCCTAGTTCGCTCGAGATCAAAGATGGCGCCCTCTCTGTCATTGGCCTCCGCGCTGGGTGAGATGACAGCTCTGCCGCGGCCAGAACCGGCAGAAATCCTGGTAACCCAAGAGAACATCGCAATCGCAATGCAGGAACTGACGAACCCAACCACTGGCTAACTTCCATGCCCAATAGGGAGCCCCGCCGGGACCAGGGGCGGAGCCACGCCTTGCAGCCGCAACGCCCGCGCAGGTCCCAAAATCAGGAGCAAAATGGGGGAGATGCCGCTGAAGCTCTTCCAGAACACGGGCGCGCAGCGCACCGCGCGCGGGGGCGCGGCCGTGCGCGGGCCCCCAATTGCTGGCGAGGTTCGCGGCAGAGTGTTCACTTGAGATCGGGGTCGCTACAACTACAGCCACCAGCAAACTTGATTAATCTTCGGCGGCTGGGAGACCAAACGTTAATCAAATGGGTAAACATGGGAGCTTCTATATCAGTCGAGTTCGCAATGTCAGGGCAGGCGACGCGTCTGCCGACCAGGTTGTCACCCGCTGCCCTCGTCCATGTCTTACAGCGAGGACCCCCGCCTTCTCCCCGGGAGCGGCTGGCGCGCGAATCGCCGAGCAAGTCGTCTGGCGCAAATCGTCGGGCATGACAGCGGCCGCGTCATCAAGCGCGTCGGCGGGCACGAGATCTGGGCCCACAGCGCCATCCCCCCCCCCCCGCGCTCACTAGAATTGTTCGGGCGCGGCGAGGCCCACGCAATCGCCGCTCTGGGGCGGCGCCGAGACCCGGGGGGGCCCTGGGTCCTGTCGCAGTTGACGAACACCACTTGCTCCAAGTCATGGAATTCCCTCAGAAAAAGGCATCGCGTCCGCGCGCTGCCCCGCGGTGTCTCTTCGACCACCGGGAGCCGCGCGCGTGAAGTTCAGGCGCGCTGCAACACCCTGGGAAGATACATGGGGTCAGAGATTGAACGAGCGTGTTTCAATATATATATATATATTATATATATATATATATATATGTATATATATATATATATATATATATATATAACAATCCCAGCCGCAGCATGCACCATGGCCTCGGCGCCGCCCGCGGCCTGGCCGAGGTCGGGGGCAGCCCCAACGCGCGCCCTGCAATGCCAGAAGGCCACGGCGTCGGGCACGCCTTCGCGGAACCGGGGGCGCGCGAGACGCACTGTGGGCTAAATGAACAAACGCGGGCGCGCGATCCGACGGGAACGCACATTGCGGGCGCGCCCGTTCGCTCCAGCGCGCGCGCGCCAGCCGAGAACTCTGCCAGTTGGCGCATTCGCATGCAGACGGCCGAGCCAAGCGAGGGGCTGAAACTGAAGGGTGTCATCGCCAATCCGCGCTGCGCGAGGCGTCGTCTCCATCTGCTCAATCTCACCATGATGCTTGAAGACAGCGGCGAGCCTTCCGAGCGAGGCAGAGTCATCTTCTATCCTTCGGCCCCCCTCGACACCGCGACGAGCCCCGCCCTGCTCGCGGATGGTCCAGCCACCAACTGCGATACCGAGGGTGCGATGCTGCTGGAGAAGAAACCAGAATACCTCATGCAAAACAAACCTGGATTCAGGAAGACCTTAGTCGGGTTCAAGATGGATTCTCCGTGGAAGAGAAGGCCTAGCCAGAGCCGCTCGTATGCAGGACAACGCGCCGCTCTGCACGCGCGACATCCGCGCGGGTAGAATCAGGATCCGAGAACGAACCTGGCAACGCCACTTACGCCCCAGCACGGTGATCAAAACAAACGGACCCTGCATGAAGAAAGCTGGACCACTGCCTGCCTAAAGAGCTGAGGTCGGCCATGGCCACATGAGATTCCTCCGAAAGAACAATCGAGGGCTGCGGGAAGACGACGGGCGCGCGCGCCCTTCCTGCGCTGACGGGCACGATCACCCCGCGCGCTTCCGCAGAGAGCATTCGGTTCCCAACTTTAATTACCAGAAGCCCTCCAAGGCCATACATGGGGTCAGACGAACGCACGCGAAATGGTTCGCCCCCCAGTGAATGCCGGGCGCAGGCCCAACGACTTCATTCCCAGGAGGACCAGCATTCCTGCTTCCAGTAGAAGTAGACGCAGACGGAAGGGGAGACGCGGAATAAGGTCGTCGGATCCGTCGAAGGAGCCAGCACCGAAGCCGACAAGATGGACGCCGAAGCCCCCGGATTAGACGCAGCAAAATAGCCGCGGGCTGCCCGTTGCCACTCCAGTGCAGCATGTTTTAGATGTCAACCGCGCTCGGAGCGCAGCTTGCTGTGGATCCGCTCGGGCAAGGAGTTGGCAACCTCGATCGCGAGACCCATGCTCTTCGCGTCATCCAGCGCGGCGCTCGCGCAGGCTTCGCGTCCGCCGCCCTTTTCGCCGCCAGGAACGAGCCTCCTGAGGTCGAAAATGCCCTCGCTGCCGCTGCAAGCTAGGTGCAAGGGCCAGGCTCGAGGGCTGGCTTCCAGCGGGGGGGAATCCTTCCGCGCCTGGTGCCGGAGCAACGCGGCGCGCATAGACCCCCAACATTGGCCCAGAGCGCGTGACTTGCGGCGGGCGTGGAGTGGTTGGCCGACGCCGGATCGCGTCTGAACGTCGCCCCCCATCTTCGGGTCGCTCCACGGCAGGATCAGGCTGGAGACGATGTCCTTGCTTCGAGCGAACGGGCACGAGCGGCGCCCCCGTGCGCAAACTTGATCTTTTGCATCAGAGCGCGCAGCTCTGACACTGCGCGCGAGCCCCAAGTGGGAACGCAGGAACTGGGACTGGAATGCCCTCGCAGCATGCGCGGAAAGCCCCTGGAACATAACCAGCACCTGTCGCTCGCATCGCCGCCCCCGCCGCGCGGGCTCGTCGATCCAACTGCGCGGGCAGCGCCGCGAACAGCTTCCCAGACGTGGGCCCGCTTGGCTCTGGACCCAACGCCGACGGAGACCCCCGCATCCAAAGAAATCGACGGCGAAGAGGAGGCACGCGAGGAGGCGAGGCTGGTCTTGATCGCATTCTCCATGGCAATCATCTTGGCGCCCAGCCCGGGGACGGTCAATTTCTTCGGGATGGCTGGCTCAGGCCCACAATCGCCCAGCGGCGGAGTCGACGTGTCCGGCGTCGGCGCGCCGCCAGCGCTACTCCGATATAAGCTCTTTGCCTGGTCCAAGTCGGCCTTCGCAACCGCTTGTTCTAGCTTGACTTCAGCAATCTGCGCGCCGAACGTTTCGCCCGCGGCCTTGACCCGGCGCGTGACTACAGCCAAAGCGATTCTCGGCGACTCGAGCCCGGCGCCGACCACCGGGCCCGCGGCGGCCAGGTCATTGGGACAGAAAGGCACGGCGGCAGAACGGTAAGTGCCCGCCCGAGCACGGCGCCCGGGATGGCCCCACCTCGAGAGGCTGCCCACTCAAGCGCGCCCCCAGATGAGGAAGGGGAATAGGAGGAGGAGGAGGAGGAGGAGGAGGAGCACGAGTATGAGCATGAGCCTGTGGCGCAGCCAGTGCCGAATCGAAAGCGTGGAAGAGAAGACCCTCGCCGCCGCCCTGCGCGGTCGGTCTTGCTCAGGACAGAAACTGAAGAGGAGATCAGGGCCAGCATCCTCCTCCTCATCCTTCCTCCTCCTCCTCCTCCTCCTCCTCCTCCTCCTCCTCCTCCTCCTCCTCCTCCTCCTCCTCCTCCTCCTCCTCCCCCTCCTCCTGCATGCGATCCACAAGCTCGCGCCCCCCGCGCGCGCGGGGGGCGCGCAGGCCTTGGCGAGGGGCCGGAGCTGCCCATCTGCGGCCCCTCCGCAGTGCCCACAAAACCAAGCCTTCCAGTGGGTGTGGCAATTGAGGAAGTGCGATGGGCGCAGCCAGCCTCCTGCTGCACGGTTTCTGGCACCACCGCCCGCCAAAGAGCCGGCGGCGCCATCGACGTGGGCAACGTCAGGACTGGCAACCTTCCACCGCGCGGCGGCCGCAGCGAGAGCAGCCGAGCCGAAGCACTTCAGATATTTGGTCTTGCACCCCCGAGAGCCTAGGAGCAGACGTGAGATGGGCGAGCGCAGCGGCGGCGGGGCGGGGATAGGGGGGGGAGGGCCCCCCTCCCTTTTCCAACCCCATCGCCCCCAAAGCAGCAGCCTTCTGAGCCGCAGAATCGAGCGTCTCTCAAGAGCCTGATCTGACACGCATGGCTTTACTCTCCGCAAGATCCACTTGGCGTCAAGGGGCCTCGGGAATTCCACGCGTGTTCGCAGCGCAATCAGCCGACTCATCAGCAACAGTGTTTGCTAACACCAAACTACTTAGAGAGCGGCCATCGACAGTGTCACTCCCCTCCTGCTGACTTCCAAGAAACAAAACAGCTACTTGGCTGCGGGCTCTGTCATTGGCAACCATTGCCCCGAAGTGAGCATTGGGACCCTTTGGGGTCAAGTAGGCCTGGGCATGCCAGCTCTCGGCCAAGGGTTCAAACTCGGTTATATATATATATATATAGATACAGCATATGCCCACGGGACATACAGGGCGAGATAGAAGGCACGCTACTCCCGTAATCGCAACACTTTGCCTGCGGCCGCTGAGAGAGCCAAGAATCGAGGACGCGAGGACGAGCGGGGAGAGAGATGATAACGTACCAATAGCCAGAGCCACGCGTCGCACCCTGGGCCACCTCGAGCCAGGACCACCCGAAGCACCACCAGAACTCAGGAGAGGACACTCGCGTCAACCGCAGCCGGAGCACCTGAATCCAACCTCACTCACGCCCGTCGCAGTCCAGGAAAGGACACCTACAGGCCAAGGGACTCTCTAGTCCTGGGCTGGGAAGTAAGCCCCCTGAGCCAGACAGCCTCAGCCATTTCAAGTTGGGTGGTGGCCTGAAAAAAATCATCCGAATATTCGTACGCGTTGGGTCCTGCATTCTTGCTGCAACCCCCAATGCCTATGAACAAAATTTCAGGTTTCTCACGGCACTAGTGGCACACCTTGCCACCCGTCAAGCGTTTGATCATATCCTGTGTCCGAGTCTTCGGCCAACATCCAGCAACGGCAATCTTCGTCACCATCTCGGCCAATATTTGTCCATTGGGGGAGGCGGCGGGTTGGCGAAGCAACGCACGACACGAACCGTTAGCCACCCCATTTTCAAATCCACCTCATGCATATTTGGATCCTGCCTGGCGTCAGCCCTGCATGCGTGCAGCAATCTCCAAATCCTTGAGCAGGTGCTGATGTTGATCGATGTGCGGGTCGCCTGTACAATTTTCATCTGGGAATGCCCATTATTCGTACGTGTTGTCGCCCGTGGGGTAACTCGATGCTGACGGTGGTGTCGGTGTCCACTGCTGAAATAGGTCCCTTGACTTGTCGCGGCTGGTCTTGGAACTTCGTGACGTGCATGTGCTGCTCAACTTTGGGCCATAATTTCCATATTCCATTCCGAATACGTGGATGATCTCTCCATTCCTTCAACCATCGATCAGCACCCTGCGAAATTAATGCAATAGCCGGGTCAACTTTGGGCATCTTCAAATCCAACACCATCGTAAGACCTGCCTCGGTTGCCATTCGAACATGATTGGGCGAGTCGTCCCCTGACCATCTTCAGCTGTTGTCCGTAGACTCCATGTACCTGAATCCATAAAGTCCAGCAGGTGCTCCTCCTCGCTTTTGCAGCTTGCAGGTCACATGTTATGATCTGCTTGCTTTTCTGGACCGACGTATTTCTTTGACATGTTCTGATGCTTGGTTTCTCTCACCCTTCTAATACTGTTGGCCAACCTTCCGCATCCAAAGTCACCCCCAAGAAATGAGGAGCAGAAGGAGGAGGAGAAGGAGGAAGAGCAAGAGAAGAAGGAGGAGGAAGAGGATGGGGTATCAAAACAAAAGACCCTTGGGGGTTCAAGTTTCCCGTTTCGCCCGCCGGCCTTGCCATTGCCACGACCACCAGGCCCCCGGCAGTCCCAACCAGAACTCCCGAACGTCCCGCCTCGGCAGGCCCAGAGCACGGAAACAACAGGGACGCACAGCACCACGATTCAAACATGTGTGGCGTCACGCCGTCCAGATTCATGCAAAACTTTCTACGTCGCAGCGCGGCAGATGCGATCCGCACGCGCGTGGGGGCGAGACCAGGGATAAACCCAGAACACACTGGCGTATAGAAAAGACGTCGAACAAATCTGGATCACACAAGCATCCAGGTGTCACGTCGTCCACAGACATGTTGAGGAAATCACATACTGCGAAGCGGGTCCGACAAGCATACATCATGCGCATACACACATGGCGCGCACCGCAACACGAACAGCGAATTACACAAACTCCATACATCCAGATCAAGTGCCGCCTGGGGCATGATGCACATGACGTAGCCCGCCTGGGCATGGAGCAGTAAGAGGGAAGGACGGGGAAGGGAGAGCAGAGGGGGAATCAAGAAACTTTACATGTTCAAGCAGACAGGACCTGGCCCTGGCTGCTGCCGCGGTTCCCGCTGCCATGGCTGGCCGTTCCCTACTGCGGATTGCCTTCGCCTCGCCGCGTTCAAAGAAACGGACAATACCCCGCGGTGTGCGACAGGAGTGCCGCGGGGCCAGGCTTCACAGATACTCCTGGGAATGGAGCAGCAAGGGGAAAAGGACAGGGAAAAAAGAACAAAAGGGCAAGCAAACGGACTATACCCGCGGTGTGCGACGGGAGTGCCGCCGGGCCAGGCTTCACACAGAAGCCTGCCCAACGCGATGGCCTGCGCGTGACCTGGGGCCACGAATCCAGATGCACGGGGGGCCTCTTCGGGAACCAGCTCGGGTGCCCCCCGGCCGAGGCGGGAAGAGGAAAAGGGGGAGGAGGAGGAGGAGGAGGAGGAGGAGGAGGAGGAGGAGGAGGAGGAGGAGGAGGAGGAGGAGGAGGAGGAGGAGGAGGAGGAGGAGGAGGAGGAGAGGACGGGGAGGAGGAGAGGAGGAGGAGGAGGAGGAGGAGGTGGAGGAGGGAGGGAGGGAGGGAGGGAGGGAGGGAGGGAGGGAGGGAGGAGGAGGAGGAGGAGAGGAGGAGGAGGGAGGGAGGGAGGGAGAGGAGGAGGAGGAAGAGGAGCAGGAGGAAGAGGAGGAGAGAGGCAGGAGGAGGAGGAGGAACCCTTGAGACTGCACGAGACGAAAACTAGCCGATCGGCAAATCTAGACTACTTCGTCCAATCTTGCCTATCGGTTAGATTAAACGAGTTCGGTTAACTATTGGGAAATATGGTAGTTTAAAGATTAGGCTATATATATATAGATTAAGGCAGCGTTAAGGGTTAGGCTTGATCGTAGGTCATGTGTTCGGTTATGTGTTAGGCTAGTTGTGAGGTGATACCGTCGGTTATTTGCTAGAATACATGTTATAGTACGTATTACATAATATGCAGACCTTGAATTCCTTACACCGCAACTGCGTCCAATGATTTGAACAGCGTGTCCAGGGCAACGCAATGCCTGCCAATTGCCTTGTTCCCGATCTGCCAAGATTTGCACCGCTTGGCGCAAGTAAAATGCGAGTTTGCGCATCCTTGACAATGTATCTTCGCATCGGAAGCACAACATGTTTTGATGTTGCTCCATCCAAGCAGCGATGCAACAACACATGTGCTTTCATCGCTACGCGAAGAAACTCCTTATCCTGCGCGTCTTCAGTATTTGCAAACACGCATCTCGTTCCACAGACACAAGAACGTATGGCACGTGTCAAACAATTCCAAGCGCATGCCCCTCGGCGTGGTGTAGCACTCCTGTGTAATAACATCAAACTTTTCATCGAACAGGACACTCAGGTGAATTAGCAGCCGAACCTTCTGGTGCGTCTCAATCTCGGGATTGATTCTTTTTCTGCCATATTTCGAGGAAGACTGGCCCCAGGCATTTATCTCATCAGTTGTTCCCCTGAGGTCTGCCTTCGCCCGATTGCTGAACACATGTGCGTTTATATGGGAACATCGGAGATTCGCCTTGTCGCGTGTGTAAACAGCAGAAAGCTATTTCTTCATGCTTGCCAAGTTCTAGGCGGTATCCCCGATTAGCACATGGCGGGTCAAGCAAAACAAGGCTGAGCCATTCAGTTCGTTGTCCATGCCCAACTTATTCGACGTGCAACCAATCTGGCTTGGCCGTCCAAATTGAAACGCCAGGGACGTTCAACGCTGGGTGGTCGTTCTGATGCCCCATTGCCCTCCATGTAGCGAAAGTGTGCGTGCGCTTCAAACGCTCAGCGTTTTTGCGGAATTTCCACCATGGCATGGTGGTGGAATTGCAGAGGCACCACCCGCGCGAGCCATTCAATATGTTATACCTAGGCGTACCCAAGTGCTTGAACATGTAGTCGAGATCACCGATCAGCCCCCGCACGCACGCGCAGCGCAACCCAGCCAGCAATCCCGTGGGCGAGCCCGCAGGCATCGAATTGCCTAGCTCGTCGACCTCGGGTCACGTGCCCAACCACAAGTGCTCGAATGATCACCTGCGCTTTCTAAATGTATACATTAAGGTTCTGCCTGCCGCGCCAGAAGTTTGAATTGCTTCGAGCAGCATGAACATCACGAAATGAGACGCGCCTGTCGGCCCTGCCGCAACGGGCGAGCTCCAGCTCCAAATGTCCACGAGGTCCCCCCCGGCCTTCCCGAGGCCAGCAATCGGCGCTCCATCGCCGCGCGCAGAATCGGCATGGCCAAGGATTCGTGGCGCGGGCGGCTCCGAATTGGATGCGGCGAAGACTGCGGCACCGAATCAAGGTCCAGCCAGGGCGCCCTCAGCGCGTTGGCGGACGGGCGCGCGGTGGAATAGGTTAGAAGGAAAACGCGCGGGTACAACGTGTCCATGATCTGGAAGTGAACCCGACGAGCGCTCTGCGCGAGAATTGCCCTGCACGGCAGCGGGTAGAAACACGAACGAGGGCGGCGCCGCTTGACGAGCCGGCGGTTCATATGCTGGGGGTGCATCCCAGAGGTGCCAGGGGGCGATGGGAAGTGAAACGCGCCCATTTCTAATAAACCTGCTGCCTGGGCGGCGAGGTCCTCACTCATGTAACCAGAGATGCGTTGGACTTGTTGCGGCGCCATGCGCCCCCAGCTCCGTTCCTGCAACGGGGATGTCGCCGATCCCACCAGCCTTCTGGGCGTCGGTGGTTTAGGGGGGTTCCTCTTCCACCCCTCCTTCCCCCCCTTCGGGGAGGGGCGGCCCCCTCCCCCTACCCCCTCCCCGTGGACCTGGGCAAGGGGGTTTCGCGAGGCGTCGGAGCGTCCAAAACGGCCTCGGCGAGGAAACCAAAATCATTGGTGTTGCTAAGATTGTGGCCCCACTTTGGCCCCCTGACGGGGGTTCGAATTAAAGCCCCCCTCTCGCGTGGTCGATCTCCTCCAAGAGGGCCCCAAGAAGCGCCCGGGAGGCCCCGGGGGGTCCCAAGATGGCCCCCATATGGCCCACATGGGCCCCCCAAGAAGCCCTCAGGATACCCCCAAGCGACCCCCAAGAGGCCCCAAGAGACCCCCCGCAGGCACCCAATATGCTCCAAGAGGCCTCGGCGAGAATGCCACACAATTGATTTCACTGAGGTTTTAGCCACATGTTGGCCTCTTGTGTGGGGGTGGGGCACTGATTAAGATGACTCCAAGAGCGCCTGGGAGAACCCAAAATGACCTCCAAGATGGCTCAATGTATCCCAAGCAAGGTGTCTCATACTGGCTTCCCCTGCGCGCTGCCACCTCTGGCGCGAAGTTAAACCCAAAGTTAACGCCGTGAGCGATTACGGATTGTGCACATAATGGCATGGACCTATCGCGAAGCGAAGTAACATGACCTAGCCACAACCCAAGCAATCAGCCATGGTCTAACTGGGCCACCTGAACGCACAAGCAGGGCCAGACAATTCAGCGCGGCACTCGGATTCTAGACCCCCCCTGCTTTCGTAAAAGGGGGGGGGGGTACTTATAGACTCGATTCTAGACTGCACTTATAAACTTTTTCTAGACCTGCGAAACACGGCGCTGTATTCTTGGAGCTATGAAATCAGCGTTCTAGCCAATGTTTAGACCCCCCCCCCCTATTTCACTAAACAAAGGGGGGGTCGAACATTTGGCCCGAATGGTATTGTTTACGCGATGCGCGCCCACTCCCACCCCTCTTTCCGGACCCCCCCCCCCCCCCGGGAGCCCCAACGTCGCCCTCGTGGGTTTCAGTCCACCGCTATTTGCTCAGCAACCCGATTTGTTCTAGACATCATTACTATTCTAAACTTTATTCTAGACTGCACCAATCGGCCTCATTTTAGACCTGGACTCAGGACACGCTCTGAAGGAGAGCAGGGCGACGGGGGGGGAGAGCCGGATGAGGAGAGGGGGTACCTTTAACGCCACAACGCAGCGCTAGCGCGCGGGGGTTCAGGCGAGCCCGCGCCGCGGTGCTCGTCCGGGACCCAGTGCTCGGCCTCCAATCGATCGAATCATGCCTTGCGTAGCTCTGGCGTCGTCTCGCAGCCTGCCCAGGAGCTCTTCAGGAAGGCCACGGCACCCATGTTGCCCTCCTGCGCCGCCTCCATGCGCGCGGCGGCCTGGCCGAAGGCTTGCTTGATATTCGCGCAGGTGCACGCGCTCCCGTCGCTGCACTTCTTGAACCTGTACATCTTGGTGAGATGGCGATTGTCCTCCTCAACTCCCTCGATCTACACCTCCGTCTTTTCCTTGGCGTCGAGCTGCGCGCCCGAGAGCTTTTTCTGCGCCAGCTTGTCATACGTCTTCGTGGTATCTCTCGAGCGTTTCTTCAAGACCATGATTGCCTCCCCGATGATTTGGTGCGCCATGCGCGGCACCTCGCCCGAAGCAGCCTTCCTCTGCTTGGCGCCCGTCAACTGGATCGACGGCGTCGGACATCAGCTCGCGCTGCTCTGGCGTTGCATTCTTGCCGACTTAATCATATCATTCGTCTTCGTGGCCGAATGGCTGGGCCCGAATGCGGCCTCTCGGCCGGCGCAGAGCTGCTGGCCGTCGACGGTCCATGCATCCGCCGCGCCTGCCGGGATGGCAGTCTCGAGGCCCCGCCCCCCCTCCTTGATGCGCCCCCTTCATGATGCCGAAGTGGACGACCCTGCGCTGGTCGTTCCCGAAGATGGTCTTCTCTTGCGCGATCTCCGCCGCGAACCGCGGCGACTCCCAGTCTGGAACGAGCCTGCCACCATCCTTCTTGAACATGTTGTTGAAAAGTTCTGTCTCCCTCACACTCTTGCCGCTCGGATGCTGGTGGGGCAAGTCGAGGAGCAACTTGACGTCATGTGGAAGCGCGTCGCGAATCTGGGCCAGGCCCCGCTGCTTCACCTGGTCCCGAGCCTGACGGGTGGCGGCGGCAGGCTTCTTGTTCGGGTTCTTCGGGCCCCCCGCGCGCGGCCTGCCGACGCGCGTCGCGGAGGCGGCTGGCTTGCCGACGCGCGTCGCTGAAGCGGCTGCCTTGCCGATGCGCGTCGCTGAGGCGGCTGGCTTGCCGTGATGCGCGGGTTGGCCCTCCTCCTCGTCCTCCTCTTCAGCTTCCTCTTCCCCAGCCGCCGCGGTCTCCTCGTCGATCGCCTGGAGGTCCTCGAGCTTCGCTGCTTTCAAAGCAGCGACCTGTGCAGCGGAAGCCTTGGTAGCCATCGCAGCAAGCGCTGGGCAAGATATCGCCGCGCCCTCGTCTCGAGCTCAGATGGCAACAGGTGTTATCAGTGTTAAATGGGCCCATGGAAGTCCGCGGGGGGGGGGGGGGGGGGGGGGGCATTGGGGGCCGCGCGGGGCGCGCCTGGCGCGCAAAATATGCTCAGTTCCTGTTCGGAAACGCACGAACTGCGGAGTGGCCCCGAGACCAAAAAGTTCAGTTTGGGTTGAATGCAAGCCAAGCCCAAACTCAACTTGAACACCCCGAACTCAACGCAAACTCAACTTTCCAAGGCTTATTAATATTGTGTTTGAGTGTGGGTTAGAACGCAAGCCAAACTCAACTTTTCGAAAATCACATCGCTATCTGCTCGCAGATGATTCCAAAAGTTCCTGCACCATTTTTGAATCGCGACATGAGGGACGAGGGCTGCAGGACGGGGCCCGAGGGGTGAACGAGGCGCGAGAATGCGAGAAAGGCACATGCACGAGACGATGCATTTTTCCAGGGACCCGAGCTCCCCCCCTTGATCATAGCGGCGCGGGCAGCGCCGCGATCCAGGAACACCTCGCGCGACATGCGCGCGGAACTGGTCGCCTCGATCTGCCTCGCGCACTCCACGACCTCCTCGATGCATGGGAGATCGGCACCGCTCTGCTCGATGCCCTTGCCCATGCCCTTGTTGCTGCTGGGATCGGCGCCGCCCTGCTCGATGCCCTTGCTCTTGCCCTTGTCCTTGCTGAGGTCGGCGCCGCCCTGCTCGATGCCCTGGCGCGCGCCCTTGTCCTTGCTGGGATCGGCCCTCAGCTCGACGCCCTCGGCGACGCCCTTCGTATTTTGCAGAAGCGGAACGTGCGAGGAAGACGATGACGAGGCAAGCGCCCGGACGTCGGCGGCGGCGGCCGCGCGTTTCAGCACCGTGCTCCTCGGCCACGAACCTGCGGCAACTCTTGGATGCTCGGGAAAAGGCGCAAGAGGGGCAATTGGAATTGGAGCAGGATCCCGGGGTCCAAGACGTCTTGGGACCCTCGCCAAAGAAATCGGAATCTTCGACTCGCCGCCAATCTCCGGCCACGCTGAGCCGTTCAACTCCAGGACGCACTGGGCGTGCACAGGCTTCTCAAAGTGCGCGAAAGCAGAGCGCCTCGCGGCATTCGCGAGTGCTCCTTTTCGAACGATATAAACCTGGCAGATCTCAGCGCAGCCCTCAGCCTCCAATCTCGATCATATCATGCCTCGCGTAGATCTGGCGTCGATTTGCCAAAGAAACACTTCGCTGAGATCGACGCGCGAATCGTCGCGGGAACTCGGCGAGGGCATAGCTGGCGAGGTCGAGGGCTCGAGCCATGAAGCCGCTACGGAGACAAACTTGCAACTCTCTGGTCGAGGGCTGGCTCGAGAGGGCGCGGGGGAGAGGCGCGCGAGGGTGATTGCTACTTAGGCGCGGGCTGAACTGGTGAGTCGCACCTGGGTCACATGAGCATATCCGCGACGCATTTCTTGCGATGCATATCTACACAGATAACGCAAGTCAAATTAATGTACATTAGCGTTCGAAGCGCAGGTGGGCAAGTCAATCACAAAAATAGTAAGGGCATGGCTGTGATGTTTAGAATTAGGCGTGTACTAAATAAGTCGCACCGAGCCACGAATTGACATGTCGTCTTATGTAAGCATGTACACACATAGATTAACTCAAGCGAGCTTGCCTTACATATCCAGACGCTCGGGGCACTCTCAGGACACTCAGGGCACCCTCCAGACACTCTCAGGACGAGGGGGGGGAGGGCGAAGAGAGGGGGGATTTTTCGCAGCAGTTCGCATTGTGAACATACGAGCTTCATGCAAACGCAATCGCTCCGTACTGGCTGACTAGAAGCAGCCGCGACTGCTAGAGAAAAGTAGGCCTACCCCCGCGCAAGCCTGTCCTAGCCCAAACAAAACCCGATGCGCAAACACATTACGCGCGAAGCGCTGACGCAGCCCGCGTGGCCTTGCAGTCGGAGCAATCGCCGAACCACCGGTCCTTCGGGCAGCCGGGGCCCTCATCTTGAAGCGCTGCTGCTCCTCCACGCTCTCTGGCTCGTTGTTAGGGCGCTCCGTGGCGGCGACCTTCGCGGGCGTGACCTTCGACTTCATGGGCGCGACCTTCTGGGCCGTCTTCGCGGGCGTGACCTCCTGGGCCGTCTTCATGGGCGTGACCTTCTGGGACGTCTTCATGGGTGAGACCTTCATGGCCGTCTTCATGGGCTTGACCTTCGTGGCCGTCTTCATGGGCGCGCGCTTGACCCTCATGGCCGTCTTCATGGGCGCGACCTTCGCGGGCGTGGTCGGGGCCGTTGTCGCGGCCTTCGTGGCCTTCCTCTTCCTCGGCGGCCGGACGGGGCCCAGTTGCTGGACGTGGCGCAACATGCATATCCCATTCGTCGCCAGAGATACCCATAGGCTGCATCAAAGGGGGCGCCCAACCATGGAGAAGCTGCCCCACCGCCGAACCACTCGGCTGGCCGTCGTCCTCCGAGCCTGGCCCGATCTCCATGCCGCGCGCGAGCCTCTTGAAGACGCTCGGGAGGTCCACGTCGGCCACCCTCGGGACCTGGGCCCCTGCCTCTCTTGGCAAGCGCACCGGTTGCAATTGCCCTCCCCCGCGTCCTCGGGGCGCCCCCGTCGCCCGACCCCCGCGCATCTGCCGACTGGGAGCGAAGTACTGCGCCGCGACCCTGCCCGCGCGACCGCGGCCCTGGCGGGGCCGACTGGAAGCGGGGAAGGGCCTCCGCCGCCTCATCCGCGTCGGCCCGCACCATCTCCAGCACCGCATCGATGCGGTCCGCCTCCGCCACGCCTGCCTTCTGGAAGCAACGGCGACGGATATCGCCGACATGATTTGCATCCCTGAGGTACGGCATCCTGATGCGAATCACCGTAGACGCTGCGCTGGCCCAGAGCTTTTGCGCCTTGCGCGAAACATGCGCCTTCTCATCAACATCGCATGCTTCCAAGGCTTTCTCGAGCTCAAGGCTGGGAGCACAGCCGTTCGCGCATGCAACGGGGAGGCGCATGGGCAGCGGCTCGACGCGAAGCAACAGATGAAGGCGCGGAGCCGTTTTCCACGTGAGGCTGGCCGGGCCGATCGGCTCGAGGAGCCCATCGGTGTCTCTGTTATCGGCGCGGTCCCTCCTGGTGAATTTCCCGATGTTTTTTTTTTTTTTGTTTTTTTTCTTTTCTGGAGGTCGCCCACAGAGATCAATGTATTAGGATGGTTCCGAGTCGGCGGGGCGGCGGCGGGCGTCTCACCCTCGGCAGTGGTCGGCCCCTCGGTCGAACACCTGCCAGCGGCCATCGAGACAGGGGGCTGGCACAGAGAGCACAAAGCCAATGTGCGAGAGCCAACAATAAAAGCAAGATCGCGCGGAATCACCAGTTCTGAAAAAAAGAAGCCAAATCGGCTACGGAGGAGGCTGAAGAACAAATTGAATTGTATGTACGCGATACCTGGACTCGAGCGCGTTTCCAGAACATGTTGGTTGAGCTCGGGTTGCAATTAAACCCAAACTAAACTTTTAGGATGGAGAGGAGAGGAGGAGAGGAGGATGACGTTGATGATAAAGCATGCACGCAGGAGTGGCTGCTGATATGTAAACGATCCCGAAATCTGACTGTTTATCCAAAAGCGCGTGGGTTGAGTTTGGGTTAAAAGTAAACCGAAACTGAACTTCAAGTGTTCTCGATATGAGAGCAATTTCGAAGGAGCTGGGCATAAATTTGAACCAAACACGAAAAGAGCCGGCTCTGAATGCCCACCCTAGAATTAGAGCGCGCAATACACCGCTGCGAAGCTGGAGAACCAGGTGAACAAATATATATATATATATAATATCCGAGTGGACGTCCAGAACCGGTCCGCCCGTCTGGCTGTAGCAAGTACGAAATCTCCAAATAGTTTCTTGCCCATCGACCCTCCTGGGATTTCAGTTTGGGTTCGCTTTCAACCCGAATTCAACCCACCAGCTTTGGATAAAACCTTATCCTACATACTTATGCCCCTCACCTCTCGTTCTATCCTGCTGTGTCACTTTCTTTATTCCTCAACTATTTCTCCAGTGACGTGCTTATCACTCTCATCTAACCTCAAAACTGCAGTCGACTAGTAGTACACTACCGATTTAGGTTAGGTCACGAACCGAACCAGTAGGCAGGGCCACGCTATCGAACCCGACGTCGACCGTTAACTCATCAACGCGCAACTCCAGAGGGGAGTACAGCACATGACAATAACCCAGCTAGACTTAACGCAAGCCTACCCGATGACAAACATACAAACCCATACATCCGAACACCATAAGCCAACGTGCTATGGCGTAGGCCCACAAGGAGTTATACATTACATAGGTGGACACAACACCCTTTTCAACAACATAACCTAACCGAACCGAGCAAATAAACCAAGTTAAAAAAAACAACCTAACCGAACACTCAACCTCACCGAATATTGAAGCTAACCGATCTTCTAAACAGTAGTTTAATTTCCAGGGTAACGCTTAGACTAAGTATGAGGCTTAGGCTAAATAGGATGGTAACGGGTAGTCTAAGTATAAGTAAATTTTGGTACTCTAGATTCGACGAATTAGTCTAGATTTGACAAAATAGGTCTAATCTAGCAAATCGGCGAGTTTTAGTCTCATGCAGTCGTGAGGGAGGAGGAGGAGGAGGAGGAGGACGAGGATGAGGGAAAACCAACAAGTACCGATAGCGCTACTTCCCGAAGCTGTCCCTGGGTGCGCTCTGACCAGCGGTGCCGACGAGGGCCTCCCAGGAGGCCAAAAAAAAAAGGAAACAAGGGAAGGGTACCGGCAAGGGTACACCTTTTCGGGGGCGGCCATGAGGGGGCGTCCAAGAGAGGGTGGGGGGCCCAAATCATGGCCGGCGGCACGTGCGTGGCCAAGGGGGGGGGGGCCGGGGCCCATTGAAATATGAAGAGGCACCATGAAATATGAGGGAGATATTATCGCCCCCGCCATGATCTCCCGCCCCCCCTCCTAGTTATCCTCCCCTCTTGGCCGCCCCCGATTTTTTTACCCTTGACACATATAGAAAAATGAAACACGCCATCAATATGAACTTTTGGCACTCCGCACGGATTGCTTGGATCTGGCCTGGACCCCCCTCCATGTAACGCGGAACGCGCCAGGGGCGGCGCCGGAGGCGCCGCTGGGGGGGGGGCCCAGCGCGGATCCAAGAAATCCGCACGGATCGGCAGCAATTTATGTTTATGGCGTTTTTGTTTTTTCCCGGCCATAGATCGAGCCCTCTTGATGGGGTCCGAGTAGATGGGATCGGAGGATCGCGCCGCATCGCCGATACATCGCCGATGCATCGGCGATGCATCGGCCATGCACTGGCGACATCGGCGATGCAGCGGCGATGCCGGCGTGGAGAAAACTGGGCCCCACATCAAGCCGCATCGCCGATGCATCGCCGATGCGGCGCGATCCTTCGACCCCATGGGGCCTCCGATGCGGCAAGAGGCCTAGAATAGAAGGGCGGGCCCTCGCCAGTGCTGCCGCGGTACATGTTGGAGAACCATGGTGGCACTTCGGCGCGCAACGGGGTCTGCCGGCCCAGAGCCTCGCGACACAAGGGTCGCGGCGCAGTGCCAAGTGTACGCGACCTGGACAAGCTCGCAGAGCCCACGACAGTCCTGGGAGTGTTCCCAATAGGAAAAAGACGTGGAGGAGGAGGAGGAGGAAGAGGAGGAGGCGGAGGAGGAGGAGGCCGAGGACGACGAGGAAAAGGAGATGGTCATTCTCCTCCTCCTCCTCCTCCTCCTCCTCGCCCTGATTTCTCTCCTCTCCCCTCTGACCTCTGGGCGCCACGGCGCACCTCGGGCGCCGCGCCGCGGGAGCCGTGGAGACGCCGTGGCCACCGCGTGGGCCACGGCTTCTTTGTCTCGCGGCCAACCGTGCCGGGGCTGCCGTGCCCCGGGCCAAGGTTGAGGGAGCCGCTGGTGGGGGGCGCAGCAGTCGGTGGGCCTGTTTGCCACCGCCGCCACCAGAAATAGGAGAGAGAGGGGGTCCTCTTCCTCCCCTCCTCCTCCTCCTCCTCCTCCTCCTCCTCCTCCTCCTCCTCCCCTCCTCCTCCTCCTCCTCCTCCTCCTCCTCCTCCTCCTCCTCCTCCCCCTCCTCCTCCTCCTCCTCCTCCTCCTCCTCCTCCTCCTTCCCCCCTCCATCTTATAGTGGTGGTGGTGGACTGTAGGCCCATCATCAGTGGAACGCAGAGAGACACACGAGTACTATAGTGTCCTCCTGGGGGGCGTGCATCCGACCCGAGCATCAAGTATACGCATCCTGTAGTGGATCGTTCGCCGAGCGCTGTGGCCAGAACGTGCCCGCCACGACGCGCAGACTAGAAGATTTCTCGGTGCGCGCGTCGCCCCCTGGGGGGAGCGACGCACACATAGTATTAGTAGCTGGGGTGAAGACGACCAAGGCCACGCCAACGGCGTGCTTGGTTAACGGTGCGGTTAGGAATGTGTTTTTCTTGCGACGCCAAACTCACGCAGAACAGAATGTAGAACATCGCGAAACACCGCTTCCTACATTTCGAATATGCAAATGAGAGAACGAAAACAACACAGCGAGTTGTAGGAAAACATGTACCACGCGTTTCTACAATGGGTTTAGCCACGGACCACGCCTTCTTACAAATGGTTCTCCTGCATCGCTGGTAGCTAACACACTATTAGCGTGCCTACGGGACGATTCAAGGACCTGCAGCGTGACACGATCACAGGTCATGATGGGCGAACTTTTCCACTACCACGACCAGAGGTAGGTCAGGGGAGAAGGGAGGATGGGAAGGTCCTCCCCCTTCTCCTCTTTCTCTCTTTCTCTGCCGCCTCCTCCTCTTCGTCCCTCTCCAACCTGTGGCAGTGGTGGTGGGAAATCGGCCCAGCAGGCGAGTTATAAATGGATGAGCAGTTTTGCATGTCAGGCGACCCCTGACTGAAACAGGTCTCGACGGCGGCAGGCGCGGCGTAGCTGGGACAGGACAGACTTCCCCCGAATGGCAAACAACACACGCACACACACACCAGAACAGCATGATCATAGAGAATCACGACAAGGATGCCGGGGAAGTGGGCACCCCAATGGAAGATTTGGGTGAGCCATGGCCGGCGATAAAGCTGGAGAGATTAGAGGGTGATTCTGGGAAGCTGCATGCTCATCGATGCGGTCCTGCTTGACTGCAGGAGGGGCTGGAAGAGGTCGGCTGAGATAGGGCTGTGGGTGTCATGACATTGGACACTGTAACAACCCGAACATTGCATTAAAGATATGTTTAACATGAGTAAAAACATGTTCTAAACATGTTTCAAACATGGTTTAGACATCTTTAAACATAGTTGAAGCATCTTTTAGACATCTGGCAATTATTTGGCATCATGCTTCCTCTCCATTTGGTGTCCTCCACTAAGATAGGGGTCAGAACGGGGGCCGAGCAAATGCCGAGCAGATGCTGGTCCGGCAGCGGGCGGAGGCTCTGCGAACCGACGGCGGACCGTGTCGGTGCCGCGCGACGTGTCCCACGCTGGCCGCAGTGAGCCCGACCTGGTTGCGGTTGGTCGATGCCTCCTGTGCTGGTTGGCTCGCCATCGCTCGGACGTCCACTCCCCGTGCACGTTTAGATTTCATGTCGTGCGCCTATTCCTTCGCAGGATGAGCCAGGACGCTCCTCGATGGTCCCCGTCGAGAAGCAAGTCCCACGCCCGAGCGATGCCAAGTTGGGATAGGGCCAATCTGGTCGGGGCTGGAACGCGGCCAGGCTGCACCAACATGCGCTTAAAATGGCAATGAAACTCCCCGCCTTGCCGATATGTGATCCGCTACGGTAGCCATGAACCCGAACAACGATGGGACGCACAGGGACATACTAATACTATCTGTTCTCCTTGGAGGCGCGCGTCCGATCCGAACATCTAGTAGCAGACCCAGATTGTAGTATATCGCTTCCCGGGCGGCGTGGCCAGAAAGCGCCCGCCACGACGCATCTACTGTTAAGATCTCTCGGTGCGCGCGTCGCCCCTGGGGGCGCGACGCACATGTAGTAGAAGTATGTTGGGATGGCGCCGAAACGAAGCACCCCTCGGGGCGCATCTCTGGCTCTTGTCGGCTTCCGCTGGCTTCCCGCTGGGGTCTGCAGGCGGAGCCGCCACCGTCTCGTTGCCGCCGGCCTCCGCCGAACAAGACCAAGGCAAGGCGGGGCCCTGCCTGGGGCGGGCCGTCCACCATGCAGCCCAGAGCGCGGATGACCATACGTGGCGCACGGAAGGAAACCCCCAGCCAGCGAATTGCGCAGTGCATGATGGCGGCTCTCTCCTTCCTGCCAAAGCTCTCAGCCCCCTCGGAGGACCTTGCCCGATACTGCTGCGTGAGGCGGTCAAATCCCAATAAGGCTGCTCCTCCTCCTCCTCCTCCTCCTCCTCCTCCTCCTCCTCCTCCTCCCCCTCCTCCTCCCCCTCCTCCCCCGTCTCCTCCTCCTCCTCCTCCTCCTGTTTGTTTTCCACCGCCGCCACCAGAAATAGGAGGGGGAGGGGTTCCTCTTCCTCCTCCTCCTCCTCCTCCTGCCCCTACCCCTCCCCTCCTCCTCCTCCTCCTCCTCCTCCTCCCCTCCTCCCCCTCCTCCTCCCCCTCCTCCTCCCCCTCCTCCCCCTCCTCCCCCTCCTCTCCTCCCTCCTCCTCTCTTCCTCCTCCTCCTCCTCCTCCTCCTCCGCCTCATGCTCCTCCTCCTCCTCCTCCTCCTCCTCCTCCTCCTCCTCCTCCTCCTCCTCCTCCTGCTCCTCCTCCTCCTCCTCCTGCTCCTCTGCCTCCTCCTCCTTCCCCCCCCCTGCGCCAGGGAGCCTGCTCGCGAACGCTCGCAGGGCCCGCACCCAGCTGTGGCGACGAGGGTACCCCCAGCGGGCCCCCAAACGCGAAGACGAGGAAACGGCAGCGGCACAGCCGGGTTGGGCATGTCCTCCTGCAGGCGGGTTCTCGAGGTCAGATGAAAATGGTAAACAAATACTCCCAAATGGTCAACAATGGCAGAACATTCGTCCCAATACTGTGCTTTTTCTCCAGTGTTTGTTCTATTCCTCCACGCCCGATTTAACGATACAGCCCTCGTGCTACCAGCAGCAGCGCCGAAGACAAGGAAACAGGAAGGGACTGCCGTGGCCACTGCGAGGCTGCGGCCGCGAGCAGGCTCCCCGCGCCAGATCTGGGGAGCGGCTCCAGAGCCGAGACGCCACTCCTGAGCCGCCAGTGGTCCTCCTTGAGGGGAAAAAGAGGAGGAAGGAGGAGGAGAAGAAGAAGAAGAAGACGAAGAAAACGAGTAAGAAGCAGCAGCAAACACTGCGTACGTGTCAACGTTCGGCGCTCCGCGCTGATTTCTGAGATCTGCGCTGGACAACCCGCCCTGGCGCGCGGAGCGCGCGGCCGGGGGAGCCCACCGCGGACCCAAAAATCTGGACGGAGCGCCCTAAGTTTATGTATGTGGCGTTTGTTTTCTTCTTCGATTCTTGCAGCGCATTCACTAGATTAGAGGCCTCCTAGACTGGGAAGATCGCGACGCATCGCCGATAAATCGGCGATGCATTGGTGATGCACCGGCGACGCATCGTCGACGCCGGCGATGCATCGGCGACGTCGACGTGACGCAAATCGGGCCCCACACCGAGCCGCATGGGCGATGCATCGGCGATGCGGCGCGATCCTCCGACCCCATCTACTCCGACCCCATCTAGGAGGTCTATGAAGGGGCCCTGGGACACACAAATAAATATACACAAATAAGAATATCCCTCATATTTTCATGTATTTTCTGGGTTTTTGTTTTCCCCCCCACTGCCCATATTTTACCATATTTTCTGGGGAATCGAGGATTAATTGTGTCTGTGTGTTTTTTCCCCTCTTGAGTCTAGACGTATGCCTTTCCCAACCGGTCGTCGTCTCCCCCCCCCTCTCCTGGGCCCCCCGGGCGC
The DNA here is from genome assembly GCA_963575745.1 of Prorocentrum cordatum. NCBI lineage: Eukaryota > Dinophyceae > Prorocentrales > Prorocentraceae > Prorocentrum > Prorocentrum cordatum. The sequence continues at coordinate 518,622 of CAUYUJ010022426.1, forward strand.
GAGCGGGCAGCCGGCCTGGTCGAACTGCGCCGCTGAGTCGTAGGTCATCGGCCCGTTCCCCTGGAGAGGGCCGCGCAAGATCCCTCGTCCCGCCCGGGAGAGGAGGAGGCAAGAAGGCTGAGGGAGGAGGCATGGGGGAGCAGCGGGGATTCTGGAGGGGCCCAGGGACACGCAGACAAATGGACACGACAATCCCAGGATCCACCATGCGTTTTCCCATCTTCCAGAGCTTCGTCGTCCCCCCCACTGCCTATGTGTTCCCAGATTCTCCTCGGGATCGACGGCTCTTTTGCATGTGTGTGTGTGTTCTGTCTCCTGCATTGGGGGAGGAGCGGAGACATGTTGGAGGATGCGATGGCGCGCTAGGAGGACCTGGACGAGGGGCCGGGGGGAGGAGGGAGCAGCGGATCAAGGAGCGAGGTCACCAGCGCAGGAGGATCGAGGAGCGAGGAGGAGGAGGAGCGAGGAGCAGAATCGAGGAGCGAGGAGGAGAATCTAGGAGCGAGGCGCAGAATCGAGGAGCGAGGAGCAGAATCGAGAAGCGAGGAGAAACGAGGAGCGAGGAAGAGGAGGAGGAGGAAGAGCGGGGAGAAGGAGGAGGAGGAGGAGCGAGCGAGGAGGAAATACACTTGCGTGATAGCACCCTCGGTGGTCGCGCTCGTTGTGCCAGTCATTCACCACTTCCTCCTCTCCCTTTGCATTGCGGGATTCCTGCATTGACCGTCCCAAACTTCCCGCACCCCACCTGCTCGCGTTCCTCCCGCCCCCCGTGCTCCTCCGACGCTTTGACGTTGTGCTACTCGCGCCAAACTAGAAGCCCCCCTCCACCGAGGCCACAACACAGTCACGCCATTTCAAATGACGACGACCTCCATAGCCTTCGGACCCAAGCCGAACACAGCCACCCAAGTTCCCACTCGAACTTGGCGAATCCCATGATCTTTTACCTCAGCTGGGGGTGGGACGATCAGCGTAAGCCACATGGATACCTCACGTATCGCGAGGCACTGTTATGTAGCATGGGCAGGGGTGTCTATCGCAATCGCACACCGACCAGGGAGGACAGCGCGAGGCTCATAACACGAGGAGGGATCCTTGGGCCATGGGGAGGCTCGGCATCGCTCAGACGTTCATTCCCCGTGCATGATGTTCGATTTCGCGCGTACGTTCCGTTCGCAGGGCGACCCCCAAAGACTCTGCGATGGTCTCCGCCGAAACAAGCGTTCGCGTCCGAGCGATGGCGAGTGAACAGGACGACGACCAGGAGCAGGGGGAAGGACGGCGCAGAGGAACGACGAAGGGAACGACGGGGAGACCTACAGCTCCCAGCCCTCCCCCTCCGCTCCCCCCGCCGCGTCCCTGCCCCTCCCCCCTCTTCAAGGCGCCGACGCCGACGCTGACGCCAACGACGACGCCGACGACGACGCCAACGCCGACGACGACGACGCCGACAAGGACGACGACGACACCGACGCCGCCGCCGACGACGACGCCGACCACAACACAACACCAACGCCCTCGCCGACGCACAAACGCCGCTTCCGCCAACGCCGGACGACGACGAACGACGCCGACGACGACGGCGGCGGCGACGATGACGACGACGACGACGACGACGACGGCGCCGACAACGACGCCGGCAATTAAGACGCCGACCCCTCCGACGCCGCCGACGATGCCTACCCCCAACGCCAACGCCCACGCCGACTCCAACGACGATGCCGCCACCGACGACGACGACAACGACGGCGACGCCGATGGCGACGCCGACGGTGCTGACGACGACGACGGCAACAGCGGCGACGACGAGAGGGCGCAAGCATCCTCGCCGCCGTGCCTCTTGCTGTAGGCCACCTGCTGCGCCGCCTGTGCCGCGCTGGCGAGGCGTGCGGGTGCGCTGGCGGGCAGGGCCCCTCGCGCCTTGCTCCTCCTCAGGCTGCTGCTTCCCCGCATCCCCACCGGCTCCCCACCTCCTCCCTCTTCTTCTCGCCCTCGTCCTTCTCCCACGTCGGGCTCCTTCTGCCTCATACCCCTCCTGACCTTTACACTCCTGCCCCTCCTCCCTCTCCTCCCGCTCGACCTTCTGACGTGGCTCCTTCCCCTCCCCCTTCCCCACCCTGCTTCTCATCCTCCCAATTCGGCCTCCTCCCTCTTCTCCTCCTCCCCCTCCCCACCTCCATCAACCCCTCCCCAGCCTCTCACTCGGCCTCATGCTCCCCCTCCTCCCACGCAGTATCCTCTTGTTCCTGTTCCTCCATTTCACCTGATCCTCCCCCTCCATTTCGTCCTCGTCGTCAGGCGTTCCTCCTGGTCCTCCTCATCTCTCCTCCATCTCCTCCTCTTCCTCTTCATCTTCATCTTCTGTCTCCTCCTCGTCATGTCTTGTTTGACTGGGGTCTCCAGCCACATTGGACAGGGGGTGGCCCATGCTCGTCTTCCAAGACCAGCATGTGCGGCCAAAAGCGCAGCTCAGCCAAAGAGGGGAAGTCTCCTTGGTCTCCTTGGTGAAGGAGGGCGGGGGAACCCGCAGCCTCACAGAAATGAGACTGAGGCGGGACCGACCACACCTTAGCCTGAGCTGTCGGAGTCCTCAGCGGCGCTGGCCTGGCCAGGTGCATGCGAAGAACCTCCGGCAGCGTCGCACAAAGACGCAGGCTTCTGCTCGTAGTGACGCAACGACAGAGGCGGAACGCAACGGGCTGGGACAAGGGTCGTCTCTGGGTCCTTCTGGGGGGGGGCCACGGGCGGCACGGAGTCAAGAAAGATGCGCACTCGACCCTTGCCGTGATGGCAGTTTCGTGGTACCCCTTCACAGCACGTTTCCACATCCACTTCTGGTACGCGTGCTCCGAGACGAGGCCACGCCCCGAATCACGATTGGACTGGGCAAGCGAGCCAGACGGCACATAGGCCGTACAAGTGAGGCACATGAACAGCGAAGAACGGTCAGTGCAAGGCAGCACGATGAGACAGTGGTGGTTCGCTGCAACCCCCTCAACATCCAGGCCCCTGACTTCCCCAAGACACCGCCTAGCAGGAGGCCTCGGAGCTCCCATGGAGTCCTTGGAGTGGCTCCTCCTACTGCGCATCCTCTTCCTCCTCATTCTGACCGTCATCATCATCACCATCAGCAGCAGCATCATCATCATCAGCATCATCATCATCAGCATCAACATCACCACAAGCATCATCATCGTCAGCATCATCATCGTCGGCATCATCATCGTCGTTGTCATCATCCTGACCATTGTCGTCGTCGATATTATCACCCTCAGAAACAACATCATCAACAGTATCATCATCATCAGCATCATCGTCATCATCAGCAGCATCTCCATCATCATCATCACCATCCTCGTCAAAAACACCACCATCACCACTACTACCACCACCATCACAACCATCAACACCACCACCACCACCAACTCTACCACCACCTCCGTAATCAGATTCAGCATCATCGTCGTCATCGCCATCGCCGTCGTCATCAACAGCATCATCAGCAGTAGCATTATCGTCACCATCAGCATCATCATCAGCATCACCATCATTGCAAACAGCAGCACCCCAATCATCAGCAACACAAGCATCGTCATCAGCGTCAGCATAAGCCTTCTGCTGATCAGGAGCATTATAATGATCATGAGTGAGCTCCTGAGCATCGCCCTCCTCACCCTCCTCCCCACTATCATCATCATCATCACCACCACCACCATCATCATCATCATCATCATCATCATCATCATCATCATCATCATCATCATCAGCATCATCATCATCATCATCATCATCAGCATCGTCATCATTATCATCATCATCATCATCATCATCATCATCATCATCATCATCATCATCATCATCCGCAACATCATTAGTACTGTTGCTAGCAGCCAAAGTTGTGGTACTGTGATTACTACTTCCAGTATTGATGATAGTACCAGGTATATACATACCATTCGTACTCGTAGTTTTGGTATCATCGTCATTGATATGAGCAGTAGCACTCTTGTTAAACGAATTAATTAGTATTATGAACCCCACGATCAGCATCATCATCAGCAGCAGCATCATCATCGGTGGCCACTTGGGCTCGAGCCTTTCGGGGCGTTGCCACGCCCTCCGCCACGCTCGCTCTTGCCGCTCCCCGCGCACCGCTGCCGGCTGGCAACCGTGCGCGTCGGATGTTGGATGGCTGCCCGCTGTGTGCGACCTCCTCTGCTCGGAGGATGTGTTAGGCACGGTACACGGCAGTGCGCAATGCCCCCGAGGCTGCGCCCGCGGCGCCTTTCTCCGACATTGTAACGCGGTGAACGCAGCGGCCGCGTTGTCTATAGGCGCATTCCCCCGAATTTATATGTCGAAGTGCCAACAACAAATGTTTCCATAAACGCTTTTGGCTGGACCGTGAGAACGGTATTTGGCATCGGCCCGAGCTATTGGTTTTCTAGGAGCAGGTCGGTCGTGTCCCCAACTTTCGCTCGATTGGGCGAAGGGGTGCCGCTTCAGCGAGCTGTCCGCCCTACTCTGCTTCGGCGACCCGGCCCACGCCGCGGAGTGGGCACGTCGGCGGGCCCTGGACCTCGACGTGGGCCCCGAAGGCAAACGGGCGCACAAAAAAACGCCGAAGGAACGGCCACGGGAATACCCAAAAAGCAGCGACCCCTGCGGGACGCGAGGTGCTGATCGCTTCGGAGTTCTGGCCGCGTTTACCAGCGGCGCCATCAGAACGGAACGCTGTTTGGCACTGGCAGCCGTCGTCGTCCCTCTCGCACTCTCTCTTACTCTCTCTCTCTCTCTCTTTCTCTCTCTCTCTCTCCCTCCCTATATATATATATATATATATATATAAATATATGTATGATATACCTCTCTCTGTGTGTCTGCCTCTGTCCATTTCTCGTTTTCCCTATGTGTATATGTGTATATCTACACACAAGACGTGAGGGCTTGCCCCGCTTCGCCTCAGATCTTGGCCCTGCGTTCAAGCACTGCGGGGGGATTGCCGAAGGCCGCATCGGTGCTGAAAGCTCATGACCATGAGGGGGGTGCGGGCCACTGGCTGGATGGGACCCATCGGCAAGTTCACGCCATGGGGGGAAGGGCTTGGTCGCCACGGGGGCGAAGGTGAGGACATCCACATCATGGCAAGCCAATTTACCCGACCCTGGGGCGACGGCTACGTCGTCGCGCGGGTGGGCGTCGTGACCGCGGGCAAGGTCCAGGTCGTCGAAAACGGGGCCTGGGCTTAAGTCGGGCGTGTCCCCCTACAGGGGGGATTTTCGACGAAAAATATAGAAAATACTCAAACAACAAATCAAAAAAGGTCAAACATACTGAAAAATAGTCCCCCGACGATTTTGGACTATTTTTGAATATTCCTCCTGTAGAGGGACAGGCCTGACTGAAGCCTGGGCAGTGGCCGCAAAGTCGGTGACAGGGAAAAGACCGATGAAGTGACAGCGAGGTGGGTAGAGGTCATGATGTGACAGGGGTTCAACTCGTGAAATTCACGCAGGTTGAAAACATGGCCGCAAGTGGGGGCTGGCATCATGACTGGAAAGGTGCTGTCGGCGGCTACGCGGAACAGGGATGGGGGTCATGAAAATGAACATGAAAGGGCGAGGGTGGTGACCGTGAAATGGTTCTTGGTAAGAATCGTGGGGGGGGGGACGTGGTATACACAGTTAGGAGGGCAAGCCCCATGGCCACAAGGGGAATCGAGGAAACGTCGGATTAGCTGTACACAGGCTGTCGCAGAAACTGCTGTCCAGGCAAAAGGAGTGCAGTTCACGCATGTGACACACACAAAAATGTGCACGCCCTCGGCTATTCGCGCCTGTGGGGTCTCTGCCCCCAATTCCTCCGACGTCCCTACAGAGATGTGTTTTTACTGTCCAGCTTTCTGAAGGGGCCCCAGGACACACAAATAAATACACACAAATGAACCGATTCCCCCTATTTTCCCATATTTTCTGAGTTTCTGTCTTCCCCCCCCACTTCCCATATTTTCCCAATATTTTCTGAGGAATCGAGGATTCATTGTGTCTGTGTGTTTTTTCCTCTCCTGACTTTCGAAGCACGGGGGCCCTCGGACGCCGACAGTCATATCGAAGGGGTCGTCGCCGGGGCGGCGGTCGCCGGCAGAGGGGGGGCCGGCAGCAAGGAAGCTGGCCCCAGGACCGCGAGGGGGGTCGCGGGAGGGCGAACGGGCAGGCAGTGTGCGATTTTTTCCCGGCGGCCACGCCATCGGCACGCGCCTCTAGAATAGTTACGCTTGGCCCTTGGGTGGCTGTCGCATGGCACGGGCGCCCAGCACCGAACGCCTGTAGAGAGGCCCGGCGTTTGGCCGGCGGCTGGACGCTATCGAGGTTCGTGGGCTTGCTCTGCCGTGGCGTGCGCAGCAGGTTCAGCGTCAAGCAAGACGCCTTTCAGGGAGGGTCTCGGGCTCGAGGGGGCTTTAGTGGGCCTTGGCGTTCACGGCGCCGACTGGCCGACAGCTGGCCGAAGCGAGTAGAAATCGGCGTTTCTGATGAGAAAGCGGGGGCGGCCAATGAAGCCGGGACACGGACATGACCGCGTGGAGGGTCGTGGTCTTGCCGACGGGGCCGTTCCGCCGCCATGGCAGCACACCCCTGATCTGGATCGTGAGTTCGGGGCGTCTCGGGTGCCCGTGGGGGCCTCGCGGCGTGTTTCTGTGGGGCCTCTGGACGCCCTGCATGGATCATGAATCGGAGGCTTCTGGAAGTCTTGTCCGGGAACGCCGTGCAGGACGTAGGCGCGAGACCTCCCATACGCTTCTGGGGCCTATTGGGAAGCCTGCTATGGGCCCTTCGGAAGCATGTTGGGAATATCTGGGGGCCTCTTGGGCCTTCGTGGGGGTGCTCTTCTGGGCTGGCTGCTCTTCTTGAGCCGTCGTAGGAGGCTTGGGCTCTTGGGCCGTCCAGTGGACCTCCTATGGCCCTCTTGGGGCTCACTGGGGCTCTTTCGGGGGACTTCGGGGCCCGTCTTGGGGCTCCCGTGGGCCGTCTTGGAGCCCTCTTTGGCCGTGCTGGCGTGGGGGCGTGTTCGGCTGTCTGGGAGCTCTTCCCGCAGGTGCCCTGGGGCTGGGGAGCACCGTCCAAAAGGTTATGGAGGGGACGGCCATCTGGGGACGATTTCCCACGCAGGATGTCTAAGTATACGGGCGGCATGGCTGTATAGGTGTACGGCACGAAACTTTCGCTTAGCGTGTCGCCTCGAAAGCCCCAGAGACACGCAATGCCCCTTAGAGATAGCCTGTCGCTCCGCTTCGCGTGGAAGGAGGCTGGAAAGAGCTCGCGTGGAATGTGGTCAAAGTGTCGCGCCAATCGTGGTGGGTCCCTCTCTCTCGCCTCTCGCTCTCCTCTGCAAGGCACGCGCGGTCTCTCCGAGCGAGCCGGATGCGCCTGTGTTTTTTTTGTCCTCCTCCTCCTCCTCATCATCATCCGCCTCCTCCTCTTCCTTCTCCTCCTCCTCCTCCTCCTCCTCGTTCTCCGCCTTGTCCAGCTGCCCGTCCCGATGCCAGACATCGTGCTCCTCTTCCTCCACAGCCCCCCTCGAGTACAAAGGAAACTTATCAGAAGGCCAGAGGGCCTATCAGGAGCACCGCCGCCTTCTGAGAAGGCCTACTCAGCTCTTTCTCAATTTCCTCCCTCGCTCGCCGCCGACAATCTCCTCGTCCTCCTCCTTCAACCTCCCCTCCTCCCTGCACTCCTCATCCATCATCCACGGTGGCGCAGCCTGCTCCTCCACTTCCTTCCTCGTACCCGGCACTCCTCCGCCTCCTCCTCGATCCCTCACACCCTTCTCTCCTCTGCTTCTATATGTGTCCCTCCTTCTCTTGCTCCTCCTCTACCTCCTCCTCCTCCTCCTCCTCCTCCTCCTCCTCCTCCTCCTCCTCCTCCTCCTCATCGTCCGCCTCCTCCTCCTCCTCCTCCTCCTTCCTCCCTTTTCCTCCTCCCCCTTTCCCTCATCCTGACCTTCGTAACTCCTCCTTCTCCTGCTTCTCTCCCTCATCCTCCCCCCTCCCTCCGTCCTCCCAACTTACCAAAGACACGTTCCTCCTTTACCAAGCACGCGCAGATTGCAAGAGGCGCCTGGCACATCCCCGCGGGGTCGTAATACTGCTCGTGCGCCTCGGAACAGTCGTACTGCATGTTGTAGCCGAACATCAGCTCCAAAAAACAAATGACCTCCCGCAGCACGCAACCTCAACACACTGGGTTATCCGTTACCGTACCTTCCGCACGTAGTGAAGTGCTCCCAAGGCTCATGCAACCTACACGTCGTTCACGTGTAATCGTGCTCACTTCTAATTGTGCTCGTTTCTAATTTGCTCCTGGCCCCCTAGTGACCAGGAAGAGGCCCAGGATAGAACAATTAGAAATAAAAAGATATTGGCCCCTGAAAAATCAAAGAACTCGAAAACATATACATTAATAATGTGTAAGGGTTTGCGCAAGGTTCTTGATGGCCCAACCCCTGGTTTCCCAGACGCTCCCGGGCGCTCCTGGGCGCTACTGGGTGGTGCGTCGCATAGGCCTCCGGGTCGGTGACCCCGCCGAACAGCTAGGGCGCCGAAACTGGCGAAGAGAGCCCCAAGAAGACCCCGACAGGGTCCAAGAGGCTTCCGAGACCGCACGAGAACTTTCCAAAACGCCCAAGAGGACATCAAAATGGTGAAAGAGGGTTCCGCAACGCCTCTAGAGAGCTCCAAGGGAAGCCCCCAGAGGACCTCAAGAAGCAAAAATCGGCAGGAACCCTCAGGGAAAAATATGCGTTCTGTATGTTCGCCATTTTCGTCGTCACAGCGTCCAAGACGACCCCAGGGGCCCCTAAGAGAACGGCAAGGCAGCCCCAAAGCCCCAGAGAGGAGCCCAAGACGGCCCAAGAGAGCCCCAAGGCGCCCCCCCCAGGCGGGGCGTCCTGGATGCCTCCCAGGCCTTCTTGGGACCATCGTGGGCGTATTGGGGCGGTGTTTTGGCCGTCGCGGGGCCCTCTTGGACGATATTGGCGGGCCTCCGGGGGCCGTCGCGAGGCCGTCCGGGTCCGTTCTGGGCCGCTGAGAGCCGCCAAGGGGCCCCGGTTCCCCCAGGACGGGTCGGAGCACCTGTCTCGGGGCCGCGATCCTGCCCCCCGGGATGGATGAACACGCGCACACACACACGCGCACACACACACACACGCGCACACACACACGCGCACACACATACACACATACACACACGCACACACGCACACACACACACACACACGCGAACGTTAACACACACACACACACGTACACACATGCACACACAGACACGCACACACAAACAGACACACACACACACACGCAAACACACACACACACACACATATATATACACACATATACGTGTGTGCGCGTGTGTGAGCAATCGCTACTGTCAACATACCGGTCGTAGTCCCGACTCCTCCTGCAGCTCGGCCGAGGACCGGAGTACGGATGCGCTCCGTGGCTGGCCGCCGACCCGCCCCACGGAGCGGGCCGAGGAGAGCGCTGGGTCAGAGGAGAGAGAGCAGGTGGGTGGGGGGAACTCTCGCCTTCTCCTCTTCCTCCGTTTCCTCATCCTCCCCCGTTTCCTCCGCCTCCTCCGCCTCCCTCCTCCTCCTCCTCCTCCTCCTCCTCCTCCTCCTCCTCCTCCTCCTCCGTCTCCTCCTCCTCCACCTCCTCCTCCTCCGCCTCTCCTCCTCGCCGCACAACCCTCTTCATGCTTCTCCTCCTCCCCCTCCTCCTCCTCCTCCTCTTCTTTCTCCTCCTCCTCCTCCTCCTCTCCGTCTCCTCCGCCTCCACTTCCGCCTCCCCCTCCGCCTCTTTTCCGCCTCCTCCTCCTCCTCAGTCTCCTCCTCCTCCGCCTCCTCCTCCTCCTCCTCCTCCTCCTCCTCCTCCTCCCCCTCCGAGTTGGAGGAGCGGGGGGAGCACGAGGAGCAGGACGCCCGAACACCAGAGGAGCGAAGAGGTCAGGCCCCTTCGCCCCTTCTGCGACTCAGAAATGCACAGCAGGCGGAGGCATGGTGTAGGCGCTACAGTCGGGCCTGGGACATAATAGGCATCCCTCGAGGACATGAGACCCTCCGTCGGTCAAACACAAAGAACGTACGAGGGTACCCTCCCCAGACAAGCACATCAGAACAAGCACAAAATCCATGAGGGTGTCCTCTCCGAACCGACCTCGATCTTGAACCTCGATCCGGCTGTAGGCGGTAGAAGGCGAGCGGCCAGGACGGACTTCGCGGAACGGCGCGCAGACAGGCCCAAACTGTCCAGAGCCCCCAGGGCCCACGCTTGCACAGTGAAGCGGGGCGAAGAGGAGGGAGGACACCGTGGGGAGAGGAAGGAGGAGGGCGAAGGCAGCACAGCCAACCCACACAGGCAGCCCAGCGTGAGCCTGCGAAACCAGCAACGCTATCTGTGCCCGTTCAGCAAGCGGCACCAGTGCCCGTCGCCAAGCACCCAGCTGTTCCAGCTACGAAGCGAGAAGGAGTGGCAGGACAAGGACGAGGGGCTGCAGGACCAGGTCAAGGTAAAGTAAAGGATCGTCTCCAGCACATGAGGACACAGAGCGTGGAGCCTGGGACCCCCGTTCCCGACCTGGTGATCCAGGGGGTCCTGGCCGAGGGGGGGGGGGGGGGGCGGCGGTTGTTGCAGGGGCCCGGTTTCTGGGCTGCTCCTCCCCAGTGCGTGCGAGGCCCGCCGCGGCCTGGAGGACGAGTTATCCTCTCTCCCTCCTCCTCCCCGTCCCCCTCCCCCTCCTCCTCCTCCTCCTCCTCCTCCTCCTCATCCTCCTCCTCCTCCTCCTCCTCTTCCTCCTCGTCCTCCTCCTCCTCCGCCTCGTCCATATCCTCCTCCTCCTCCCCCACCCCTAACCAAGAAACCCTGGATTACCAGGTCGGGAGCTCGGTGTCCTGGCTGGCGGTGGGGGCGGGCTGTGCTCTCCTCAAGAGGGAGGGGAGGAGGAGGAGGAGGAGGAGGAGGAGGAAGAGGAGGAGGAGGAGGAGAAGGAGGAGGAGAAGAAGGAGCAGAAAAAGGAGAAGCAGGGGCGAGAAGGAGGAGGAGGAGGAGAAGCAGCAGAAGCAACACAAGGTGGAAGGAAGAGAATTGAAGACATAGAGCAGTGGGAGCAACAGATGCAGCAGGTCAAGGGGCCCGGTGACGCACATTCGTGGACGCAGATGCAATGATTCCACACACACACACACTGTTCCATCTGTTTTGGATGTTCTTCCCCAGCATTCCCCATATTTCTCAGTTTCATCTGTTCTGGGTTGTCTTTCCCTCCATCTCAACATGTTCCACATGGTCCTCGGAATCGAAGATCCTTTTTGTGTCTGTCTGCTTGTTCCCTCCTGGCAGGAGGACGACGACAACGGCCACCTCCACCAGCACGAACACGACGACTCCGATTACGACCACTACGACGGCGACCTTGTGCGTGACAACAAGATGACCCATGCCTCTACTCCACGGATCTCTCATGGGGTGCGTTTTGACCAGGACTTCGGGGCGAACCCATCCGTCGCGACGAGGGAAGGGTATAGCGACATCGGTATCTCTTCCTCGCCTCGGCCTCGACGACGTAGGCGACCACGACCACTGCGACCGCGATGACGACAACGACGTCCACGTCCACGACCACGACCACGACCACGGCGACGACGACGACGACGACGACGACAACCAGCACGACCAAGACGACCACGACCACGACGACGACGAGCCGCTCCCCGCCGTGCGATCCGAGGGCCAACGAGCGCCCGCGGTGGAGCGAGCGGGAGCTCCGGGCGGCTGCGCCGCTGGGCGCTCTGCGGCGTTGGGCCAGGCAGCGGCGAGCGCGGGAGCGATGGGGGGCTTGCGCTCGCTTGCGCGCCGCATCCCACCGCCTCCTCCTCCTCCTCCTCCTCCTCCTCCTCCTCCGCCTCCTCCTCCTCCTCCTCCTCCTCCGCCGGCCAGGCCTGCTCGCGCGCGTAGGCCAACGGTGCGGTGGGAATCGGTGCCCACGAGCGCCAGCGAGGGAGGGGAGGGGGAGGTCTGGAGAAATCGTGCCGAAGGGAAAAAGGGGAGGGATATCCAGGCAAGGGTGCAACTGCGAGCCACTCGAGCGCGCACGCCATCGCATCAGAGCTCACAGGAGGTGCGGGCGGAGGAAGGGGGGGGGGGGGGCGAGCCCAACCTGATGGCACAAGGCGGACTCCGAGCCCACTCCGGGTCCCTCCTCCTCCTCGGGCCCCCTACGCTATATTTGGTGATTTGTGTCGTGACGTCGACCCCCAGAGATGTCGACCCATCCCCCCGGCTTCTCATCCGGAGCCGTTCTGTTGACGGCCCCGAAGCCCAGTATGGGCCCCAAGAGCCCGAACATAACGAAACAAAAACGTTCCGTCGTGATGCTTGGCATGGCTCGAGGGGGTGCCTGAGACGCTCGAGGGGCCCCCAGGAACCGAACATGGCGAAAAACCGTCCGTCGTGACTTTTGCGCTCCTGACTCGAGGGGACCTTGCCGTCGCTCGGACGTCCGTTCCCCGTGCATTCTTCGGTCTCGTGCGCGCTCCTTCTTGCCAGGTGGTCGAGGCTGCTCCTCGAGGGTCCTCGCCGAGAAAGACACTGCACACGTCCGGGCTCACGCGGCGCCAGCGGCGCCAGCTCACCGAGGCGGCGCCGAGACCAGCCCCCCGCGCGCACCGGACGTTGTAGCTCTCTTGCCGCATCGCCCCCCCCCGCCTCTCGCGCGAGCGACCCGAGAGCAGAGGTAAAAAACATCCACCCCCCACAGTAGCCACCCCGCCATGCCCACAGCAGGCATCGAACAGGGCAGGGCTGTCTGGCACACGCCCGGGGCCGTGGAGCAAACGCCGATGATCGGGTCCGGGTGTTTTTTTCCTCCATTGCTCCTCCTCCATTGCGAGAGGAGGGGCGGGGGGGGGGGGGGGGCGGATGCGGGGGGGGGGGGGGAGCGGAGGCGGGATGTGGATGCGGGGGAGGAAGGACCAGGGTTGGCGGCGTGCACGGGGGAGCGCAGGCGGAGAGGGGGGGGAGGCTTCTTAGAGGGAGGCCGCCGGCTTCTCGGATGGTGTCGGCCCCCCCCGAGGAGCCTCGGGTCAGGGCACGAGGAGAACGGGGGCGGCAGAGATTCTGAGGTGCGGGAGGGGGGATGAGGGGGGGGGGGAGGAGGAGGGGGAGGAAGGGGGGAAGGGGGGAGGAAGGGGGGGGGGAGGAAGGGAGGGGGGATGAGGGGGGGGAGGGGAGGAGGGGGGAGGAAGGGGGGAAGGGTACCCCCTCCTCCCACTCGCGAGCCGGCGAGCCATGAGGAGGAGGGAGTACTGGGGGCGGTACCGGCGGGCCACTCCCACGGAGGAAGCGACCCGCCCAGCCCCGCGACAACACAAAGCGTCGGTACCTGGTGGGCCCATGGCCCTGGGGGAGAGGGGGAGGTGGCAGGGGGCGGCGGGAGCCCCTACCCTTCAGCCTCTCCTACGCCTCCTCTTCCCCAGATCTCCGAAACGTGCGTGTCCTCACTCCTCCTCCTCCTCCTCCTCCTCCTTCCCCCCCTCCCGAGCCCGAGCGCCACAAAGTGGGGAGGGGGAAACAGGAGATGGGGAGGTCAGGTCGACCAACGTCGCGCACGGCGCTGCCTGCTCGGCAGCCTTTCGCCTTCTGAAAAGGCCGCCCCCTTGTGCCACCAGGCGCACGCCGACTGTGCTCGCAGCGCACCTCGACGTTGGCAGCGGCCAGGGGGTCTGCACTGCATGGGCCCTGAGAAAATCCGTCCAAATAGGGGGGTGAAGGCAAATCCACTCACTATCGGTGCCCGGACCCTTCTGGGGGTCGAAACATGTGTTTCGAACCGCGTCCAGCCATGGTCGCAAGGGGTGCTGAGCCAACTCGGCCCCCTTGCGGGCTCCAGCCTGGTCGGCTACACGCAAGAGCGCCCCGAGGCAAGCGTGACCTTTTGTGCGCGGCATCTGGGGGTATCCAGGGGGCCAAACTTAGGCGCGTAAGCCGCTGCTATCTAAGGAACCAAAATAAGACGTACGCTCTCAACCGCGTGCGTGAATACGGCCACCTGGTCTGCGAGACCAACCTCGTGATACGAACGTTCGCGCAATGCGCATCTTCGAAACCAAATATGGATTCATACACGTGTGCGTCATCCTGCCGCCCCTGACAGTGGACCAACACCAAAGGTCACTCCCGCGAAGGGCCACTCTAGGGGGCCACTTGCGAACCCTACCCCTACCCCTCACGATTTCTGAGGGGGAGGGTAGGGTTCACTTCGCTCGGGAGCTCCC
>CAUYUJ010022426.1:537946-603229 GCA_963575745.1 Prorocentrum cordatum
GTTCCAGTGGCCGTCGATGGGGATTGTGTGGAAACTCTCAGGGTTGCCTCAGGCGGAGCTCTTTCTCGAACTCTCTCGCGGCCCCGTATCGCGCTGGACTCGCTCGCCAAGATTGTTGGTGCCAGGGCCCCTGGCCTCCAGTTGGTGCACGTCGATGGCCACTCTGGGCATCCTTGGAGCGAGTTGGTCGACGCGATTGCTCATCTCGCCTCCGTTCGGCACGAACGGCTACCTTTGCCCGACCAATCTTGGAGAGAGGCGATATCTGATATCAGTGCGTTACGGTGGGTCTGGATGTCTTCTGCGCAGCCTGAGGATCTCGCGCAATGCCCCCCGCCTGGAAAACGCCAGATGCCACAGTGCGTCCCTGGTGCGAGACCAAGTGACTTCTTGACGGCCATGCCAGGCACGGCCGCGGTCACTGAATCTTCTGCCCCTGCCTTGTCCACGCCTCGCTGGTCTGTTGCTGCCAACGTGTCGACTTTGGACTCTCAGGCGCATGGGCAGGCCTCTGGTAGGCGCAAGACAGGGCTGCACACGTCAGAACGCATGAAATGCTTTCGGGAGCAGTCTACCAGGCACGCAAGGCTCATGGAAGGGACTGTTGAAACCAATTCTCCTCGCAGTGGACTTTCGGCCATTGGCAAATTCCACGCTATTCATGCCCAGTGCACCTCCGATGGGAGGTAGGGGCGTTCGCTTTGGGTCAATGCCGACATTCCCGTCCTTCCCTCCACGCGCGCGCCTCCTGTGCAGAGCCGTGCACTGCACGTCGCTCCTCGGCTGCTGTGAAGGGGCCCTGGGACACACAAATAAATACACACAAGTAAAACACTTCCCCATATTTTCGCATATTTTTGGATTTTTGTCTTCCCCCCCATTTCCCATATTTTCCCATATTTTCCTGGGGATCGTCGATTAATTGTGTCTGTGTGTTTTTTTCCCGCTTGATGCTGGTGGTAGCCATTGCGGTTGGCAGCTTTCGTCTGGGCGTGGTCGCCGGGCACGCACCTCGCAGCAAGGCATCGTCTGCGAGTGTCCAGCAATGGTGGGCACGCTGGTTTGATACTAGTGGCCAGGGTCCGCACTCCAGGGATGCGCGCTCGGGGTTCACTCGCTCCCGCCACGTTGGGTGCGTCGCGGCTGCGGTGGGGAACTTCCCAGGACAGTGCCTCCATCGGTACCTGGCTAGACTGGACCTGTGGGCACCGTCTCAGTTTTTTGGAGTCTGACCAGCCCTCTGCGAGCACTCGGTTTCCTCCTGGTCGGCTGCAGATGTTGGGCAACAGACGTGATTCCGCCATTTTCTCCAATGGGGTGGAGGTGGTTCAGCAGCGTGTTATTGATAAGGTTGATTTGTCCATCGACGTGGTGTGCCTGTTGGCATGTTGGCGCATGTTGGCGCGTATTCCTACGTAACCCACCTGTCTTCGCCCTGGTCAGGCCCTGAAGGTCAAGTGTGATCCCGACAAGTTCTCGAACCCTGCAGCTCGATCGCAATTTCGGTCGCTTTTGAGTTCTGGGCCCTACGCGTCGTTGGACACCCCCACGTCCGCTCGCTTCGCCATCGTTGCGGGGCACCTGAAGGAGTCTCGGGGGCCCTCGTTTCCGCCCGGGGCTACCCCGAGAGGTCGCATGCCACGACAGTCTCGGGTATCTGAGGGTTCTCTACAGGCCATGGAGAACCGTGCTGTGCACCTGCGAAGCTACCGCACGCTCGTGGTACTCTTTAAGCGCTTGCGTCTGGCCATCCTGTTTCACGTCTGGGCCTTACCTCTGCGTGGCACTCGGCACTGCCGCCGCCTCAGCTGCTCGCGCACCGCTGCGCGAAGCATACGATGTCCCAATCAGGGTTGGCTTCGCCACCTCCGATCGATCCATAGGGTTATTCAGTCGATCGTTCGGTCTCTCGAGGACGCCATGTACAAGACTCGTCAACTATGGCTCCGTCGCGCTAAGGGCAACTCTTGGCTTCCCTGGGGGTATTCTACAGGAGCGAGTGCAGCTCTTGGGAGGAGATTTCGCCACCTTCAACGGCTACTTCACGGGTGTGTTCATGCTGAACGAGCGGGGTCACATCGATTCCTCGTCGGCTTGCTTGGGGCTCGACCGATGCTGGCACTCGTGCTTACGTATAGGCCACCTGGCTACCAGCTTGCGTGTTATGGGTACGCACTGTTGCACTGCGGTGGTGAATCACTCCATCAAGCTTGATGCCGAGCAGCACGTGGCTGGCCTGGCGGCGGAGGTTTCCAGCGCGTGGCCCTGATGAGACGTCAAGGACTCCGTTTGCCAAGTACGTGCGATGGACGCCAGTTCTCGCCGCAAGCTTCCGTCTCGGCCTCTCCTGCCGTTACGTGGGCAGGACGGCCAGCCACTCCGTCAATGCATACATGTCGCGGACTCCTGGGTCGAGCATTTTGGCAAAGACGAGGCGGCGCCAGTGGTGCCTGTTTCCGACCTGGACTGGTTTGTTCCAGCATCTCTCGGAGATGCCCCCCAAGGTCCTCATGGGCGATCCGATGGCCGCTGATCAGATCCCTTCCATGGGCGAGTTGGAAACATCGCACGGGAAAACCAAAGCCTCGGCTCCAAGACCCGATGGTATTTCCGGCAACATTGTTTCCTCGTTTGCCGTGAAGCTGGCCCGATGCATGCATTCGCTCTCGGTTAAAGCTACTGTTCGCCTCGCTGAGCCTATTCAGTGGAAGGGAAGCTTGTACCGGCCCCACTTCAAGTCCAGGGAACGTTCCTAGGCGCGCTTGTTACCGTTCCATCTTGGGCCCCCCCATTTCGGCAAACGGCATCGCAACATCATCCGAGGGGATGTGATTCCGGCCCTAGAGGCTGCCGCGGGGGAACGTCAGCATGGAGGACTCCCTGACAGAGGTAGAGAGTTCGGGGCTCTCGAGCTGCGTCTTTTTCAGTAGCTGGCCGAGGCGCGTAAGGCATCTGTGTTGCTAGTCTTGACGTGGTACAGGCGTGCTACAAGTGCGTGCGGGAACTAGTCATGCATGCGGCTTGCGATGATGTTTAGTGGCGTTGCTGTTGAGGGCAAGCTGGCTCCCGCCAACCGCTATGGCAGAGTTGCAGGAGTATATCAAGCAGCATCCCCCTCTCCTCGTCTCCAGGGTTCCCCCCCTCCGTCGAGTTCAGATCCCCGACGCATGCAATGGGTCATGGTTTGATGTACCTAACGCTTCCAAGGTTGCGTTTCTCATGATGTGCTCGGGTCCTGGCCAGCAGCTCGGGGACGTCGTTTCAACTTCGCCATGTCGTCTGTGATGCAGCCGGTGCCATCGCGCCCCCTACCGCTCGGCATTGTTCCACGTGCACCGACGGCCGCGCATGCTTCGCTCGCCAAGTATACTGCCGAGGACACCTCCGCCCGCATGGCGCGCTCCCTCGAGGGCGCTTCCTTTGGCGGCGCCGTGATCTTTCTGCGCGGCAGAGCTCAGCAGCTGCCCACCATTGCCCCGATGCTGGCGGCAAAAGCCGCAGATTCTTCCGCGGGGAAGGGCTTCTGTTTGCACGCCAAGGTTGGTAAATCGGCGTTTCTTTCCCAGTCTCTGGGCCCTGGGGCCACGCGTGCAACGAAGACCCAGTGGTCCGATTTAGGCGGCATTTCCAGGCCCCGCGGAGAAGACGGGTACCCTTCAAAGCCATTCGGTTCATCAGTGCACCCACCTTGGTACTACACAAGATGATTACGGTTCCATGGGCCCCGAGCTGGCTCATCGCTCGCAGTCGCGCGCCGGCGCCTGGACATGCCTACGGCGGCGCATCCTTCGCCAGCCATGCATATAACCAGACGCAGTTATCGTCCTGCCCGATTCTCTGGCCTGTTCAGGCAAATTATTTCAAACAAGCACGTGGGGATATCTCTCGGCGGCCCAGTTTCGGAGCCTGGGGGACGATACGGTGCGCTACTACCGGGCTATCGCCAAAAAGCCTCGCAAGGACCCCACGGCGCCCAACAGTCTGGCTATCTTGAGTGAGGTTCTCAAGCCCCCGCTGGGAGCCCCATTGCGCGCTCAACGTCTTCGGCTTTATGGACGGCCTCTAATGCACGGCCCCCACGCATTCTGGCTCTGGCTATGACGTGCAGGATGGCATGTCATAGGTCTTGGGGACATCAAACTGTTGAGGGTTTACAGTGGGTTTGGACGTTTCATGCTCAATGCCATCTCCTCCCCGACCCCTCCGAAAACCTTCACATCTGGGAAGTTTTACTTCGACGTTCAGCCACAGCATGGAAGAACATCATCATCGACACCCTGGCACCACATGCCATACATGTTCGCCGTCTTGCTTTTACGCTTACTGCTGAGCACGCTATGTTTGATGTCCTGAGAGATGCTGGAGTGCCGCATGTACGGATCCTGAGCACCCGCTCCGTTGAGCAGAGGCTAAGGAGCAGCAGGTTTGGAAGTGTCTCTGGCGTGGAGTTACCTTCGGTCGTGCTCGCAACCTTCGGCCGCATGCGATTCGGAATCATCAGTATAGTGTTTCGCTCATTCGTCGTTTCCTCGGCTCGGGTCTGGAGTGTGCTACGTGCGGCACTGCATTTGCTCATCGTTCGGCGTTGGTGTCGCATGCGTCGCTTGATTATCCCACGTGTGCGCTTGGCCTTTTATGGTCGGGTCGACAGCGCTCTCAAGAGCAGACAGATGCACTGAATGAGACAGAGCCTCGCCGCATTGCGCAGCAGCTCCGTTCAGGTCAAGGCAGATGGCGGGTGGAAAATCCAACGTCAAGGCATGTGGCAGCTCTTTCGGAGATGGCGAATTAGCTGCGTTCGATTTCTAACGACCAGGCCAGGGAGATCATGTGTGAGTCGGATTACTTTATCGAGGCTTCCTCGGTGTCGGACTTCCTCGACAGATTCAAGTCTCGTGTTCCTGTCGTTCCCTCTCCTCTGGTGGACCCCCTTTTCTACCCCTATCGAATCGGTAACTAAACTGGAGTCGCCTCTGAGGCTAGACCTATTCGTATCCGCCGGTCAACTGTCTTTGCCTTGCACTTGTTTAGTGGTCAAAGGAAACATGGAGATTTGCAGTGGCAGCTCGAGAATCATATTGTGCTTCCTAGTGCGGAGGTGCTCATGCTGAGTATTGACATCGCCATCGAGATCCGATTGGGGGCGACCTCGCGAGGAAAGGGACTAACCTGGAATGGGCCGAACACATGCGTGCACATAGAGTCATCAGCACAGGAGGGGGACCCCCTCTGCGAGACTTGGTCTGCTGCCAGATGGCAGAAGGGGGGCCCCACTCCTCTCAGGTCTACTGACTACGTTTGGGGTGTTCCGTGGCGTACGCCTCGACAGTCGGAACAGCTGAGAGCAGGCATAGCATGCTCTCACACGCTACAGTACGTCTCGTGGCGGAGCACCTCCGAGCGGGGACGGGGGCCTGGATGGCACACCCTGCTCCTGCTCCGTGGGCCCTTGGGGCCCCGACCGTGGCCGTCGCTCCGGCCCCGTGTGCGGCCACGCGTGTGTTTGATCCATGCGAGCACCGGGCCCCCGACTCTGACCCCGCGTCCGTTCGAGAGAGCCCCCCGCCTTTATAGCTAGTATGCGAAATGCCCACGCTGTACGATGAGCTTCGCAATGCTCCTGGCCAGGGTAAATGCTCCCACGGTCCTGGTGCCCACCGTTCTCTCCTTGGGGAAGACGGCCAGTGCCGTTTTTTCACTGCGCCCAAGAAAATGTATTCTCCAGGGATGTGTTTAGCGATCGCCAAAAGCATCAGTGCCAACGTGCTTCAGGTGTGTGCTGAGTCGACCAGCCGGGCTGACAGCAGGCCCTCGGAGGAAGCTGCCCTCGTCGAGGGTGAGATTCGGGATCTTTATGTCTCGTGGGAGGGTCCCTCCTCCTCCGCCCCCCCAGACCCCAGTCTTCAGCCTGACTTTGCTGGGGCCACGGGTCGACGCCGTATGCGACATCACGTGGACCCTGAACCGGAAAGGTTTAAGGAGTCTGAGTCGGAGGCTGAGGCGGAGGAGGAGGATCCCCGTTCCAGTGGCCCTCCTGCGAGCCCCCATTTTGGGGACACATCGTTGGATGTAGAAGCCTCAGAGGCGGAGGCTGTCCTTGAATGTGCTGTGGAAGATCCTGCCGCTTGGGCGTTCGGTTCTTCTCATGCCCCTGTGTTGTCTTCCCCCGCTCCCCATCCCCCCCCCCGCCGTCTCCCCTCCTGCTCACCGACGCCCAGCGAGAGCGGATCGCCGCTCATCGAGAGGAGGCCAGGCGCCGAGGCGGCGGCCCGCGCCGTGCCTGTGTCTGTCTCAGGTTTGCTCGACAGTCCTGTTGTTCCTCGCCCGGCAGGCCCCTTCACCGATCCGGTTCGGGTGGCCTGGCGCGAGGCTCTCCTTCTTTGATTTTGTGATCTTGTGATGTTGCCTCTCTTATCTGCCTGCTGTTGCATTATGTATAGCCGGTATAAGAGTGCCAGTTGTGTTGAGGACGGCGCACCGCCATTCCCGTCGTTCGACGACGACGGCGTGAGACGTGTTGAGCTCGGCACGAATTGAGTTTTTCAGCACGTGCGCGTACCAGGGGCGGCTACGGGCGGCCACGGGGCGTTGGCACGATAGGGGGGGGCGGCGTTCTGAGAGGGGGCGGGGGATTCTCAGGAGGAACGGCCGGGTCTTAGCAGCCCTGCAGTCTCCGCAGAAGGCTTCTCAGAGGCCTCGTTTCACTTCTGAGGAGGCCCCTGCCCGCACTGGCATCCATGAAGCACCCCCCCCCATTCGCCGCCTGCCTAGAAGGCCGCTCCCCTCGAGCCGCCCCGTTGTGGGCATCATCAATCGTCCCCTGACATCCTTCGGACGACTGTTGCTTGTGTTTCGGATTCTGGGGGCCCTTCCTGGGACCCAGGGGATGCCAAGAGTTGACTACCTACCAGCCCACACAAACCCAACCCGAAGACCCGAATTTCAGGTTGGGGGGGTATGGGCTCCATATGTGTTTTTTCGATGATCCCGGGCCCCCCCACACTGGAAATGGAGGGCAAATTGAGGCCTTCGGGTTGGGTTGGGGTGGTTTGGTGGGTGGAGAAGAACGAGTCAGGATGAAAAGCCTGTCCCCAGGAAGGGGTCCACATTGCCTTGGACCAGTGCACTCCTTAGGAAGCAACCTCTGGGAGATCTTCGTCAAAACGACTATAGGGGCGAATGGGCCAGCTTCAGAGACAACTGAGTAGCATTGGCCCAAGTGAAGCCCAAGATCCAGCCGGATGAGGCTGGATCAAGCGGAACTAAGCCAAACTATGCCAGATTAGCTGGTTCACGAACACGGGTGTACCAGCATCAATGCTAATGTTTACCTCCGAGGAGCTACATCCACATGCAATGCACTTCTCATTCCCATCACTGCCCCCCCTCCTCTCCTACATCCCTGCAACCCAACATCTTCTCTGACATGACGGAATCAGTCCGAGCGTTTTTCCGTAACAATGGCCCTCGGGGGCCGTCTTGGGGTCCCCAGGTCACCCAAATATGGATCTGGGGCGAAAACCCACCTGGGTCTGCGGATCGTTAAAAATCGCATTGGCGCATGTCTGGGACTGTACTCCCCCTTCTGTGACACCCATGGAAGCCTCACACACCATCTTGCTGACTCTAGCGAATGGACGCTAACCGACGCCAATCGGAACTAGCCGTCGCGAACCAGTGCTACATTGAAGCTGCTCGACGCTGAATCGGCACTTTCCCAACGATTAACCGACGCTAGCGCACGCCAGTGCATGCTGGAGACGGATTTGCGAGGACATACAAGGCTCCCACGATCTGTTCCATAATTTGACGGAGTTTCTGCGGAACTCACGTCATCCTCACCCCCGGCGCGAAAAGCACGAGTCCAGAGCGGCCTCCGGCACCGTTTCCGGACAGATCCGGGCGCCCTCGCTTGAGACATCCTCACAAAACCGGCCCCGGGGGAGGTGCCCAGAGGAGCCCAGAGCGGCCTCCGGCACCGTTTCCAGACAGATCCGCTGGATCCGCTGGATCCGGTGACGAATCCCAAACCGGCGCCCTCGCTTGAGACATCCTCACAAAACCGGCCCCGGGGGAGGTGCCCAGAGGAGCCCAGAGCGGCCTCCGGCACCGTTTCCGGACAGATCCGGTGGATCCGCTGGATCCGCTGGATCCGGTGACGAATCCCAAACCGGCGCCCTCGCTTGAGACATCCTCACAAAACCGGCCCCGGGGGAGGTGCCCAGAGGAGCCCAGAGCGGCCTCCGGCACCGTTTCCGGACAGAGATCCGCTGGATCCGCTGGATCCGGTGACGAATCCCAAACCGGCGCCCTCGCTTGAGACATCCTCACAAAACCGGCCCCGGGGGAGGTGCCCAGAGGAGCCCAGAGCGGCCTCCGGCACCGTTTCCGGACAGATCCGGTGGATCCGGTGACGAATCCCAAACCGGCGCCCTCGCTTGAGACATCCTCACAAAACCGGCCCCGGGGCCCAGAGGAGCCCAGAGCGGCCTCCGGCACCGTTTCCGGACAGATCCGTGGATCCGCTGGATCCGCTGGATCCGGTGACGAATCCCAAACCGGCGCCCTCGCTTGAGACATCCTCACAAAACCGGCCCCGGGGGAGGTGCCCAGAGGAGCCCAGAGCGGCCTCCGGCACCGTTTCCGGACAGATCCGGTGGATCCGCTGGATCCGCTGGATCCGGTGACGAATCCCAAACCGGCGCCCTCGCTTGAGACATCCTCACAAAACCGGCCCCGGGGGAGGTGCCCAGAGGAGCCCAGAGCGGCCTCCGGCACCGTTTCCGGACAGATCCGGTGGATCCGCTGGATCCGCTGGATCCGGTGACGAATCCCAAACCGGCGCCCTCGCTTGAGACATCCTCACAAAACCGGCCCCGGGGGAGGTGCCCAGAGGAGCCCAGAGCGGCCTCCGGCACCGTTTCCGGACAGATCCGGCTGGATCCGCTGGATCCGGTGACGAATCCCAAACCGGCGCCCTCGCTTGAGACATCCTCACAAAACCGGCCCCGGGGGAGGTGAGACATCCTCACAAAACCGGCCCCGGGGGAGGTGCCCAGAGGAGCCCAGAGCGGCCTTTCCGGACAGATCCGGACAGATCCGGTGGATCCGCGCCCCGGGGGAGGTGCCCAGAGGAGGAATGAGGAGGAGGAGGAGGAGGAGGAGGAGGAGGAGGAGGAGGAGGAGGAGGAGGAGGAGGAGAAGATGATGGAGCTGCGGGGTGGAGGAGGACAGACGGAGGCAAGAGAAGGATGGAGGAGGAGGAGGAGGAGGAGGAGGAGGAGGAGGAGGAGGAACCTCATCACCCTCGCCAACAAGCGCACGCACCTTCTTCTATATACAGAAACTCCCGATCAACCGCAGAGCGGCCGGCTAGTATCGGCGAGTTCTGATGAGAAACGCTGGGATCGGGGGCGAGACATTGCCTGCTGGCTTCCCCCCCCCGCAGGGAGGGGGGACCAGGGGTGTCCAAAAGGGGGGCGTCCAAGAGTGGGGGGGGCGTCCAAGAGAAACGGAGGGTGGGGGCGTCCAATAGGGGGTCTCCCAAATCGTGACCCGCGGCATGTGCGCGGACGAGGGAGTGCCAGGGAGCGCAATGAGACAAGGAGAGGGGGCCCCAAGATTTGGGAGATCTCATGACTCTGGCCATGACATCCCCCCCTCTAGTCGTCACCCCCCGCATGGACGCCCCCAAAGGGGGGATCTAGGGCGAGCCTGCCCCGTGCAGCGGAATCTCTTTTTAGGAGAGCGCGGCTCCTCGATCATCGCGCAGCCGCGTCCCGGGCACTCCGCTCGGCTCCACCCCGCACCACGTGGACGCTGACCGGCCAGAACTGGGGCAGCCCTTGCCTTTTTCAGGTGCGTAGTCGACACGAACCCATCAGCCGCATTAGCCTGGCGAAGGACCTCACCATTTGCAGACAGTCGGAAACGAAGGGAGAGGACCTGCAAAACGGCTGAGGCGTGCGTGAGAAGGACGGAACGACGTTGCTGATGGGGTCGCAAGGCTCAGCCGCAACTGGTTACATCTGGATGTAACCTAACCCGTCACGGCTGGCCTTAACGTCTGTCGGCACGGCCCTGGGGAGCAGTAGGGCGCGGTCTGGGGAGCAGCAGGAGGCGGAGCTGTTCGTGTGCCGGAATGGGTGCAGTCACGCATGCGATTCCTGCCGCTAGGATATTCGGTGGACCTTCCTATGGTGCCACGAAGCGTGCAGTGTGATTGCCGAAATGGGCACGGTCACGCATGCGATCCCTGACAATGGGGTCTTAGGTGGAGCTCCCTGTGGGGCCCCGTCTGAGGGATGTGCGGACATGGGCGCGGTCACGCATGCGATTCCTGCCACTGGGGCCTTGGGTGGAGCTCCTTTGGGGGCCACGAAGCAAGAGAGGGGTGTGCCGAAATGGCCTCGAGAAGGCATGCGAACGCAACCAGTGGGGTCTCAGGAGCTCTCAAAACATGGGGGCCACGAGCCGTGTGAGGGGTGCACCAAAGTGTGGTAAAAGGGGGGCATGTGGGCGCAACCATTGGGGCCTTGGGTCGAGGTACCTGTGAGGCCACGAATGGCATGACGGGTGCGCCAACGTGGAGCGGTGGCGGTCTGCTTGAGCAGCCATTGGGGCTTTAGGTGGACCTCCCTCTGGGACAACGGCATGTGTGAGGTGCGCGCCAAAATGTGGTAGTTGCCACCGCGGCCTTGATTGGAGACCTGTATGGGGCCACGAAAAGTGTGAGAGGGGGTGTCCGTGTGCTGGCGGCGGCATGCGGGCGCACCCATTGGAGCCTTAGGTGGAGCTTCCTTGGGGGCCACACTGCGTGTGAGATGCGCGCCGAAGTGGAACGGTGGCGGCATGCGTGCGCAGACATTGGGGCTTCAGGCGGAGCTCCCTGTGGGGACATTAAACGCGTGAAAGGGTGCGCCGCGATGGGGTGGTGGCAACATGCGGGCGCAACTCCTTGGATTTTCTGAGTTGGCCCCGATGGCAGTGTGTGTGCTCGCCTACGTCGCACCCCTCTCGGCAACGGCCCCGACGGGGTTGAGGGGCAGGATGCGTTGAACCCCCGTCCCCCCCCCAGAAGCCTAGCAAGATAGCCCTCTTGCGTGGTCTCGGCGGGGTCCTTGGCGAGTAGTTCCCTCTTTTGAATTATCTACATTTTACTCCAGCCAACCATGCATCCCACCCATCAACAATAGGGTCCGGAAAAATCCCGCGGCGGAACCCAATCCCGCCAATGTATGAACTGTTCGGGTCTTCTTGAGGTCATCATGACGTCAGCTCCAGGTTATATGAAGATCATGGTGGTGTACTCTGGGAATGCCTCGGCCACCTCGGGGTCGCTCTGGGGCCACCGCGCCCGGTGCCCAGGGCATCGCTCACATCTTGGGCCATCTAGGCTTCGCCCCCAGGCGATTTCGACGCTGCGTCTGGACCCTGCAGGGGCCACGGGGTCTTCTTGGGGTCGCCCCGAGGTCATCTTCGTGCCCGTCTGCGGCCGTCGTGGGACCGTCTTGGGGCCATAGGGGCCGCCCAATCATCCTGTCTGGGTCGTCTGGAAGTCTTCCGCGCTTCTAAGGAAACTTCCGTTTCGCCTAAGCCTGATCGCGCCCGCCGCACTCCGTATCATTTCGGCTCAAGGTTGACCTCTGAGATGCAGCTGAACTGTCCCTGCTGTCGCTTTGCTGTCGCCTTGCTGTCGCCATGCTGTCGCCATGCTGTCGCCTTGCTGTCGCCTTGCGAGCGAAAAATACTCTGGTTGCGCCTGCCGCGCTCCGTATCATTTCGGCTAAAGGTTGGAGTCCGAAATGCAACTGAACCGTCCCTGCCGTCGCTTTGCTGTCGCCTTGCTGTCGCCTTGCCGTCGCCATGCGAATGAAAAAACTACGCATCGCCGCTCCATGAATTTTCTGAGTTGGGCCCGATGGCAACGCGTGCTCGCCTACGTTGCGCCCCTCTTGGCAACGGCCCCGACGGGGCTGAGGGGCAGGATCCGTTGAACCCCCGCCCCCCCCCCCCCCAGAAGCCTAGCAAGATCGCCCTCTTGCGTGGTCTCAGCGGGATGCTTAGCGAGTAGTTCCCCTGTTTAAACTATTTACGCTTAGTCCAGCCAACCATAAATCCCACCCATAAACAATAGGGTCCCGATCAATCCCGCGGCAAGAACCAATTCCGCCAACGCATGAGGTGTTCGGGTCGTCTTGACGTCATCTTGACATCATCTCCAGGTTATATTAAGACCATGGTGGTATACTCTGGGAATGCCTCGGGCACCTCGGGGTCGCTCTGGGGCCACCGCGCCCGGTGCCCAGGGCATCGCTCACATCTTGGGCCATCTAGGCTTCGCCCGAATGCGATTCCGACGCTGCGTCTGGATCCTGCAGGGGCCACGTGGTCTTCTTGGGGTCGCCCCGAGGTCATCTTCGTGCCCGTCTGCGGCCGTCGTGGGACCGTCTTGGGGCCATAGGGGCCGCCCAATCATCCTGTCTGGGTCGTCTGGAGGTCTTCCGCGTTTCCAAAGACACTTTCGTTTCACCTAAGCCTGGTCGCGCCTGCCGCACTCCGTGCAATCCCAGCTCAAGGTTGACCTCTGAGTTACAACTGAAATGTCCCTGCTGTCGCTTTGCTGTCGCCTTGCTGTCGCCGTGCTGTCGCCTTGCGGATGAAAAACCACGCTGATCGCGCCTGCCGCGCTCTGAATCATGTCGGCTCAAGGTTGACCTCCGAAATGCAACTGGACTGTCCCTGCCGTCGCTTCTTCGCCTTGCTGTCGCCTTGCGAATGAAAAGCTCCGAAAATTCCTTGAATTATCTGAGTTGGGCCCGATGGCAACGTTTGCTCGACTACGGTTAACTCCTCTTGGCAACGGCCGCGACGGGGTTGACGGGCATAATGAGTTGAACTCCCGTCCCCTCCCCCAGTAGCCTAGCAAGATAACCCTCTTGCGTGGTCTCGGCGGGATCTTTGGCGAGTAGCTCCCATTTTGAATTATACTGTTTTTGTCACGCCAACAATAAATCCAACCCATACACAATAGGGTCAGAATTAATCCCGCGGCGGGACCCAATCCCGCCAATGCATGAGGTGTTCGGGTCTTCTTGAGGTCATCTTGACATCATCTCCAGGTTATCTTAAGATCATGGTAGTGTACTCTGGGGATGCCCTGGCCATCTCGCGGTCGCTCTGGGGCCACCGCGCCTGGTGTCCAGGGCATCGCTCACATATTGGGCTATCTTGGCTTCGCCCCTAGGCGATTTCGACGCTGCGTCTGGACCCTGCAGGGGCCACGGGGTCTTGTTGGGGTCGCCTCGAGGTCATCTTCGTGCCCGTCTGAGGCCGTCGTGGGACCATCTTGGGGCCATGGGGCCGCCCAATCATCCTGTCTGGGTCGTCTGGAGGTCTTCGGTGCTTCCAGGGAACCTTTCGTCACGCCTAATCCTGATCGCGCATGCCGCACTCCGTAGGATTTCGGCTCAAGGTTGACCTCTGAGATGGAGCTGAACTGTTCCTGCTGTCGCTTTGCTGTCGTTTTGCTGTCGCCTTGCTGTCGCCTTGCTAATGAAAAGCTACGCTGGTCGCGCCTGCCGCGCTCCGTATCATTTCGGCTCAAGGTTGACCTCTGAGATGCAACTGAACTGTCCCTGCCGTCGCCATGCGAGTGAAAAACTACGCATCGCCGCTCCCACAGTTCCTTGAATCATCTGAGTTGGGCCCGATGGCAGCGTGTGCTCGACTACGTCGCACCCCTCTTGGCAACGGCCCCGACGGGGTTGAGGGGCAGGATGCGTGGAATCCCCGTCCCCCCCTAGATGCCTAGCAAGATCGCCCTCTTGCGTGGTCTCAGCGGGATGCTTAGCGAGTTGTTCCCCTTTTTTATGATTTATTTTAATCCAGCCAACCATACATCCCATCCATAATCAATAGGGCCCGGATAAACCCCAATGCATGAGGTGTTCGGGTCTTCTTGAGGTCATCCTGACATCATCTCCAGATTATCTTAATATCATGGTGGTGTACTCTGGGGATGCCCTGGCCACCTCGGGGTCGCTCTGGGGCCACCGCGCCCGGTGTCGAGGGCATCGCTCACATCTTAGGCCATCTTGGCTTCGCCCCCGGCCGATTTCGACGCTGCGTCTGGATCCTGCAGGGGCAACGGGGTCTTCTGGGGGTCGACCCGAAGACATATCCGTGCCCGTCTGAGGCCGTCGTGGAACCATCTTGGGGCCATGGGGCCGCCCAATCATCCTGTCTGGGTCGTCTGGAGGTCTTCCGTGTTTCCAGGGAACCTTTCGTTACGCCTAAGTAGGGGAGAGGGGCTGGGAGGAGTGGACGCACAGCGCGGCTGCTTGAAAAAGAGTACCCAACTCAATACAGGATGATTGGGAATGAAAGCATGACTGCCCACATTGGACATGACTTGCCAACTCTCTGTGAGCCACGTCTACATTGTAGAGCGGTGGGGGGTGGGGAAGGGGCATGCCGTTCCTAGACAAAAACCATGCCCCGATGTGTGGCCGCCGCCATCCCCGCCGCTACCTCCAAAACAGACCTTGAGGTTTGGTGCGAGGTCGGAAATCACGCAACAACATCTTGCCCTTCGATGTGCGAGCCCATCCAGCCGACATCGCCAGAGGGCTGCCGAAGGCGACGTCAGATTATATGCTCGCTCTCTGGGGGTCTTCCTGGAGCCATGCTCGCTCTGCTCGTGCGTCGATGCTGCATTGAGCGCCTGTGAAGTCGAGCCGAACTTGAACTGAACTACTGAGATCGGCGCGGGGTTTGCCGCGGGGTTGGATACTCTGATCGCGGGTTCCCCCCCAGATGGGATGGGCCCCAGGGTTTCACAGGCTCCCCCCCCAGATGGGATGGGGGGAACGCCGACGCCGACGCCGACGCCGACGCCGACGCCGACACCGACGCCGACGCCGACGCGACCGACTCCGACGGACGACAACGACGATGAAGACGACGACGACGACGACAACGACAGACGACGACGACGACGACGACGACGACGACGACGACGACGACGACGACGACGACGACGACGACGACGACGACGGCGGCGGCGGCGGCGGCGGCGGCGGCGATGACGAAGGGTGCTGAGGTAAACGGGTCCTGATTTGGTTCGCCGTTTTTTGAGCCCTCGGGTCCTCCAAGGGTCCCAGAACAGTTAGAAAAAAACTCAGGATGACGAGCTCGTCGTGGGGAAAGGCCTGGGGTCCACGAACCGTTCTCCATTCTCCGAAGAGAGAACGCTCGCTGTGAAATTAGCCTGGCGAAGGACCCAACCAGATGCAACTGTGGGCACCGTCCTTGTATGCACGGCATTCGGAGGAGCTCACAAAAAATGGTGCGGTGGGCGCATGCGAACGCAGTCACTGTGGCCGTCGGTGGAGCTTCCTGTGGGACCACGAAAACTGTGAAGCGCTTGCCAAAAGCGGTGCGGTGGGCGCATGCGGCCGCAGCCAATGGGCCGTCGGTGGAGCAGCTCCCTATGGGGCCACGAAACCTGCGAGGGGTCTACCAAAATCAGTGGACGCATGCGAACCCAGCCACTGAGGCCGTCTGTGTGTGCTCTATTGGGCTACGACGCATGCGAGGGGTGTGCAAAAATGGGCTTGGTGCGTGTATGCGAACGCAGCCTCTGGGGCCGTCGGTGGAGCTCCCCATGGGGCCATGAAGCGTGTGAGGGACGTGCCCCGAAATGAGTGCGGTGGGCACATGCGACCGCAGCCACTGGGGCCGTTGGTGGAGCTCCCGATGGGGCCACGAAACGAGTGAGAGGTGTGCAAAAGTGGGTACGGTGGGCGCGTGCGAACGCAGCCACTGGGGCCGTCGGTGGAGCTCCCTATGGGGCCACGAAGCGTGTGAGAGGTGTGCCGAAATGGGTGCGGTGCGCGCATGCGAACGCAACCACTGGGACTGCCGGTAGAGTTCCCTATGGGGCCACGAAGCGTGTGAGAGGTGTGCCAGAATGAGTGCAGTGGGCGCATGCGAACGCAGCCACTGGGGACGTCGGTGGAGCTCCCGATGGGGCCACGAAGCGTGTGACGGATGTGCAAAAATGGGTGCGGTGCGCGCATGCGAACGCAGCCACTGGGGCCGTCGGTGGAGCTCCCCGTGGGGCCATGAAACGTGTGAGGGATGTGCCAAAATGTGTGCTGTCACTTCGGTGGAGCTCGCTACGGGGCCACGATGCTTGTGAGCGGTGTGCCGAAATGGGTGCGACGGCGCATGCGAACGCAGCCACTGGGGCCGTCGGTGGAGCACCCTATGGCCCACAGAACGTGAGGGGTGCGCCAACTAACAAAAATGGGCGCATGCGAACGCAGCCCCTGGGGCCGTCGGTGGAGCTCACTATGTGGCCACGAAGCGCGTGAGGGCTGCGCCAACATGGGTGCGGTGAACGCGTGCGAACGCAGCCACTGTGGCCGTCGGTGGAGCTCCATATGGGATCCAGAAAGGTGTGAAGGGTGTGCCAAAATAAGCACGGGGGGCGCATACGAACGCAGCCCCTGGGGCCGTCGGTGGGCTCAACATGGGGCCATGAAACGACGTGTGAGGGGTGTGCAACAATGGGCGCTGGAACCGTCGGTGGAGCTCCATATGATATGGGGCCACGGAACGTGCGAGGGGCGTGCCAGAACAGGTGCGGTGGGCGCATGCGAACGCTTGCATTTGGGCCGTCGGTGAAGCCCCCATATGGGGCCACGAGACGCCTGAGGGGTGTGCCGAAATAGAAACATGCGGAGGGCAGAGGCAAGGAGGGGAGGAGGGAGGAGAGCGAGGAGTACAGAGTGACGCGGGTGGGAAGAATTGGAACGCCCAGATCTCGGGGGGGGGAGGGGCCCGCCCACGCTCACTGCGGAACACAAGATGTGGGAGCACAGCTCCCCCAGTTGTGGCCGACCTGGGACGCGCTGTTGCATGGGTTGGCGGCGCGCACAAGGGGGTAGGGGGAGGGAGGAAGGCTTCTTGGAAGGAGGCTGCGTCTTAGAAGAAGCCGGCCCTGCATTTATAGGAGTGCTTCTAAAAAGCCTTCTCCCCTCCCCCATTACCCCCCTCTGCGCGTTGTTGAGCATGGGGCTACGCCGCGCGACTGTCAGCCACCCGGTGGCTGCATGCCATGGGCGGCTCTCACCGGCGCTGGCGCCGCTGGCGAGCCCGGCGGAGCCGAACCCACCAGCGGCACGACCTGCCGAAGGAGCACCTCCCTCACCATTAGCCGCACCTTTCGGAGGCAACTCGTGCAAGGTCTTCGCAAGAAGGATTAAGGGATATCAAGCCCGATTGGGAAAGCCATCAAGGCGGATTAGCCCAGATTGAACTCTGGATTCTGCCATATTGGACGGGATTACTCTACCTCTCGACCAAGGATATAACTATACACCAGCGCCGATGCTGAGTTGAACCTCCCAAGAATTGCACTCTGTCGCACCTCACGCGAATTCACAACAGTCAGCTCGCAGAGGAGGGGGACCAGCTCGTGAGCGTACGCCGCGAACTGCCCATGCTGCAGGTCCCTCAGGCCGGTCAGCACCACCTCGGATATGATGGGCACCAGGCCCTGGACCTCGCGCTCCGTCTCCACCGCGGCCGCCTCGTCGGCGGCGTCGGCGGACAACTCGCTCTGGGAGTGCAGGCGGGCCTCCTTGGCGGCGTAGTTCTGCAGCACCGTACCGCAGAGGGACATGAGTCGCTCCACGGCCTTCGGGAACTGCTCGCTCTGCTGCATCCTCTCGTCACACAACACCTGGAAGAGGACCTTCAGGGAGCAGCTCAGGGCCTCCCGCTCCTGCTTCAGCAGCCCAGGCAGCTGCTTCATCTCACGCATGAAGCCCAGCCGCTTGAGCACCTGGCGTAGCTCGATCTGCTGGTTGAACTCTTGCGCGAACTCGAACGACCGCTGAAGGGCGTCCAGCAGCGTCATCAGTCCGTTCGGAGGAATGAACTCATAGTGCTGCGCCAATGTGTCCTGCAGCATGTCTATCAGGAGCAGCTGCACGACGCACTGTATCACGACGTCCTCCTTTCGAAAAGGCAGATGGCCTCCTGCTTCAGACTCCGCGCGCATGATGTCGTCCACCTCCATCAGCCACACCGGCATGCTGTCGCTGAAGAGCCTCAGGACGCTGTCCATGACCTTCTGCCAGCAGTCCGGCTGGAGGGCCTGCCCTGTGTGCAACAGCAGCTGCTTGAAACCCTCCATGCCGATACGGGCGATGGCCTAGGGGAACAACCATTTAGTCGTAGTCTTAGTCGCAGTAGTCGTGTAGTAGTAGTAGTAGTAGTAGTAGTAGTAGTAGTAGTAGTAGTAGTAGTAGTAGTAGTAGCAGTAGAAGTAGAAGTAGTAGTAGTAGTCGTAGTATTGAAAGTAGTAGTAGTAGTAGTAGTAGTAGTAGTAGTAGTAGTAGTAGTAGTAGTAGCAGTAGCAGTAGAAGTAGTGGTAGCAGTCGTAGTAGTAGTAGTAGTAGTAGTAGTAGTAGTAGTAGTAGTAGTAGTAGTAGTAGTAGTAGTAGTAGTAGTAGTAGTAGTAGTAGTAGTAGTAGTAGTAGTAGTAGTAGTAGTAGTAGTAGTAGTAGTAGTAGTAGTAGTAGTCGTAGTAGTAGTAGTAGTAGTAGTAGTAGTAGTAGTAGTCGTAGTAGTACTAGTAGTAGTAGTCGTAAAAGTAGCAGGACTAGAAGTAATTGTAGTAGTAGTATTAGTGGTAGCAGCAAAAATAGTAGTAGTAGTCGTAGTCGTAGTAGTAGTAGTAGAAGTAGTAGTCGTAGTTGTAGTAGTAGGAGTAGTAGTAGTCGTAGTAGTAGTCCTTGTAGTAGTAGTAGTGATAGTAGTAGCAGCAGTAATAATAGTAGTAGTCGTAGTAGTAGTAGTAGTAGCAGTAGAAGTAGTAGTAGTAGTAGCAGTAGTAGTAGTAGTAGTAGTCGTAGTAGTAGTAGTAGTAGTAGTCGTAGGAGTAGTAGTAGTAGTAGCCGTAGTAGTTGTAGTCGTAGTAGTAGTAGTAGTAGTAGTAATAGTAGTAGTAGTAGTAGTAGTAAAAATAGTAGTAGTAGTACTAGTACAAGTACAAGTACAAGTACGACTAGTAGTACTAGTAGTAGTAGTAGTAGTAGTAGTAGTAGTAGTAGTAGTAGTAGTAGTAGTAGTAGTAGTAGTAGTAGTAGTAGTAGTAGTAGTAGTAGTAGTAGTAGTAGTAGTAGTAGTAGTAGTAGTAGTAGTAGTAGTAGTAGTAGTAGTAGTAGTAGTAGTAGTAGTAGTAGTAGTAGTAGTAGTAGTAGTAGTAGTAGTAGTAGTAGTAGTAGTAGTAGTAGTAGTAGTAGTAGTAGTAGTAGTAGTAGTAGTAGTAGTAGTAGTAGTAGTAGTAGTAGTAGTAGTAGTAGTAGTAGTAGTAGTAGTAGTAGTAGTGGTAGGCGTATTGGTAGTCGTCGTCGTAGTAATTGTACCCCAGGCCTCTCCCAAGGTGAATGCGGACCAAACCTTCGAGGGTAAGCCAACCGTGGCGACGAGAACCCTCCAGGACGAGCAGCGGCACCGGTAGCGTTTCCTCCCCATGAGCCTCGGTGTCGTGCTGGATGCAGTTCTCTATCAATCTCAGCACGTCCACGAGCAGGAAGGCCAGCGAGTCCAGGTGCTTCTCGAACAGCTCGACGAGCCTCGTGAGTGCCGCCAGGCAGGTGGGAGGGCCCATGGCCGCCGCCCACGAGGCCGCGTTGCCCTCCGCGCGGCCGTCGTCGGCCCTGCCGTCCGCGGCCCTAGCGTCCACGTGCTGCAGCTGGTGGTGGATGCCAGACGAAGAAAGGCGGCATACGGAGGTGTCGCGCCATGCCGACCCCAGCGCTGGCTCCTGACACCGCGGGGATCGTTACACCTTGAAGGATCGGCCGCTCCCGAAACGTCAGGGCGTTCAGCATCGACCGACTCTGGGTCGCCAACGCCTTTCAGGGTCGACACGACGCGAACTGACCGAAAGCAAAAACCTTCAGGGCTCCGCGGAGCGCGTCAGGGGCGGCTCCAGAGGCGCCGCGTGGGTGGGGTGCGTGGGGGGCCAGGGCCGATCCGAGAAGTCCGCGCGGAGCTCCGAAACAACATGCTTTTGCCACTCGTTCTTCCTCGGGGATGTCGTCGAACAGCGGCTTGATCACCCCGTTGAACACCAAGCGCCACGTGTCCTCGTCGAACACGCTGCCGCCGTGCTCGTCCAGGCAACCGAAGATGCCGTCCAGCGCCGCCGCCCGCACGTCCCGGCGCGGGTCGCTGACCAGCGAGGAGAGGCCACGCAAGATGGTCGGAGCAGGGCAAGCCGAGACAACAGGCAGTTGTTTGTTAGACGCTGGTTGCATGCATGGGATGGGGGGGCGATGGAATCAAGTGGGGGCGAAGCCTGAGCGGAGATCTGGACTTCACGCCGGTCGGGACTTGTTTGCACGCCTCTCGGCCCAAGGCTGTTTGAATTGACAGCGCGGAGAAAGATGGGGAGGGAGGAATGCTATGCAAGTGAGCTTGCCATAATCACGAATAGAGATACTCACACTTATACATATATGCATATCTATCCACATATATATGTATATATATATATATGAATTTATATATATGTATCTATATATGCTGAGTGTCGCTCATTTGATATGCCTGTCTTCTTGTTTTCACGGGATGCAATGTATATGTTCTATTGTGCTGCTTGCTTCCTGAACCCCGTGACCACATCCGAGACCTTATTTGAGTAGCCGTCCTCATCTCAAAATGTTATGCTTACTTTCTCTCCCGCTCGTTATGGATCGCAGGAATTGTCTGTGCATACGGCCCACCACAGGGTTCCCAAATTCCTTTTCTGGAGGATTACATAAGGATGCTTTGTGGCGGGTTACAGAAGGTTCTCATCCACGATAAGACGAAGCCAAGACGATAATAATATCGGGTGAGGATTAATGGGACATCTCTGAGATCCGGCGGCTCTGGAGAATATCTCGGGCGCCGCGGCATTCTCAGAGCGTTTGCTCTGGAACGGACTAATCCTCGTCATACCTCCGTCCGACCATGGGCTGTGAGTGTGTACAGCATGTCAATACCCTGACACTCGCCAATGTGATTGTTTCCTAAGTTCCTGGCCGCTTCCCTGGATAGGGGATCCATTACACGTCGGCCTGAAGAAGCAGGTGAAAATATGAAAGGAAGGCGGATAAGCCAGATTGCGTTCAGGCCCCCCCAGAGCAAAAGCAAATCGATTCTTGAAGTATTAAGGCGCTTTTGCACACTGATTGGCCACAGGCCCCGATAGCGAAATCGAGCACACCTGGGCGGTGTGGGCTATCGGGCCCACATCGGCGATCAAGGGGCGATTGGAGGTCGATGAGTCCCCCCTGAAGCTATCTTCCCGTTACGTTGCCCCTGATTTGGGAAGCCGAACACTACCGATACCACTACTCCCCGGACCTCTCCCTGACCAGACTTTGGAGGCGAATCCAGCGGTGGCGAGGAGGGCCTCCCAGGAGGCCCCCAAAAGTGGAAACTGAGGAAAGGGGTGGCAGTACTGATACCTTGCCCTCCTCGGAATCCAGCCTTGCCCTCGCTAGGACGTCCACTCCCCATGTATTGGTTGGCTTCCTGCGCGTATTTTCCTCCAGAGGATCCGAGATGCTCCAGGATGGTCCAGATTTTCAGGCGCTGACCGCGCCACTGGAAATGCACACATCCGAGGGATGCCAGGCAACTGAATCTCGCCGCCCTGCGCTGTTGTCATTGTAGGTGACAGGCTGCAACTGGCCAGGGTACCCTCGGCAGAAGGCCGAGAAAAAAAGTGCAAGAAAGGAAGAAACCGACCAAGAGTCGCCTGAGGCCACTCCCGGCTGGAGCCAAAAACACTGGGACGACCCCCAACAGTTACTCAATACACCAACTCGACCTACGGTAGATTCGTGCGGCGTCAGCGCGCGCAAAGCTTTCTGATGCCGCATCGATCGCTCAAGCTTGAATCGATCGCGGCCCCGATCGTTCAAGGTTGAGTGGTTGAATTCAGTCGGGTTCAGTGGCGTCACCGTGCCCATTGGTGCTTCCGCGTCAGAAGGTTCAACCCTGAACGCCCTCGCCGGCGTCGCCGGCGTGCCACCGCTGCACGCGCCTGCCGTAACCGAGTCGGTTCCGAGTCCGCCCTCTCTGCGCTGTCTCCACCCGGCCCTCCTCCGAGGATGGGCAGCCAGTGCACCGCGGGGTGGCCGCCCCCGGCAAGGGCGCCCGCCCCCGCCTCGGGGCCGCCCGCGGCGCCCCCGCCCGCGAGGTCGGCCTTCGGGGGCGGCAGCGGCGGGTCGGGCCTGCTGGGGTCCTGTGGGGCAGCGGTGCACTCGGATCGGCGCGGGGGGCTGCTGAGGGGACGAGGGGCTTGGGCGAGCGGTGTTCTGTCCGGCGTGTCGACATGGGGCGGGAAGGGGGGGGGGGGAGGGGGGGCTGGCTCAGGACCTCTGCTTTGCGCGGCTGTTTGTAGCAGTGCGTCATACGGGGGAGACTCCACCTGCTCGAAACAGGCGCCAGGGGGGGGGGGAAGGGGGGTTTGGGGGGCCCGCGCCGATCGGCAAAACAATAAATAAAAGAACGATCACTGGGCACCTTGGAAGCGACATGGCCACTTTTTACTGGTTCTGTTTTGCCGTTTTCGTTGTCGGTTCCGTCGCCGTGTTTTGTTGCTAGTTCCGTCGCCGTTGCTTTGCCGGTTCCAGCTCCAACTCCAATCCCAGAGCCGTTTTTTGCTGTTCCTGGTCGCCGTGCGTTTTGTGTTTGTGTTTGCCATCTCCTTTTTCAAGGGACACAACTTCGAAAACGGTGAGAACATTGCTCACTGCATGCAGCTCCCTATGTCTGCATCCTGTCTAGAAGGTAATATTGTATTTTGGATATTGGAATGAGCGTCTAGCCATATGAGCCATATGTGAATCTCACATTGCACGGTAGTGCTAGGGTGAACATATGTCAATGTCTTTTTCTGTTATAAGGGCGCGTCTACGTAAGCGAGATCACAACCGCGAAAGCACCCTTACCAGCTCACCGTAGGTAGCTGAAACCAGCGCCCC
Organism: Prorocentrum cordatum; assembly: GCA_963575745.1. Taxonomy (NCBI): domain Eukaryota; class Dinophyceae; order Prorocentrales; family Prorocentraceae; genus Prorocentrum; species Prorocentrum cordatum. The sequence goes on from CAUYUJ010022426.1 coordinate 561,007, forward strand.
GCCGGAGACATCCTCACAATCTGCTCTCCAAGCGAAGGATGTTGAGACAGAAAACAAGCAAACCGCTTGAGACATCCCCACAAACGGCCGCGAACGGGACCGTGTCATACCCCTCGGCGGCTCCCTTTAGGGGTGCTAAAGCCAGCGCCCCGCCTGAGACATCCTCACAATCTGCTCTCCAAGCGAAGGATGTTGAGACAGAAAACAAGCAAACCGCTTGAGACATCCCCACAAACGGCCGCGAACGGGAGCGTGTCAAACCCCCCGGCGGCTTCCCTTAGGGGTGCTGGAACCAGCGCCCCGCCTGAGACATCCTCACAATATGCTCTACAAGCGAAAAGATGTCGAGACAGAAAACAAGCAAACCGCTTGAGACATCCCCACAAACGGCCGCGAACGGGACCGTGTCATACCCCTCGGCGGCTCCCTTTAGGGGTGCTAAAGCCAGCGCCCCGCCTGAGACATCCTCACAATCTGCTCTCCAAGCGAAGGATGTTGAGACAGAAAACAAGCAAACCGCTTGAGACATCCCCACAAACGGCCGCGAACGGGAGCGTGTCATACCCCCCAGCGGCTTCCCTTAGGGGTGCTGGAACAAGCGCCCCGCCTGAGACATCCTTACAATATGCTCTCCAAGCGAAGGGATGTCGAGACAGAAAACAAGCAAACCGCTTGAGGCATCCCCACAAACGGCCGCGAACGGGACCGTGTCATACCCCTCGGCGGCTCCCCTTGGGGGTGCTGAAGCCAACGCCCCGCCTGAGACATCCTCACAATCTGCTCTCCAAGCGAAGGGGGTTGAGACAGAAAACAGGCAAACCGCTTGAGACATCCCCGCAAAACGGCCGCGAACGGGAGCGTGTCATACCCCTTGGCGGCTCCCCTTAGGGGTGCTGAAGCCAGCGCCCCGCCTGAGACATCCTTACAATCTGTTGTGTATTGAGTAAGTCAGACAATGATGAGGTATGAGTATGAGTAAGTTTGGGTATGAGTGAGTCTCAGCATGAGTAGGTCTGAGTATGAGTTGGTCTGAGTCTGAGTAGGTCTGAGCATGATAAGTTAGTATGATCAGGTCTGAGTAGGAGTAAGCCTGTGCATGAGTATGTTTATGAATAAGTCTAGGTATGAGGAGGGGGATGAGGAGGAGGAGGAGGAGATGAAGAGGAAGGAGGGGTAGGAGGCGTCTCAGTAATAACAAGAACCCCATCTTAGGATATGGGAAACAACTGCCCTGCCGTATCTGGGGCCAACTGGGATAACGGGGTTACCACTGTATGACAAGGTGGGCTAGATAAGGCCAAATCTAGCTTACAAGCGGGTCACGGGTTCCCCAAGTGGCCGATGGGGGTGACATCGCTCCTCTGCGTGGGCGGAGCCCAAGTAGCTTGATCGCCGAGCCGCTTATGGCTGCAATGATACGGCTATGTGCAAGGATTGGCAAGACATAGCCCACCTAGGCATCCATAGAACCCCCGATCCTCTTAACAACTCCCGCGCCTATCAGAACGTAGGGGGGACTGGCTCGATGCTTTCAAAACTTTCGATGTCGCCAGACATTTTCATCAATCATCGGCGGCTCGTGACCGTGATCATTCCTTTCCCGGGCAACGGTCGCTACATGGGGTTAGGTTGCTCCCATCGCACTTAACCCGAGGAATAATTCCGAGCACCCAAGAAAGTATCGAAACAGTATCGAACGAGTATCGCCTCTTAGGGCCCGACACGTGACAACCCTCCAGTTTCGGTACCTTCTTGGTGCTCGAAAGTCTTGCTGGTGATCAAGGCTAATGTAGGCTGGAACATCAAAATCGGGGGGTGGAATCGGGCAAGAAGTCAACAGTCAACATGCCTTTCAGCACCACGCCGTGCCTGTGAGCTCAGCGCCGAAACAGGTAGGGAGCCCGCGAGCGCCACAGCACCTTTGTGAGCACCAAAGCATGCGTTTTAGCACCACGCCATGCCTGTGAGCTCGGCGCCATACCTGCGTGTACGGAGGGGGTCCATGCCACCCCCCAAGTACGATCGTTAGCGTTACCCGGGGGGGGGGGGCCTGGGTAACGAGCGTTACAGTCGGCCCATTCCATAGGGATGCGCGATAAGGAAGGGCCTTGAACGCCCACTCCGAAGCTTTTCGAGCGGGGCGCGGCCTACGAAAGCGGCCAAGGATGGACCGAGGAGGCAAGGATTTCAGCAGGGACCGACCGTCTCGGCATTCCTATATTCATACCACGCAATGTTCTTAGAACCCTAACAAGTTCTAAGAACAAAAACAATGTTCTTAGAACATAAACCCGAGGTGATAAAACAAGACAGTCCCTGCCAGACATGTTCTAAGAACATTTCGTGGAAACGTCAAAAGGTTCTTAGAACATTGTTCGGTAGGGCTATAGGCGAGCCAGGACGCTTCGCCACTGCTTGAAGGATGCCGGGGTACACCTTGAAGGCTGCCCGTCATTTTGCTCTGCGGGCTGACTGCAGGGGGGCCCAGCCCGTCCCCCCTCGTACGATCGTTAGCGTTACCCCGGGGGGGGGGGGGGGCAGATAACGAGCGTTGGTAGAACTGGGTTTAGTGGAACCTGGCTTAATGATTTGTACCGGGGGCGCCCCCACGTCCCATTTCCACTCACCCGAACTGCCGTCACCCCAAAAACACAAGTTACGGCAAACCTGGTTTAGTGAATCTGGCCAATTGAGGGGCCCCAGGGCCCTACCACTAACCGGGTCCCCTTACCCGGGGTCCTGTCTATACCCGACAGGTAACGAGCGTTACCCTGGGGAGGAACAGAAGAAGCCAAACAAAAAAAGGTGGCTTCTTCAGCCTCGGCGGGGCGTCTTCCAGCGGCCCCTCGCCTCGCCGAGGGCGGCCCGATGGGCCTCCCCCGCACCGCCCTGCCGAGACGCCGCCGCGGGCCCGAGCAAAGGACCCGGAACAACTGCCTGGGGACGGGCCCGGGGGCGGACACGACGACCCGGAAGCGGCGATACACCGCCGACAGTCGGCGAGAGGTCCCCGCGAGAGTGGCGTCCCAGGGGCTCCCAGAGCGTCCCGAAGCGCCACCGCAGGCCCGAGCTATGACCCAGAAACTACCACGGGACCGGCCCGGGGGTGGACACAACGATGAGCATCGTTTATCCGATCCCAATCCCCAGCGGCGTGGCCTGGGCCCCACTGGCCGATTTACCCCCCTAGATGGGGATCTAGGCCGTTCCCTTCGGGTTTCGAGGGGTGCATCCCCAACTGGGGTGGTAATTTGGTGGGGGTCTCGCGAAGGGGATGAAGATGGGGATGGAGGTCGGTCAAACGATACTGACACGACCTGGAAGCGGCGATGCATCGCCAACAGATTGGCGAGGAGTCCCCGAGAGTAACTCCGCACGGCTCTCTCGGCAGGTTGGGGCTGCCGGGCCCCCATCGGCGATCAATGGAATGTCCTGGGAGCGCCCCGGGAGCGCCCTCAGCGCGCCCTGGGAGCACTCTCGAAGCGCTCTGGGGGCGCCCTAGGAGCGCCCGCGAACGCCCTGGGAGGAGCGCCCTGGGAGCGCCCTGGAAGCGCCCTGGGAGCTCGCTGAGAGCGCCCTGGGAGCGCCCTGGGAGCGCTCTGGGCGATGGGGGGTCGATGCATCCCCCCCTGTGCTTGTGGATGCCACGACAATGGACACCCCAACGATCCGATCATTGAATGAAACATGTGTTCAAAATGCGTAAAGCATGTCCTAAACATGTGTCAAGCATGCTTCAAACGTGCTTTTACATGGTTAAGACATGTTCAAAACGTGTCTCAGACTTCCACAGCCCTGTCCCTGGCCCTCCCCCCCCCTGTCGTGGCCCCTGAGGTCCGCGAGGCAGCCGGCGGCCTGCAGCAGGTAGCCGATGGCCCGGAGGGCGCCGGCGGTGTGCTCCGAAGGAAACGAGGTGTAGCGCGGACTCGTGTCAAGGCGGGCCTGTCCCCCTGCAGGGGGATTGTGGCAGAGAAATTACACAGACCCCAAAGATGCCCCCAGAATGCTAAAAGATAGTCCCAAAATAGCCCCCAGACTATTATGTGGACTATTGTTGGATATTCCCCCTGTAGAGGGACAGGCCCGACTTAAGATTCGTGTCGTGTCGACCCCGATTCTAGGTCGCAGGCGGCATTCCGCGTTGAACGCCGGCAGCGGGGTCGCCGCCAGCCTGCACGACGCGACCCTGCAGTACCGACAGCGCCGCAGCCTTTCTAGAGGCCTCCCAGATGGGGTCCGAGCAGCTGGAGTCGGAAAAAATTGCACCACACCGCCGACGCAGGTGCCGATGCATCTATCGAGCCGATCTTACAGAACTCCTAACATTCAAGGGCTAACTATCGAGGCCTCCTGGATGGAGTCCGAGTAGATGGGGTCGGAGAATCGCGCCGCATCGTCGATGCATCACCGATGCATAACCGATGCACTGGCGAAGTTGGCGAAGCATCGCCGACGTCGGCGAGGAGAAGATCAGGCTGCACATCGAGCCGCATCGCCGACGCATCGACGATGCGGCGCGATGCTAATACCCCACCTAGTCGGACCCCATCTGGGAGGCCCAGACTTCCCGTCGCCTGGGGGGGGAGGCAGAGGGGGGGCCTTCACGCAGAAGGCTCACAGGGCCTCGGGCCTCTCTGGGAAACTCTCTAGGCGTCCTCCCCGCCGCCGTCTGAGACTTTCACCCCCCCTGGGGCGCCGCCGAACGGCTGGATTCGCCCCGAAATTCTGGCTAGACTTGAGCTTTGCTTACATGGGGGGCGATAGTTGGGGCGACGAAAAACCGTGCACCCTCCATGCCACTTTTGGGCTCCAAGGGGCCCCTTTTGGGCCTCCTCAGTGCACGAGGGGTACACGTTTCCCCCCCCCACCCCTCCCTTCATCGCCCCCGCACTGCGCAACGACCGAAGAATGGGCACCATGGGAGAGGTCAGGGGAGCAGCGGTACCGGTACCTTTTTGCACCCCACCGGTGTAACTACACCTGCGCCCATCCTGGTCCCAGGCCCATCCCTAGGCCCAGGGCCCAGGAGCAGAGTGCCTGCGCCCGAGCGGCCAAGCCAGGAGGGCCCATACAGATTTTTCCCTACCTAGGCTCTGCCTAGAGGGCTCTTACTCTCTTAGCTTAAAGGGGCCGGGCAGTGTAAATCGCCCCGGGCGGTTCCCCCAGTCCCCGCCCCGCGGTTCCCCCAGTCCCCTGGGAGCTTTAGCTATAGCTTTAGCTTTAGCATTAGCTTAGCTTTAGCTTAGCTTTAGCTTAGATTTAGCTTAGCTTCAGCTTAGCTTTAGCTTAGCTTTAGCTTAGCTTTAGCTTAACTTTAGCTTAACTGAAGTTTAGCTTTAGCTTAGCTTTAGCCTAGCTTTAGCTTAGCTTCAGCTTAGCTCCAGCTTCGCTTTAGCTTAGCTTTAGCTTAGCTTCAGCTTAGCTTCAGCTTAGCTTCAGCTTAGCATCAGCTTAGCTTTAGCTTAGCTTTAGCTTAGCTTTAGCTTAGCTTTAGCTTAGCTTTAGCTTAGCTTCAGCTTAGCTTCAGCTTAGCTTCAGCTTAGCTCCAGCTTAGCTTTAGCTTAGCTTTAGCTTAGCTTTAGCTTAGCTTTAGCTCAGCTTTAGCTTAGCTTCAGCTTAGCTTCAGCTTAGCTTTAGCTTAGCTTTAGCTTAGCTTTAGCTTAGCTTAGCTTCAGCTTAGCTTCAGCTTAGCTTCAGCTTAGCTTTAACTTAGCTTTAGCGTAGCTTTAGCTTAGCTTTAGCTTAGCTTTAGCTTAGCTTTAGCTTAGCTTTAGCTTATCATCAGCTTATATTTAGCTTATATGTAGCTTAGCTTTAGCTTAGATTTAACTTAACTTTAGCTCAGCGTTAGCTCAGCTTTAGCTTAGCTTCAGCTTAGCTTCAGCTTAGCTTTGTCTTAGCTTTAGCTTAGCTTTAGCTTAGCTTTAGCGTAGCTTTAGCTTAGCTTAGCTTTAGCTTAGCTTTAGCTTAGCTTCACTGTTACTACTAATGCTGCTTTCCTAGGGGCTCCAACTCCTAGGTAGGGTCGCACTGGGATAATTCTGGCCCTGCCAGGAGGACCGCGAAACGTTGATCAAAGAGCGAGGCCCAAGGAAGACACTTCTCGGGAGCGGCCGAGCTCTTGTTTGGAGGCGTTCCGTCGTAGTGGCCCCTCCCACTTGCCGTCGCTGGGACGACCATTTCCCGTGCATGTTTCGGTTTCGTGCGTGCTTTTGATGAGCTCGATGGTCCTCGACGGTTCTCGCCGAGAAGAGATGCACACGTCCGAGCGATGCCAAGCCCAAGGAACGACGAGCGGGCTCCCTGCCAAGACCGCGAGGGAGCGCAGGCGGGCCCCGGGAGCCACCGGGAGCCCCTTTCCGAGCACGAGCTTGACCACACTGCAGCGCCACGACTGCACACTTGGCGGCCTGGAGATCGACACCAGCGCGAAGTCGGGCATGTCCCCCTACAGGGGGATTTTGGACGAAACACAAAAAAAAATTACCCCAACATGCCCCCCAAATGGTTTATAAATAATCGAAAAGTAGTCCCTTGACTATTTTTTGACTATTTGGGATTACTCCTCCTGTAGAGGGACACGCCCGACTTAACACCAGCGGCAACACAAGGGCTGGCCTCCACTGGGGGAAGATGACTCTGGATCTTGGTGCTGGTGGTAACCTCTCGGCCAAACAAGGAGGCCAGATTATCACCACCATCGCCGAGATCAAGATCAGCTTCCCTCGGCGGGTGCAATCGCCGGTGCTGGTGCTGGTGCCACATCTAGGCCTCCAATGTACACCGACCCTTGCTTGCCATCGCTCGGACGTGAATTCCACGTGCATTTATCGGTCTCGTGCGCTGTTTTTGTTCTCACCACGATGATCCAGTATATGATCCTTGATGGTCTTCGCCGCGAACATGCACACGTCCGAGCGGTGCCAAGCTTGTCCTAGGATTCGGGTTGGGGATCGACTACAGCATCGACCTTGGAAGGCTGCTCAGTGGACCTACCAACATGTTACGGATTTGCTGACATATTCGACGGAGGAATAAGGATTTTGGGTGAATCCAATCTGCAACCGATCCACCACTCGCAGGATCGGCCTTGCCTTAGGTCGGGCATGTCCTCCTACAGGCGGATTTTGGACGCCAAATAAAAAGTAGTCAAAACAAAAAAAAATGAAAATAGCCAGAAGGAGTCAAAAAATCGGCGCCTGACTACTTTTTCACTATTTTTGAATGGCCCTCCTGCAAAGGGACATGCCCGACTTCAACATTGCCGAGACCGGTGCACGTGCACGGCCGGCGCCCTCCGAGGGCTGGCCCGGAGGGACATGTCCCTGCTCGCCCGGCAGTGCCCGAAGGCGAGCAGCGCCCGGATGCCCTCCGAGAAATTCTCCACGAAGACGTCATTGTAGTGGTCCTTGACAGGGCTCGATTCGATGCCTTCCATTCGCTTCCGTTCGACTTCGACGGCTGCCGATGCGATTCGATTGGACTTCGGACTCCGATCTGGATTCCAATTTCTTAATGGAGGCCTACAGGCCTGTCGCTTTCCGCCGATTCGTCTTTTCCCGACTTCGGTTTCGATTTCCGCCGATTCGATTCATTTCGATCGCTAATCCGACTTATCAATTCGATTGTGGGCTCGCCTGCCTTGATCACCCGCTCCACGATGGCGAACGAGCACTGGGCGATGGCCTCGAAGGCGAAGCCAGGACGAGGATCCAATCGGGGGAAGAAAGCAATCAGGAATCCCCGAGATCTGGCGGCTCTGAAGGATGTATCGAACGTCGCGGCCCTCTCAGAGCGTTCCAGAATGCTCGGGGAGCATTCCGGAATGCTGTGGAACTAGTTTATCCTCGTCCTAGCCCAGTCCGAGCCTCGTTACTGTGCTCCTGGGCTGCTGCGTGCAGAATGTGGAACACGGTCTTCCAGCCGGACTTGATATTCTTAAGCCGGCCCTGTACCATGTTCGAGATGATGGACACGATGAGATCCTTGACCTCCTGTGTGACTCCTGGCGTGGAGACCATCACCACCTCGAAAGGCCTCAGGAAATCCGCCTGGAAATTGTAGTTGCTCAGCTCGTCCTTTTCCAGAAACTTCATCGCCAACTGCCGAAGGGAATCGATCGCGAACATGCAGACACGGATGTTGGGGTTGCATGCGACCTCGATGAAGTGGTTGCTCAGCACCTGCCATATGCGCGACCATACCAATCGAATGCGGTTCATGTTGTAGTCCGCCACCTCCACCAACTTCTGCAGTGAGAAGATGCGCGGCTGGTCGGGGAGAGCCAACTCCTCCTTGGAGACGCGCACGAGCTGGGTGACAAAGTGAACGACGGCAGTGGAGTCCAGCTTCGTGGACTTATTGAAGAGCAGCTCGATCTGAGCAGCGTCTATCTGGGACACGATCGACTCGGAGTTCACCATCTCTATCTGGCGATCGTCCTGGCCTAGCGACACCAGCGCCGAGACCCCTAGGCCATGAGTCCGCCTTTTCACGATCTGCCCGCCCTGGGTGCTAACGCCCGCAGAACGCTGCGCCAGGGCAGCCTCCTCCTCGAAGAATTGGAAGTCCTGCCTCGTTTTGTGGCCTATCAGCTGCATGCGCTCTAGCTGCGAGATGCAGACCAGGACGTAGTGCCACGACGGTCCCAGGTTGTTGCCCTCTGAGAGCCCTATGGCGAGCAGCGCCTTGATGCACTCGATGTTCTTCTGCTTCATCTCCTTGACGGTGGTCAGATACGTGAACTTCGCCAGGGACGAGACGAGGGCGTCGCGCTCAGTGTCCATGTCGAAGCGTGCTGCTATCCTGATGCAGTGCTTGAAGCCTTCGATGCACAGGTCAACGGCGCTCGGGGAGTCCTGCATCTCCAGCAGGACCGCCAGCGTGGCGAGGTACGGCCAGCACGCGACCTCGAAGAGAGGCCTGACGTGCTCCACGCACAGGACGTGCTTGCTCGCCTTCGACTTGCCAGCCTCCTCCTCCTCCTCCTCCACCTCCTCCTCCTCCTCCGCCACCGCATCCTCCTCCTCCTCCTCCTCCTCCTCCTTCGCCTTCGACTTGCCCGTCTTCAGCTTCATCATCTCCTCGCACTTCCCCACGATGCTCTCCGTCTCCCGCACGAAGAGCTCGTACTTCTGCGCCGCTCCCTGGGCGGCCTGCGACTCCATGGCGAGCTGCGCCTCCCGGTCCTCCTGCAGCGAGATCGGGTTCTTCTCCACGGCCTCGTAGAGCTTCTCGAGGTGCTCTCGGGGGAGGTCCTGGTTGTCGTTGATCCCCCGGTTGTTCCGCACGAACTCGTCCTTGGTCATCTTGTTTTTGATGCCCGGGTTGTGCAGGTCCGTCTGAAGCATGATCAGCGAGAACGAGAGCACGAAAGCGCAGTCTGCATTCGTGTACTTGTTCGGGTTGTCGCTGCAGTACTTCTCCGCAAACTTCTCCATCATCCTGTGAAGGGCAACGTTCGGGGGAGATCGGATCAGGAACATCGACCTGGGATCGGCGACACATCGACGATCCCAGGTCGATGTGTCGCCGATCCCAGGGTAGACCGGTGATAGGCTTTCGGCAGCTAAACCACACGGTCCTGGGGGGTGAACTATGGGGCCCTATAAGCGATCGATGGGCGATTGGGGGTAACGTCGTTCATTTCTAATCGTGCGCATTTCTATTGTGCTCGTTTCTAATTGTTCCTGGCCCCCTAGTGGCCAGAAAGAGGCCCAGGACAGAACACTCAGAAATGAAAGGATCTGGGCCCCCAAAAAAATCAAAGACCTTTCGAAGAAATAGAAGCGAACAACCTGTAGAGGAATCCCCCCCCCGAGCTCTTCTCCCGAATAGCGCTTCGCCCAGAAAGGTTCTAACCCCCGGGGAGGGGGGGAAGCCCCAGACCGCTGGGTGTCTGGCAGCCGTCTCGCCTGAGACCTCTTCACACTTGATCCAAGAGAGGGGGCCACATGCGAACCCTACCCCTGCCCCCCACGATTCTTGAGAGGGAGGGAGGGGAGCGAAGTGAACCCCACCCTCCCCCTCAAAAATCGTGGGGGGTAGGGGTAGGGTTTGCATGTGGCCCCCTACAAGAGTCGTGCTCACCGAGACGAAGCTAGGACGAGGATAACATCGGGTGAGTGCAAATCGAGGATCTTTGAGATCTGGCGGCTCTGGAGGATGTCTCGGGCGCCGCGGCCGTCTGGGAGCGGTCCGAAACGCTCTGAGATCGATCCGGAACGCCCTGGAACGGATCTATCCTCGTCCAAGTCGGGCCGGGCGAAAGGGTGGCATAGCAAAGGGGGGTTTGAGAATCAGATCACAGAGCTGCTTTCCCTGGCGCCTCCCGGCGCCGGAGGCAGCCATGTCTCGGGGAATGGGCCCCGCGGTGGGACCGAAACCTGCTGCACGCAGCAGATTTCGTACCCCCCCCTTCCCCAACAATCCCCCCCTTCCGTCCAGCCCGCGCCTCTCGCCTCGACTCCAGCGGCAAGATTTGGTTTGGGCGGCTGCGATCACGCGTCAGCAACTGCACCGAGGTGCAGGTGGCTGTGCTCCCACCCACTGTGTGCCGGCTGCCTCTGTTCTTTTCGCAGGGCTTCCCGACCGTGCTGCTGCGACTCTTCTTCACCGCTGCTGCTGTTAGGGCGCCCGGCTGGGGCAATCACCCCCACGTCGCTGCGTGAGATTGCCGCTGGTCCTGTCGATCTTCTGGGCCTCGCCAGGAAGGCGGAAGATTGAGAGGAAGCTCCTACCGAGGAGCAACAACCTGCACAAACATTATTTATCAGAGGTCCGCGCGGGCTTCTTAGATTTGGGTAGGGCATGTCCTCCTACAGGCGGATGTTTGAAGGAAAATGCAAAACAGTCAACATAGGTCTTAACATAACTAAACTTTCACAAAACAAAAAACAATATCGTCCCCAGATGTCTGACCCTTCTCGACTACTCCTCCTGTAGAGGGAGAGGCCCGACGTGATCTTAGATCCGCGCTGGCCCAGGGCGGCGCCGGAGGCACCAGCCGTGGAAAGGCCGGCGCCGATCCAGGAAGCCCGCGCGGAGCTCAAGGGAAGGCATGGCCCGTGCGGCTTGCTGCTCGTCGAGCTCCGCAGGCTCTCGTCCAGCTCCTGGCCCGCGAAGTCCTGCAGGTCCACCATCGCGTACAGCACGCCCTTGTTGAAGGCCTTGTCCTCGCCCAGATCCGCCTCCCCTGCGAGAAAGGGGGTGCCCGGGGAGTGTGCCCTCGGGCCCCCTGGGCAAGCTGTACCCACGGGGGGCGTGGCAGCAAGAAGCGTGCGACGCGGTGCCGCCGGCCCGCTGATGGAACGCTATCCCCCTACCTCGGGGATAGCGCGCGACTGCAGGAGGCTCCAGCAGGGGGATGGCGTGCCCCGACGAGGCCCTCGCAGGAAGATGGCGCGCGCAGATAGGGGCCCTCGCAGAGGGATCGCCTCAGAGGAATAGCGTGCGTTTGGGAGATCGATGTTGCACGCCATCTTTGAGACGACAGAGGTAGATAGTCCTGCAAACATTCCTGGAGGGCCACAGGAGGCCCCAAAGAGTGCCTAAACATGGTCCGAGAGGCACCCAAGAGGCCCCCGAGACGACCCAAGACTCCCCCACAAACGCATCCAAGAGGCTGCCAGGACGCCTCCGACGGGACCCCCACATGAACGAAGAGGCCTCTGACCTAACACTCCGCGCTCGGTGGTGGCGGGATGGGCCGAAGGCCACTAGATCCGCCGCCCCCTTTTGATTTATCAAAGGGGTGCCTGGCGTGCCGAATCCTATCGGTTTCGGTTTTGGTTTTTTTTCCAAAAGGACTCCCCCTGGGGTTTCGGCCCGTCCCGCCGGCCACACGGAAAACCCGTCTGTCGTCGCCAAAAACGGCCCTTTCGCTCGGGACATCCTCGAACAAACGCGAAGATGGCTCAAGATGACCTCCAAGTCCGCCCAAGATGGTCCAAGACGGCCTCCAAGACGGCCCAAGAGAGTCCAAGACGGCCCAAGACTGCCCAAAAGGCCCCCCAGACGCCTCCAAGACGGCCCAAGAGGCCTCCAAGAGGTCCTCCCGGAGGGCCCGAAGAGGCCCAAATCATTGATTTTCCGTAGGTTTTTGAAGGATGTTGGAATTTGCTTCTGCTCGGCATTCCGACGGCTCAAGACGGCCCAAGAGGCACCCAAGATTGCCCAAGAGGCCCCCAAGAGGGCCCAATGACGGCCCAAGTGGCCTCCAAGACTGCCCAAAGAGGGCCCCAAGACGGCCCGAGAGGCTTCCAACACGCCCAAGGGGCCCCCAAGACGGCACAGGAGGCTTCCATCCAAGACGCCCAAGATGACCTCCAAGACGGCCCCGAGCGCCCCAAGAGGGCCCCCAGTCGGCCCAGAAAGGCTCCCAAAACGGCTCCCGACGGCGTCAGACGTGCCAGGAACCCACCAAGATGGCCGAAGTTGGCTCGAAGCTGGCCCAAGACGGCCCAAGAGGCCTCCATGATGGCCTCAAGGATGGTCAGAAGAGGCCAAAAACCTTGATTTGCCTGAAGTTGTTGACTGATCTTGACATTTCCTTCTTTTCGGCCTTTCGACGGCCCAAGAGGCTCCAAATATCGCCGAAAGATCGTCCAAGAGGCCTCCAAGATGGCCCCAGAACGGCCCAAGAGGGCCCCAAGACAGCCCCAAGAGGCGCCCAAGACGGCACGGGAGGCCTTTAAGACGCCCAAGATGGCCTCCAAGACGGCTCTGGAGCATTCCAAGAGGGCCCCGAGTCGGCACATAGAGGCCCCCCAAACGGCTTCCGACGGCGTCAGACGGACCAGGAGCCCACCAAGACGGCCGAACATGGCCCTAAAATTGTGACTTCAGCGGCCGCGACAATACCCTCCCCAGGAGAAACCCTCGAAACTAAGCAAAATGTATGCAAGATGTACAAACAAGAACTACAAAAATATTACTTACAAAACTATCGGAAAAATACGCAGGGGACCGATCACCGATCCGCGAGCGCGCCACGAAACAAACGCGCCGCGGCCACGCAGCGAGACGACGCCGCCGCGGCGCACAACGGCGAGGCTCCGCTACCACTACGGAGGATCGAGGCCCCGCCGCGGCGCGGCGAGGCCATGCCGCTCCAGCCCCCAAAAAAACACGCCGAGGGTTTGGGCCAAAATAGCAACTGACTTGGAGGGGGAGGGGGGGCGGAATTCGCAAGGGAGCAAACTGGGCGGCAGGGGGCAAGAGGAGGAGACCGAGGACAGGGGGCACAAGAAGAGAAAGTGGGAGGAGACACGGGGGGCGGAAAACGGAAGAGGGGAAGTGAAAGGGAAGCGGAAGGGGGGGGAAGAAGAGGAGACGCAGCAGAGACAGAGGGAGGGAAGTAGAAAGGACATTGCTTGAAAATGAAGGGTGGGCGGGGTGGAAGGAAGGGCGCGGGGGAGAGGGAAGGAACGGGGAGGGCCCCGCGGCTCGGCCGCCGCCTGGCTGCCGCCGCCGCCTGGCCGCCTGGCCTGCACGTCGCCATAGATGCCTCCTCATCCCCCCCTTCCTCATCCCTCGCTCTCCCCCCCCTTCCCCCATCCACCCTGTTTTTCCTCAGCCCCACCCCTTCCTTCCAGGAGGGGGTGGCTGAGGGATTGGGGCATGATGCGCGGGGGGGATTGGGGGAGGGAGGGAGAAGGAGGGGGATTGGACGCAGGATAGAGGGGGAGGGCGAAGAGAGAAAGGGCGAGGGGGGATGGGGGAGCGGGGTTGGAAAATGCAGCCACGGAAGCGGCGGCGCAAGGTGCCCTTCATTCTCAACCATCTCGCGGTGTTGGGTCCTCGTTTTGCAGAGACAGCGCCCCGCGTTCCGCGCTCACTTCGCCCTCCTCCTCCCCCTCCCCCCTCCCTCGCTCCTCCCATCCCCGCCCCTGCCCTCCGCATGTATCTGTTTCGGCGCACCACTCAGACGTTTCGCGGCCCCATGGTGAGCTCTGCTTAAGGCCCCAGTGGGAAAGCTAACATGGCACCGCCGCCCCACTTCGGCACACCCCGCACACGTTCCGCGGCCCCTTGGGAACCCGACCTTCGGCTTCAGTGGGGAAGTTTGCGTGGCGCCGCCGCCTCATTTCGGCACGCACCCCACGCGTTTCGCGACCCCATTGAGAGCTCCACCTAAGGCATCAGTGGGAAAGTTCGCATGGCACCGCCACCCAATTTCGGCGCACACCTCACACGTTCCGCGGCCCCATGGGGAGCCCCGCCAAAGGCCCAAATGAAAAGTTTGGATGGCATTGCCGCTCAAGTTCGGCGCACACCTCCGACGCTTCGTGGCCCCATGGGGAGCTCCACCGAAGGCCTCAGCGGGAAAATTCGCATGACACCGCCATCAATTACGGCACTCCCCGCGCACGCTTCGCGGCCCCATGGGGAGCGTCGCCTAAGGCTTCAGTGGGGAAGTTCGCATGGCACCGCCGCCCCATTTCGGCATACCCCTCACACGTTGCGCTGCCCCATAGGGAACCCCGCCGAAGGCATCAGTGGGGAAGTTCGCATGGCACCGCCGCGCTATTTCGGCACTCCCCTCGCACGCTTCGTGGCCCCATGGGAGCCCCGCTTAAGGCCTCAGTGGGAAAGATCGCGTGGCACCAGCGCCCATTTTGGCACAACCCTCATAGGTTTCGTGGCACCGTGGTGAACCCCACCGAATGTCCCAATAGAAAATTCGCATGCGCCGCCGCCCCATTTCGGCACACCCCTTACACGCTTCGTGGCCTCATAGGGAGCTCCGCCTAAGGCCCCAATGGAGAAGCTCTCATGGCACAGCCGCGCCATGTCGGCACACCCCTCACACGTTTTGTGGCACCAGAGGGGGGGGGGCACCTAAGGCCCCAATGTGAAGGTAGCGTGGCACCGCCGCCCATGTCGGCACGCCCCTCAAACGTGTCGAGGTCCCACAAAGAGCTTCGCCGCCGCAGGTGGTAGGCGCAACTACAGTATTCACAACTGCACATGGTTGGGCGGGCCCTTCGCCAGGATCACCCCACCAGCCCTTTGGGCGTAGGTGGTTTAGCGAGTTGCGCGTTCTCTCTGCCAACACCTCCTTCCCCTGCTCAGGGGAGGGGTGCACCAATCCCCCTGCCCCCTCCCATGGGCCTGGGAGGGGGGGGGGGGGGATCGACCCATCAGAGCGCCCAAGATGGCCCAAGATGGCTCCCAGAGAGCCCTAGAAACCCAAGATGGCACCCAAGATGGCCACGATAACTCAAGCTGGCTCAAGGTGGCTTCCGACCCGCATCCAAGAAGCTTCGATACGACCCCGAGGGGAATTCCAGTCGCTCGGGCCATTCAAGGACCCCACAAAAAATGCCAAACGGGTTCCGAAACCTACGGAAACTCAATGTTGATTGTTTTCTCGCTCCCTCGTTTCCGATGGGCTCTCGGGGCGTCAAGACGGCAGCAATCTTGCCCCAGAGGGCCCCGAGGGAGGCCCAAGGTTGCCCCATGACGGCCCAAGAGCGCCCACGACCGTCCTAAGAAAAGTGGCACCAGAGGGCCCCAAGGCGTTGCGGTGAGTTCCCAAGGGGGGCGATCCGAATTAACGCAACATTCTTTTTGTTTCAGCCGTGGCCCCCAAGATGGCCCGACGAGGGGGGGCCAGACGCCCAGACAGAGCCACAAGAGGGCCCCAAGACCACCCCAACAGAGCCCCAAGATGGCCCCAAGAGGGCCCCAAGAGAACCCCCAGAGAGCCCCAAGGTGGCCCCAAAAGACCTCCGAAAAAACGCTTCCTAGGCGGTCGTTACGCAGCCTGCTGGTCACCAACACCGCCAGCACCCGCAGCAGCACCAGCAGAACCACCATCAGCCGCAGCACCACCACAACCACCAGCACCAACACCAGCAGCAGCACCAGCAGCACCAGCAGCAGCACCAGCAGCACGATAATAAACAGTACCAGCCAGAGCAGCAGCACCAGCAGCACCAGCAGCATCAGCTCCAGCACCACCACCACCAGCCATAACACCAGCAGCAGCACCAGCATCGCCAGCAGCACACGCACACCGTCAGTCGCACCAGCAGCAGCAGCAGCAGCAGCAGCAGCACCAGCCGCATCGGTCCCGAGCTTTACCCCTCGAGGTGACCACGGAGTGGTCCCGAGTTTTACCCCTCGAGGTGATCGCGGATCGATCCCGAACTTTACCCCTCGAGGTGACAACGGATCCGCCCCGAGCTTTAAGCTCGGGACCGATCCGATGTCATTTCGAGGGGTAACGCTCGGGACCGATCCGTGGCCACCTCGAGGGGCAACGCTTGGGACCGATCCGAGGTCACCTCGGGTGGTAAAGTTCAGGGCGGATCCGTGGTCACCTCGAGGAGTAAAGTTCGGAACTGATCCGTGGTCGCCTCGAGGGGTAAACCCCTCGAGGTGACTTCGGATCGGTCCCGAGCGTTATCCACCCGAGGTGTCAAGGTGGCCCCACGATGCGGGAGAACCACCAGCAGCAACAAGAGAAACAACACCAGCATTGACAACAGCACCACCAGCAGCATAAGCAGAACCAGCAACAGCCCAGGCGGAATCCCAGCAGTAGGACAAACACCACAAGCGCCAGCAACATCAGCAACGGCACCAGCAGCGGCACCGCCAGCACCAGGAGCAAAAACACCAACACCATCACCAGCAGAAGCACCGCCCGTCTGCGCTTCTAGAGCTCCCCCACTTCACTATTGTGACCAGCGGCACTGCCGTGGCATAGGCAACACGTAGTATGTCACCAGCCTTATGTTCCAGCTCTTCTGCACCCCTCCAGCACGCCTCCAAAACGGCTGTGCGACTGCGTCCTTCCAGGAACCCTTGGCTAACCAACTCACCTGGCAATCGGTTCTGGATGGGCTGGTAGGGCTACGCGAAGCGTCACGACTTTTGCTGCGCTCTGCCGCCTGCGGCGTACGGCGTGCGAGGCCGAGTGCTGTTGTCTGTGCTCTGCTGGTCGGCCCTGACCTCAGCGCGATTTCCTCTTCTTGCTGCTCTCAGCGGAGCTCACGGCCTCAACTATCTGCGGCAACATGTTTTTGAATACTCCATCTTTCTCGGCGAGGCGCTTGAACTTCCTGATGTTCGCAACAGTCGTGCCGCGCTCTGCCGAATCGTTGCTCTGGGCGTCCATCGCCACGAGCTCGAGCAGGATCAAGCCCTCCCAGCGGGTCTTCTTCCCGATGAGCAGCGCTCTGTTGGCTCTCGACACCAAGTCAGCGTTCGGCTCCCGCCCGAACTTCTCGCAGAGGGCCTTGGCACTGGTGAGGGCGCCCTCCACCGTGCCGATGGCCGCCTCCAGCTCCAACGCTTTGAACTCCGCGAGGAAGTCGGTCTTCCCGACGGCCTTCACCTCCTCGATTGTCTTGTCGGAGAGGTCCCTCGCCCAGTCGGTGCCGTCGTCCACACCTTGGCCGATGTTCTCCAGCTTGCTCGAGGCCAGCGCTAGCTGGAGCTCCCTGTCGCTGCTGTCGCAGGTTACCGCCGCCACCTCGCTGACAATCCCCTTTGTGTCCTCAACCACCTTCCCGATGTCAGCCACGCTGTTGCTGCCAACTGCGTTGACAGCCTTCTCCAGGGCGACGGTCGCGGACAGCACGTCCAAGATCGCTCCAAGGCCAACGTCCGCGGCGATCCGAGCCTCAACGGCCCCCCCCAACTGCATCCACGACTGCTTCGCCGCCGACACCGCCGACAGCTTTGCCCACAAGTCCTCGAAAGCGTCGGCGGCCCTGCACTCCGCCTGATCGAGGACCATGCTCTTCAGGGAGACTGCGAGGGCGCTCAAGTTCCCCATGAACGCAGGCGAGTACATGTGGTAATGCGCCAACCTCGCATCATTCAGACACTTGATGCCCCGCACCGCGTCCGAGGCCTGGTCATCGTTGATGGTGAGCTGCGAGTTGACGAAGTCGTTGATGGCCGCAGCCGTCTGGTCGATGATCGGCTTGAACTCCACCTCGCCTTGGGACGCCCTCAACAAGTTGCCGAGTGCATCGGCAGCTGCGTCGGCGATCGCAGTCTTACCGGCTTGCTCGAGGAACGCACTTCCTAGCTCCATCGCCTTCGTAATGACACCACTGTGCCCAGGGAAGTGCGGACACGCGGCCCGCAGGAACTCCATGAGCTGCCCAGCGACTGCGATGCATCCGACGTCGCCCGAAAGGATGTGCCGCACGCTGCCCTCGGAAAGGTGCCGTTCCAGGGCCGTGCCGAACGTGTTGAAGGCATGCGCCGTCGCATCAGGGATGCCGATCTCGATCTTCGCCTTCATCAGCATGTCCAGCCACTTATGAAGCTGCTGCGGCGGGTGGGTCTTTGTCTCGTCTACAATGGCCTCACACATCGTCATAATGCGCTCGGAGTGCTGCTGGGCCGCCCTGGAACTCTTCTTGATCTCTTCGAGCTTGGCGGTGTAGGCGGGGAGCTTATCCATGGCGTCGATCACGGCGCGCCTCGTATCGTTGACCGCGAGGCCACCCGCCTTCGCAGCCCTCAGCGTGTCGGCCACGTCGTCGTAAAACTCTAAGTGCGAACAGTCGAAGACACAGATGAGGCACCTGAGTGGCTTGAGGGACTCCTGGAGGCAGCTGTGGTACGAGGGGTCAGAGTCGACGTCGAGGTCGGTGAGAATATCCTCTAGCTGGATGGCCGCGGCGACTGCCTGTGAGTTCGGCTTCCCCTCTGCAAGCCTGACCAACGCCTTCAGGATCCTGCTGAACGCGCCCCGCCAGCGAGACACAACCTCATCGGGTGAACCGACGATCGCATGCATCTCGGGCTGCAGGGGGTCGAACTCAAACGTGGCGGAGAAATCGGCTGGAACGAACGACGCGATGACCATGGCTTCCTTGATATGTGCCAACATGGAGCTCGACTGGGTGATGTCTTCCAGCGCGCGAAAAGCAACTGCGACCTGCCACTCGATCGGGAACTCGACCTTCGCCTTGACCACTGCCTCGATGTCCTGGATGCGCTCCTCCCGATTGCCGTAGCACGGGAGGCTGTTGAGGGAGACGGCCCTGCACCGCGCCATCAACGCGAGGTGCTTCTGGATGTGAGTGGCAATCGAGTCGCTGGGGTCAGCGTCAGCCCGTTTTTTGTGCAACTCCCTGGCCCACCTCTCGCTGACCTTCGTGCACTGGTCCATCAAGGCCTCGATGGGGTCGCACTTCACCAGCTTCTCGAGCGCTGCCTTCTCCTCGGCATCGTTCGTGTCCCACGTGACCCCGTAGTACTCGTACTTGCCGTCCTGCGGCACGCGTTGCAGGACAGACATGCCGCCAGAAGGCGACCTCTTCGGAGCAGGGCTCCGGACCGACGCCCCGACGGCGGAGGCAGCCTTGATGGACCTGGGCGGGGATGGCTGCGGATACCGCGGCGCCGAGGAAGCAGCAGCGCCCGCGGCAGACGGTGCTGCAAGCGTGGGCGCAGGATTGCCCGCAGCCTCATCAATGCAAGGGTCAGCCGCATCTGGGTCATCCTCCTCTTCTCCCTCCTCACCTTCTGCGTCCAAATCATCGTCTGCAGGGCCACCGTCGCCGTCGTCTGGCGGAACGTCATCACCCCCCAAGTCGAGCTTGGCGATGGTCGTGTTCCGCAGCCTCCTGACGAACGCAGAAGTCCACTGCCGCTTGGCCCTCTTGAAAGCGTTGGCGCCCTGTTGCTTGTACATCTGGCTCGAGTGGAGCATATTGAACGTGTCTTTCGAGACGATGTGCTCTTTCACCAGCTCGTATCTGACGCCCTTGACCTTGGTCAGTGCCCCTGGGTGCGCGGCCCGCAGGTCAGCAGAAGGCAGCAGCGTCTGCGTCAGCTTCAGCTCCTTGAAGCTCTTCCCCGACTCGGATTCGATGGTCGACTTCAGGTGGCCATCCCAAGTCTCGATGATTCTGAGCTTGTGCGATTCCTGTCCAACTACCTGCTCAGTCTCCATCGTCTTCTCACCGAGGTGCTTCTGGATCCTGATGGTGTTGACCTTACTGAACAGCTGATCGCTGGACGGCTCTGTGTTGCATTTCTGAATGACCTCCTCGAGCGTCCCCTCGCCGTCGAAGTTGCCCCACGCAAAGGTGGCATGGCACTCGGCGCAGGCAGCCTTGCCACTGAGCATCACCTCCTTGCACGCGTTCCTGGAGCAACTGACCTTCTTATTGGGACCTCGCCTCCTGGTGGCCCCATCTCCTGCCGCGGTGGACGCGCCTGCCAGGCTGACTGCCTTGGAGGCAGACGGCGCAGTCGACACCTTCGTAATCGTCTTCTGGGCGGGGGTGTGTGCTGCCGCGTGCGCAGCCAGCGCCCCAGGTGTCAAGCGCGGCGGCTTGGCGCCCCGCCTCGATGACATGGCGAGACACAGACTGAGGAGAAAGCAAAAAGCGCAGGTTCGTAAACTGACCGTGGGCAATGGCATCTCAAGACAGCACGGCCACTTGCCGCAATGCTGATACAAAACGGCGGCACAACAATTGCACATACTATCGCTGATGGCCTCCTGGGGCCGACGAGTCGAAGTCTTAGGTTTAAGCGACTCGTCAACAGCAATATGGTTTTGACGGAAGCCTCAACCCAAGACGGCCCACATGACCCCCAAGATGGTACCATGACGGCCCATGAGGCCACCAATCCAAGAGGGTCCCAAGATGGCCCGAGAGGGCCCCAAGACGGCCCAAGATGACCCCAAGAGATCCCCAAGAGATCCCCAATATGGCCCCAAGATGGCCCCAAGAGGGTCCCAAGATGGCCCCAAGAGATCCCCAGTCCCCATCCACTTCCCCGATCCAGGCATGTGTGTGCGTGCGAGCGTGTGCGTGCGCGTGTTAGCGTGTGCGCGTGTGTGCGTGTGTGTGTGTGCAGTGTCTGAATTCTGTGCCCATGAAGAAGGATGAGGGGGCTGGAGGTGCGTCGAGCGTCCCCGAATTGCGGCTAGCACAGCATCGAAATAGGAGGCGGAGTGGAAAGAGTGATAGACATGTTGGCGCGGAGGGAAGTATGGCCAAGTATGAAGGGCCTGGAGGGTGGCTAAAGGAATAAACGATGAGGAGCCACACAGGTTTGGATTTTCGAACGTTCGAGCCCCGAGTGCAAGCCGATGCCAGCCGATCCATGGCGGGCCAGCTGCCAAACTGCAGCGGATATTCACTTGAGCTGCGGCCAAGAAAAACTAGAAGCCAGCAGCCCGCGCCGAATATACTAAAACAGCCGATGCGATGCGGCTGCGAGGAGAGGCCTCTTCGGAAATCGCACGTGGCGCGCGATGGCGAGAGTTGCTGGCTGGGCGCCCCCGAAGGCCTATTAGCTTAGCTGCGACTTGCAAGCTGGCCAAACTCAGCTGGAACTGACTGCGGAGATAATCGATGGCGAGGACTGCCCACTCGGCACGTCCGCATCGCTCAGCACGGAGGAAGCAGGGAGCGACGGGCTCTGCAGCGGGAGTCCGAGCCAGGCCCTGGACACAGGCGTGCACGGCGCTATGTCCATGTCAGGGCGGAGCACGCCGTTCGGGAGGGTGATCACCGTCGGCGTCACGTCCTTCGTCTTCAGAACCTCCCTCACCCACTGGGCCTTGAAAGTGACCTCGGGCTTCACCAGGCGGACGTTGTCACTGTGCACCTTCATCGCCTTGGCGCTGGACTTGAGGACCTTCGCCTCGTCCTTGCTGGTGGCGCCAATTGACTGCTCCACCATGTTGATGGTGAGGAAGTTCGGGAGGATGACCTTGCCGTGGCTGGCCTGCAGGACCCTCGCCACGGCACTCGGCAGCTCGTCGATCATCCCCGCCGCCACTGAGTTGTGCACGCCGAGCTTCTGGGCCAGCTCCTGCGCCAAGAGCTTGCCGTAGTTGCGCGGCGCGGCCTTCGCCCTGGGCTGCAGCGGCGGGGCCGCGGGCGCGGGGCCATCCGCCGAGCCTGGCGGGCCCTGGGAGTCGACGGGCGGCGGGTCCGCGGCTCCGCCGTGGCCGCCGAGCTCAGCCTGCGAGGAGCCCGCGGCGACGGGGCCCACAGCGCCCCGAGGGGAGCTCGCCATGTCGAAGTCGTTGCTGTCGGACACGGCAACCATCACCCTGTTGTACTCGTTCTTGTCCATGGCCGCCTGCATGGCGCCTGCTCGCGAGCCCGAAAGCCCGATGTCTGAAAGTCGGATGGCGCAAACGCACCTCGCAACAGATGGGCCGCCACGCCCTGCCAGCCTCGGCGAATTGAGCCTAAATGGCAACGGCGAGGTCGGGGCTGGGCCCGAGATCAGATAGAAAGGGGAGGCGCGCTCTGCCCCTCCGACGTCGGGGCCTCGGGGCAGGGCTGACCCCTTCGGGGAACGGGCCCGCGGGGGGCGCGATCCGGCATCCGCCGAGGCGCAGGCCACGCGGAGGCGGAGGGGGGAGATTGATGTTGCATAGTGAGGGGGCGGGGCGAAGACGGCCAAACATTTCTGCCGCGATTGCCCTCATCGCTCGCGCCTGCGCTACCCCCGCCCCGCTGCTACCAGTCGGCCAGGGTGGGGGGTGGGGAACGCGCTATTCCCCGAACAGTGCCTGCACGCATGCATGCATGTTGGCCTCCGAACGACGCTTGCAACTTGCACTTAGCCTGCCCCCGCGCCCTGGCTCACCGCAAACAGCGCTTGCACTGAGGCATGGTTTCCCGACCGAGCAATGCCTCCACATATGGCATATGGTTGCACGCATGCCCGCACGCAGGCCGCCACATTCCCATACAGTGCTTGCAGCTGGCGCGCTGGTGCAGGGATCGACGCTAGGAGAGCCCCCATGGGAGCGTCTGCGAAGCTCTTCATCCCTCCCCTCTCCTCCACATGCCCTTGCCAGTCCCCCCCCCGTCCTGCGCCTCCCCCTCCTCGCACCTCCCCCTCTCGCTCCCTCTACCCTAAGACGGCCCCGCGAGGCCTCAAAGACAAGCGGCCTCGTCGCTACCGCGATCGGTCCACCGCGCCCAAGCCCAGCCCACGGGGCCATGACGATAACTCGTAAGGTAGTACTGCCCCCTGGCAACACTCTCAGATTGCAGGTGCGTATCTCTGGGACGCACCGTCGAATCGAAACCCCCAGCTACCCGACCCACTTGGGGCAACGACGCTGCAAACATGAATCGCAACAGATGCTGGGGCGCACGAGGGGCCCCATGGCGGGGGTCAGAGAGGAGGGGGCACAGGAGAGAGTCTGCACAGACATTGTTGTGATTATTGTTGTTACTAGCGGTCTTGTTCTTAACTAATCCCCTGACTCGTTCTGGTTATTGTTATTGTTATTGCATTGTTCTTGTGATTTGTAGTGCTGCTATGCTGTGGTTGCTTTGCTATTGCTGTTAGGGCACACCGTTGTTTGTTCTTTTCAAGACCAGAGAGCCCGCCAGCAATCAGGCGGCGCCGTCTCCGCGCTCGTCTGGCGCGCCGCCGCCCCGAGGCGGGGCGTCGCCTGCTGCGGCGCCCACAGGGCTCGGACCGAGAAAACGCAAGGCATTGGTCCGATCCCCCGCGCATCCAAACGATGCGCTGACTGATGAAGGCGCCTCGCCCAGCAGTCGCGGGTAACCCGCCTCTGCTGAGCTGCGCCCTCTCGCTGGAAACGGCGGGCGCAGTCGTGGCAGACCGACTGCTGAGGCGGGCCGCGACCATGAGGGTCGGCCCTGCCAGCGAAGCCAGAGTCGCCGCGCTGGCCTTGAGCGCCGCCTGGACGCGTTGCCTCAAAGAACCGAAGTCGAGCGGCGAAGCCGCGCTCGCATTGCAACCTGCTCTGGTGGCCACGCACTGCACCGACGATGAATGGATCCACCCGTTCCCCCCCATGACTATCCATCCTAGCCTAATGTCCCCAGTGTGCGGCGCGGGGTGACGGGTCCACTCCACCCCGCCCCACCCCGCTAGATACGAGAAATCATGAGGCTGCGACGCTGCAGCGGTCCGCTGTGTGACGGCACACGATTGCCGTCCTGCGCCTTGCGCAAGGCAATGGGCAGGTTCGCTTAAAAAAAAACAACGAACATCGAGAGCCGCTGAGGCCACGGAATGCCCACTCATGTTAACTGAACCTCAAATGCACCCGTTTAGTTTTAGTTCAGTTCGGTCCCAGACAGTTCCAGTTGAATGGGGCCCCAAACATCTTGCGCGTTGCATGACATTTACGCGTCCCCACAATTGCGGACCTGAACGGGGGGGGTGGGCAAGCGGGCTGCTAAAGGAACATTGCGCGTTCAGCCCCCTCCGTGCCTGGTCGGGCGCGAGTCGCCCGGCCCCCTCAGTGTTAGGTGGGGGGTGAGTCGTTCGGGCCCCTCCGTGTTCAGTCGGAAGTGAGCCATTCGGCCCCCGATAACCCGACCATACATTAAGTTGAGGTGATTGGACCCATCGCAAAAATGATTCCGATAGTTCCGTCGTAAGTTACTTTGAGTTAGGACAATCGCGCACATTAGTTAACTCGGCCTTGTATGCGTATCGGCTTGGGCACGGGCCGTATTTTGCGCGATGTCAGCCTGGGACACGTCGGACATCGGCGTGGGCCCCCATTGGGCGCAGTTGATGGCGTTGGCGTGTTTTCCTGTGGGTTGGCTATCGGTTGGCGGCCCATTGGGACACAAGTTTCCAACCATTGGGGCATCTGCCTGGGCATGCTTGTAAGTATGGGCGTAGCCCGAATTTGTTTCTCGCCAAGTAAACGGACTGCACTGACCCAACCGAACTGACTGAACTGACGGGTCGCATCGGTTAGGGGGCGTTTTATTCTCGGCGGCCGAGAACGCCAATTATGGCGCACCCAATAAGGGGGGTGCGTTTCACTTTCGGCGACCGAGGGCGCAACCAATCGGAGGACGTTGAGGTATCCGCGGCCGAGGGCGCAACCTATGGCGCAGCCAATCGGATGACGTTTAAGTATCCGCGGCCGAGGGCGCAACCTATGGCGCAACCCAAGGGGGGCGTTGAACTCTCGGCGGCCGAGGGCACAACCTATGGCACAACCTTAGGAGGACGTTTAATTCTTGGCGGCCGAGGACGCAACCTATGTCGCAACCACGTGGGAGGGCGTTGTCCTCTGCTGTCGAAGGCACAACCTATGGTGCAACAAATAGGAGGACATGGTATTCTCGGCTTCCGCGCGCGCAACCTTGGGCGCAACCAATGGGGTGGTGTGTGAAGGGTGGGTGGGGGGGGGGGGGCGTTTCATATCGGCGGCCAAGGGCGCAACCAACACGAGGGCGTTGGTTTTCTCGGCGGCCGCGGGCGCAACCGACGGCGCAACCAATGGGGGCGCCATTCTCCTCGGCGGCCGAAAGCGCGGCCGATGGCCCAACCCCTGCGCTTCATCTCCCGCGGCCGAAAGCGCAACCTATGGCGCAACCAAGAGGGCGTTTGATTCTCGGCTGCCGATGGCGCAGCGCATGGCGCAACCGCTCGATGGGCGTTTTGTTCTCGGCGGCCGAGGGCGCAACATATGGCGCAATCACTCGGAGGACGTTTGATTCTCGGCGGCCGAGGGCGCAACCCGCGGCCCAATCAACAAGAGGACGTTTAAGCCTCGGCGGCCGATGGCGCAAACATGTGGAGCAACCAATGGGGTCGGGGGCGTTTAAGCCTCGTCGGCCGAGGGTGTAAATCATAGCGAAACAAGTCTGAAGCAGTTGCATCTTCGGCGGTTCAAGGCGCAACCCATGGCGCAGCCGATGGCGACGACGCCGAGGAGCAGCACCGCCACCGCGACGGCACTCGGGGCGACGACGACTTCGCTGACGGTGCCCAGACTGGCTGCACATCGGCATGCGGGCGGCGCCGCGCCCGATGCACGCTCGCCATTTGGGCTGGCCGCGGGGCCCGAGCTGTCCTGCGATGGCGCGCGCGCGTTCAGGTGCCCCCCCCCACCCCCCCCACCCCCCAAAAAAAAAAAGATGCCACACGGTGCCATCTGGGATATCGGCTCGAGGCCCGTGGGATACCGCTGTGGGGCTGTAGGTAGGAACTTTGAGCTTTCTCGGCGTAGGTTCGCACGTGTCGGATATCGCCTGGTGGCCCGATGGACGCCCGAGCATCGGCTGGCTCCTCGTGCGCAAAATCGGAAGGCGCATATGATGGTGGATGCGTTGGTTTTCCCGCGGCTGTTGGGACGCTTCCGTTGTATCCGATCGGGGCAATCTGACGACAAGTTCGGGGCTCGTCGGATGTCGGAGGGGGGGGGGGGGGGGGGGGGGGGGGGGGGGGGGCGCTTGGAGATCGGATGGGGGTGTCGGGTGTCTCGGCCGAGAGATCTGGTGATATCGGTTGGGCTATCGACTGGGCAATGATTGGCCATCGGGGGGAAGTTCAAATAGCAGGCCGATGCGCTCGGCATGCCGCCTTCCTGTTTTGACGCCGCTTCGGGGCGCGCGGGGGGGCGGGGGGGAGACTCTGGGGGCGCCCGCGTGCCCGCCTGGAGTTCCTGGCGGGCCCGTCGGCGCCTCGGCGGCACGCGCGCCCCCGCCCGCCAACAACAAAACAGCGCAGTGGCGGAGGCGCGCGGCCGCATATCTCCCCGCCAGCTGGCCGCGCCCGAACACCCATCCACCCGCGCCCACCCGCCCCCGAAATTCGCCGCGACGGCTGCCCCCCTCGCACCCCCCCCCCCCCCCCCCCAATCCATCCGCATTGGCGATCGACGGAGCGACGGGTGCCCGCCCTGAAATTTCACGACCAGCAGCAGAAGGGTCGCCCCCCCACCCTCACCCCCCAGCGCGCGCAATCCAAGGCGCTGGCGGCGCTGGGTCGCAGATGCGCAGCCGCGCTTCCCGCGAGAGACCCAGCGCGAAGCTATGCGCGGTCGCGCTGGGGCGGGCGGGCGAGGGGGGGGGGGCGCGGAACCTGGGCCGCGGCGGGCGCCGCTCGCCGAGGGGTCGCGCAACGCAGTGGGCGATCGGGCGAGCGCGTGGCGACCGCGCGGCGGCCGCCAGGCAGGCCGCCGCAGCGGGCATCGGACGCCACGCGCCGCGTCGCCATTCACGATGGTGCGGCGCTGCACGAGCCCGCCCCCGATGAGCCAATGCGCGCCGCCGCCCAGCTGCGCCCGCTGCGCCGCCGCTGCCCACGCGCCGCGGGAGCATTCGCGAACGATGGCGCGCGGCAGGCGCCGAACGACGCGGGGTCGCGCGAGCGCCGCCGCGGCCGACGCGCTGGGCCGCGGGCGCGGAGCGCGACAAGCCGCGCGCAATTGCCCGCGGGCAGCTCGCGCGCCCAAGCTCGGGACGCCGCGGCGAAGGATTTGGCGCCCTGCGCGATGGCGCGCGAGGGCGGCAGGGAGGCGCCCGTCGGGGATGCAACCGCGCGCGGCGCGACCGCGCCGAAACTGACGGCGGCCAGGCGCGCCGCGCTCGGCGAAGGAGGTGAGGGGGGGGTGGTCGCGGGGAAGGGCGGAGGGGGGGAGGTGCGTAGCGCGCACGGCGCTGGCGGGCGATGGCGAGGGGGGGGGGGGTCGCGCGCGCAGTGGAGGAGGGCGTGAGGGGGGGGGGACTTAGCGCGCGCGGGAGAGGTCGCGGGGTACTTAGCGCGTTCGCGCGACAAGTATTGCACAGCGCATTCAGTGCATCGGGCGTAGTGCGCCACGCGTAGTGCACAGCGTGATCGACCCCTCGGGTGCAGCGCGGGGCGGTATAGTTTGCTACGCCGACCCATACGCATCGCCCTTCTGCACGTATAGTTGTTGTATAGTGTTTGTAGTTTTTTAGTTGTTATGTATAATGCTTTACAGGTTTAAAGCATAGCGGAACAAATTTACTCAGATTGTATTATTAACTTTGTTTTGTTTTTTAAATAAATAAGAAATACTAGCAATTTGTTCAGACCCTCCCTCGCGAACATGCATAGAACAACTACCTGAAAACTATACCCTTGTTTTTGAAAGCGCATGGTCCGGTTTCGGGGCACTACGCCCGCGGGCTGCGCGCCTCCTGCCCGATGCGGCGAGCCGTTCGACGTCCTCGCTCAGGAAGTGTCCGTGCACCCAAGGGCGCCATCGGCGTGCGCTGGGGCGCCGTGGCCTATCGCGCGGCCAGTGCGCTGCCCGAGGCTGGGGGGCGCAGGCGCCCCGCCCGCGGCCAATCTTCGCGGGGCCCGCGCGCCCGAGTGCCCGTGGCCGCGCGGAGGCCGCGCGGCGCTGACGCTGGCAAATGGCGCCAGCGACGCAGCGCGACTGGCGGCCGCGCGCGGCACGGCCGCGCGCGCCAAGAAGCGCCACTCCGATTCCGCGCGCGCACCCCTTGATTGTCTCAATCACAAGGCGGCCCGCAGCTGGGGCCCCGCGGCCAGCCCAAACGGCGAGCGCAAATCGGGCGTAGCCCCGTCGAGAAAAAAACGCCCGCCTAACAAGTGCGGCGAGACAGCTCAGTCAGTGCAGCCCCGTCGGCTCAGGCAGTTTACTTCGCAAGAAACGAATCCGGGATACGCCCGAAAACGTTGCTTCATACTGTATTCGGAATGCGTTCAGCATGGCTTGCAAAGCTCGCATTACTGCGTTGATGAGTTATGCAGCATGCGTCGATAATGCAGTAGCAATGTTTCCAATGCGCCTTACGGGGCAATGTCCCCGCAAATTCTTCATCCTGTCTTCAGCGATGATGTCATGGAGGTTCGCCCGCCCCCGCCAAGGGCGACAGCCGTTTATATTAGCAAAGGGCTAGCGCATGCTCGCGAAGCGATCGCGCACATGAGCGAACGCTTGTCTTATCTCCTGCCGCACCACCCACCTGGCTTGTTAATGGTGGCAGCGCTTGCGCCCTTGCCCTCGCCCCGCGAAGCGGAGGGGGTGATCGCGCCCGCTCCAGGGGCAGCTGGCATCGCATAAACCGCACTCCATGGGTTGCACTACGCAGCTTGCAGGAGCGATCCAAGGAAAGTGCCCGAGGGTGGGGATGGAGCCCAGGATGAACAACAAGGTTTGAGGGGGGGGGGCGGGGGCTCGGCCTCCGAGAGTGCCCAAGGACATCTTCCAGGACCCATGCCCAGGGCTGCTCAATATTGCCACGTATAGCCGTGCAGCCCTCGCCGTCTACAGCCCTCACAACTGATCGAAATCCAATGCCAGTTGAACCCCCGCGGGCCAACAAAGCCACGTAACCGCATGACCCGATCGCCCTTTATATCCGATAGCACCATAACAGCATAGCCCATGCAGCCACAAGGGCCACTACACCAAACAAGGCAACCTAACAATTACATAGAACTTCGAAAACACCTAGAACCCCGATAACCCCATATACCCCATCGTCCCTTATAAACGAACTGACTGCGGTAACACATCGTGACCACCCGAACTCCTAGAACCCCTGCGGCCGCTAGGGCCCATAGAAACCTTCATGTCACCTGTCGCTCCCGCCGCCCCCCCCCCCCCTCCCCCCCGTGACCTTGCGGCCGTTAGAACCCGCAGGGCACCCAGGGCCCCGCATAACAACACGTGGCTTTGAAAACCAGCACGCACCCCCCCCCCCCCCCCCCCCCCCCCCCCCCCCCTCCCCCCCCCCCCCCCCCCCCCGCCCCCCCCCCCCCCCCCGCCCCCCCCCCCCCCCCCCTGCCCTCCCCTTTCACCCCCCCCTCCCCCCCCCCCCCCCGGCCCCCTCTTCTACCCCCCTCCCCCCCTGTATTCCCCCCAAGCCCCTTCCCTCCCCCTGTCCCCACCTCTTTACCTGTATAACTGATCCGACGAGATGCCTCCAAACCCGAGGCCCTTTTGCGCGCTGTAGTGGCCCACAGGGCAGCCCCCCAGACGCTTGCGAACTTTCGACTATGACCCCTAAGTCAACCGAGGCCCCTCGAGGCGCATGCGGCCCAAACGACGCGCCAAGGCGCCCCCGCCCCCTAGACGCTTCAAACGCGCCCGCTCCTAAGCCCCGAGGCACCCCAGACAATCCATGATCGCCCATGCGCGTTGGTGTAGCCCTGCCGCTGGCTGCTTCGGGGCCCCGGCACCATTCCCCCCCCCCCCCCCCCCTTTTCCAACCCCCCTCCCCCCATGCTTCGAGAGAGGGCGACTGCGCCCGCCCCAGGAGCGCACCTGGCGCGCCATGAGCTGCGTCGCTGGCATTCCTGGGGCCGCCGCACCCGCCCGCGAAGCAGGAGAGGGCGGGCGCGCCCGCGTCGGGGGAAAACTTGGCGCGCGCGGAGTTGCAGCGCTGGCGCCCCTGCCCCCGCCCAGCGGAGCGGGCGAGGACGAGCGCGCCAACCCCAGGGGCAGCTAGCGCCACATAAATCGCGCTCCATAGATTGCGCTGCATTTGTTTCAGGAGCGGCCCGAGAAAGGGCCTCGACACCCAAGATTACCCATGGTGGCCTTCATCGTAGCCCAAGGCGGCCTAGCGCGCCCAAGGCGTCTTGACACGCACTCTGGGAAGGAGCCCCCTGTTGATGGTGATGTCGTTGATGCTGGTGTTGGCGATGATGGTCGTGGTGGTGAGAATGCTTCTTTCCCGATCTGGAAAAGCAACTGCCCATCGGACCGAGCAGTCGGAACGATCCCGGGACGGTCCTCACGCGCAGGATTTGAAACGCAGGTAGTCTCGACTGGAAGACCATAGCGGCATCGCATCGGTAGCTGATGCAACCGAGGCCAGCTGACCGTGCCTCGCCCACCCAGGTCGGCACCGTAGGAAAACATGGCAGTATGCCGACGACGTTGACATAGCACGGCGTCCCACACGACTTCACCGAAACCGTCTTCTACGTCGGCATCCATCCCCGATCCGTCCTCATCGCTATTGTCCTCGCCGCAGTCCGTATCCAAATTGCCTTCGTTTTCGAAAGCCACTGTGTACGACGTCTTCAGACGGCGCGCGGGCCGCGAGAGTTGGGGGCCAGCCTCCATGGACCGAAACACGCAGGCGATCACCTCTGGCATGCTCTCGATGTCATGGTTGGCCACCTGGTTATCCGCGACCTGCTTGCGCTACAAGGTCATGCCCACATCTGCTCCTCATGCGGTGGCCGAAGAGGCTCGGCGGCGCCGACGGCGCTGTCGCCGACGGCGTCGGCCGCGTGGGTGGGAGACGCGGGGGGGAGGGGGGGGGGGGGGCCTGGTGCCGCGCTGGGCCCCTGTGCGCTATACGTCCTCGGCGCGGGCACCGCCGCCGCCGCCGCCGCCCTCCGATGCGACCCCGCACATCTGGTATGGAAGGGGGGTTGGCTGGCGCGGAATGTCGACCTGCAACGGGAAGACTCGGGCCGAACTGGACACGGCCGAACTCGACGGTGCGCTCGGCCCCCATGCTAAGTGTTTGGGGCCCTTCGTGAGGCGCTTTGTTGTCATGGCTCGTTGGGGCCCACGCTGTCAGTTAGTGCGTGCGATATGGATGCATGGCTATTATGAATTATGTCAGTTCCCAGGCCCACATGGCTACGTTTTTGCAGCGGGTAGCATTGAACCCTTATCGGGCCTCCGAAATGCCGCTTGGCTTCCAGCAGCCCGAACCCGTTTATCCGAGCACCTTTGTTTGGGCGCCAACCAGTTAGATGCGGCGACCCCTTACATGGTGACCAAGTGCGTTTCCATGTTAACTGCTGGTTGGGCGCATGTTTCGATGGTGGGCGGCGTAGAACTCCGCTCGCTCGCGCGGGATTCTGCAGCGCACACCGTTGAAGGCCGCCGCGTTGGCATGCACAGAAAACAAATCGTTCGCGGAGGCTGGCTGACGCGCGGGGGTGGCGCGCGCCACCCGC
Organism: Prorocentrum cordatum; assembly: GCA_963575745.1. Lineage (NCBI taxonomy): Eukaryota > Dinophyceae > Prorocentrales > Prorocentraceae > Prorocentrum > Prorocentrum cordatum. Next base: position 592,672 of record CAUYUJ010022426.1, read on the forward strand.
GCGCGCGGGGAGTGCTGCATTGACCAAGAGAAACGTCATGCTGAAATTATTAGATAGCACGTGCGCGCCCGTCCATCACCCGCACGAAACGAAGTGGCGCGCGCCGCCGCCCGCCGAAGACGCACGCGGCCCCTTGAGGACGCCCGCGGGGCACCGCGCGCTCAGAACGCAGAAGAGGCCAACGCATGGAAGCGCGCAAAGGCCCGCCAGAAACAACACAAACCCCATGTGAGCTCACTGTCCTGGGATAGGGCCCACTGGAATCCGCCGCGCGTAGATTGCGAACCTGCGAAGTTCCCCTGGGGCCAGTCAGTGGGCCCAGCATGGATTTGACGCGCGCAATGAACTCATCCTTGGGAAGGGCCCAACCACGTGCAGTTGCGAGTTCAGTAATTGTGCCTACCCCTGCGGCGACGGATTTTTTGCGGGGCCACGAAACGAGCGAAGGGTGTGCCGAAACTGGCGGCGGCGCCATGCGAACTTCTAATTGGCGGCATTGGGTTGAGCTCCCTATGGGGCCACGTCGGGCGTGAGGGGTGCGCCGAAATGGGGCGGCGGTGCCATGCGAACTTTCCAACTGGCGCCTTCGGCTGGGTTCCCTATGGCGCCACGGAGCGCGTGAGGCGTGTGCCGACATGGGGCGGCGGTGCCATGCGAACTTCACCAGCGCGGCATTAGGTGGAGCTCCGTATGGGGCCGCGAAGCGTATGGTGGGCGCGCCGAAATGGGACGGCGGTGCCGTGCAATTTTTCCGCTGGTGCTTTAGATGGGGCCCCCATGGGGCCGCGAAGCGTGCGAGGGGAGTGCCGACATCGCTCGGCAGCGTCATGCGACCTTTTCCCACTTGGGCCTTCGGTGGGGCTCCCTATGGGGCCACGAAGCGCGCGAGGGGCGTGCCGCAATGCGGCGGCGGCGGTTTTTAGGTTTTGCACATGCTGAATCCCCCCCCGCTGGCGGCCGCAATGTTGCGGCCCCCCCACCCCCCACAATGGGGCGCGAAAGCCCAGAAGCGTTTGCGAGGGGCGTGCCGTAATCGGGGCGGGCGGCAGTTTCGTTGCGAATTTCCCACCGGTTGGGTCGGCCCTTAGGCTTGGCGGGCTCCTTCCCATGGGGCCGCCGAACCCGCGCGGGAGGGGCGCGCCGAAGTGGTGCGGCTGTGCCGCGCAACTTTCGAGCTCCACGTGGCGGGCCTTCAGCGCACCCGTGGCCCCCCACCCTATGGCGCCCCTGCGACACTGCCCCAGCGCGGGGGGACAGAGAAGGTGAGGCCCGGCGGCGACCCCCCCCCGTGCTACCTTCATTGCCCACTGGGGCACTTCGGCGGACCTTCGGCGGAGCCCCCACTGGGGCCGCGAAGCGCGTGAGGGGCGTGCCGAAATGACGCGGCTGTGCCACGCTGGTTTTCCCAGTGCGGCCGTGGGTGGGGACCCCTGAGGGGCCGCGGAACGCGCGTGGGGCGTGTCGAAGTGGAGCTGCTGCGCCATGCTAGCGTTCCCGGACTCCCCCCCGCCCTCGCCTTTCACCACCCCCGTCTCCCCTTTTCCCATCCCTCCCCAGCAAGCCCACATCAAACGACCCACAGCGGTCCCACAATCCCCCCCCTCCCCCCCGCCGGGCGGCGCGCGTCGTCTCTTCCTCCCCGACTTTGGGTGGACCCCTCCCCCTCTGTTCTCCCTTCTTTTCTCCTCTCCGTTTCCTACCTCCAGGTGGTTAGCAACGACCCACCCTGCCCCTGCTACCTCAGGGCCGGCGGCCACCCACTGCGGCCGTTATGCGGACGCCCCCCCCCTCCCCCCCCCCCCCCCTCGTCGGTCGGATGGGGGCGCGAAGCGTTTGAGGGGCACGCCGAAACAGACAGATACCCGCGGATTGCGCGGCGCGGGCAAGGATGGGAGGAGAGGAGGGGGGGGGGAGTGAGGAACGCGGGGCGCTGTCTCTTCAAAACGAGGGCCCGACTCCGCGGGATGGCTGGGAGGCTTCCCAACAAACGCTCTTACCGTCACTGTACGTCACAGTTGGCTCACACATGGCTCCTGGTGGATTCCAATTGGTATAAGTACCGCCAGCAAGAAACGCACCGCACGACGTCGCGCCCGATAAGGACGATCTGCGTGCTGGCTAGAACGATAAGACGACCGCGTCGTCCCAGCGTCGGCACCCGCACGCACGGGCCGCCCCCCGCGCGGGCCCCGCGCAACGCCCCGGAGCCGCGCCCCCGACGGGGAAAACGGTTTACGTGCACACGCGTGTCCGTGCTTTCCACAGAAGCTCCAAGTCCAAGCGGGTGCACCCGTTGCGTTTCGGGGCGGTTGGCGGCCGACTCGGCCACGGGTCTAGCTGGGAACCCACGACCCACGAACGAAAGCGCGGGTTTCACCTTGTGCGCGCGGCGAACATGTCGGGCCCATCCAGGGGCCAGGCAGGGCGTGGGGCCGTGCCCGCAGAGAGGCGATTGGGCTGGTTTCGGGCGTGCAACGGCGCGCGCGGCGCGGCGCCTCGCCCGGGCTATATGGGGCATTGGGCGCGTCGCGGCGCGCGCGGCGCAGCGCCTTCGATTTGCCATGATGGGGGCGCGCGCGTTCGTTGGCGCCCGCGGCGCGCGCCCCGCTCTGATCTCGGATCGGAAGCATCGGCTCGCCACCGCCGCCCAAACTCCGAAGATGCACGCTTGGAAGGGGTGGCGGGCAGACGCAAGTCGGAATCCCACCAGCCCTCTGGGCGTATGTGGTTTAGCGAGTGGTGCGTCTCTCTGCCAAAACCTCCTTCCCTTGTTCGGGGGGGGCGGGGGGGAGGGGGTGCACCACTCCCCCTACCCCCTGCCCTGGATCTGGGAGGGGGAGGGGGGAGGGGGCTCGACGCATTAGAGCGCCCAATATGACCCAAGGTTGCTCCAAGGGTGCCCCAGAAGATAGCCCAAGATGGCTTCCAAGATGGCCCAAGATAGCTCAAGGTGGCCCAAGATAGCTTTCGACGCACATCCAAGATGCTTCGAGACGGCCCTGGGAGGGTTTCCAATGTCTTTCGCGTCCTTCAATTGCCCTCCCAAGAGGCCCGCATGATTCCAAAACCTAGGGACAACCAATGCTGCTTGCCTTCTCGCACGTTCGCCCCCGACGTGCTCTCAAGGCGCCAATAAAGCCGCTGAACATTGTGCTGCCCACCAGGCGAATGAGCCCAAGGTGCCCCAAGGGGCTGGGCCCCCAAGGCGGCCCCCCCCCCCCACGCCGCCCCCCCCCCCCCCCCACACACAGAAACACCACCCCACCACGCACACACGGGCGCCCAAGAACGCCCCAAGAAAAGCTGCAACAGTCGGCCCCAATGCGCTTCTGTGGGTTTCCAAGGGGTGCGGTCCGAATTAACGCAGCCCTCTTGCGTTTCAGCCGCAGCCCCCAATATGGCCCGACGAGGCCCCCCGAGACGCCCAGAAAGAGCCCCAAGAGGGCCCAGGGGCCCACACAAAAACAAGCCCCAAGAGGGCCCACGAGGGCCCCAAAAAAACACCCAGAGCGCCCCACGGCGGCTACACAAGGCATCCGAGACAACGCTCCCGAGGCGGTTGTTGCACACCCTGCTGGCCACCAACACCGCCAGCACCAGCAGCAGCACCACCAGCACCACCAGCAACATCAGCACCACGCCAAACACCAGCAACAGCATCCGCAGCAACACCAACAGCAACGTCAGCAGCATCACCAGCAGCACGAGAACCAGCAACACCAGCCGCAACATCAGCAGCACCAGCAGCAGCAGCAGCATCAGCGATAGCCCAACCACGACCAGCAATAGCACCAGCAGCAGCATCAGCATCACCAGCAGCGCAAGCACAGCAGCAACAGCAGCACCACCAGCAGCAGCAACAGCACGAGCAGCAGCACCAGACGGATCGGTCCCGAGCTTGACCCATCGAGGTGACCGCGGGTTGGTCCCAAGTTTTACCCTCCGAGGTGACCACGGATCGGTCCTGAGCTTTACCCCCCGAGGTGACCACGGATCGGCCCCGAGTTGTACCACTCGAGGTGGCCACGGATCGGTCCCGAACGTTACCCCTCGAAGTGACCACGGACCCATCCCGAGCTTTACCACACGAAGTGGCTTCGATTCGGTCCCGAGCGTTACCCGCCGAGGTGACCACAGATCCGTCCCGAGCTTTTTACCCCTCGAGGTGACCTCGGATGGGCCCCGAGCTGTACCCCTCGAGGTGACCTTGGATCGGTCCCGAACTTTGCCCACCGATGTGCCAGGATGGCCCCAAGATGCGGGTGAAGCACCAGCAGCAACCAGACAGCACCGACAACAGCACCACCAGCATCACAAACATAACCAGCAACAGCACAAGCGGCACCCCAGCATAATGAGAAACCACGCAAGCCAGCCAGCAACACCAGCAGCGGCACCAGCAGCGGCGCCACCAGCACCATGAGCAACACCACCAGCACCACCGCCAGCAGAAGCACCGCCAATCTGCGCTTCCAGGGCTCTCCCACTGTACTGCTGTGGCCCGTGATACCGCCGTGGCATGGGAAACTATATTAAGTCACAAACTGTATGTTCCAGCTGGTTTTGCGCCCCTTCAGCGCGCCTCCGAAACGGCTGTGTGACTGCGTCCTTCCAAGAATCATTGGCTAACCAACTCACTTGGCAATCGTTTCTGGGTGGGCTGGTGGGGGCACGCGAAGCGTCAACATGTTTTGCCATGTCTCATGAGGGGCCCCTTGGGCCTTGGGGCAATATTGGAGGCCTCTTGGGATGTCCTTGTGGGGCACCCTGGCGGCCTCTCAGGCCGTCGCACGGCAACCCTGCGCCATTTTGGGTCTCGTTCGGGCCGTTCCCAGGCCCTCCTGAAGAACATCTTGGGTCGGATTGGCTGCGCCTGCGGCCGTATTGCGGCCAGATTGGGTTTTCGTGAGTACCGTGGGCCTTCATGGGCCGCTTGTCCTAGTCGAGCCGACGCTTCTCTGAGCCCGTCGGGCGTCACTAGTCAACTCCTGGTGCAATCACTGGTATGGTAATGCAGTTAGCAGCGCAAGCATTGATTGGGTGGTACAGCTAGCGGTCGCATAACTCGGACCCGCCGCAGCGCCTATATGGGCGCCGAGGCGTGTTGGACAGGCTCCGACGCCCCTCCCTGGCGGACCCAACGCCGACCCCAGACGCCCTGCAACGGCCTCAAGACGGCCCGCCGCGTCCCCAGACATGCCCCCACGACGGCCGTCACGGCCGCCACTCTGGCCCAGGAAGGCCGCGGCTCCCCCTGCCCCCACCCCGCACCCCCGAGGACGACACCTCTGCGGTGTAAGTCCCGCGGCGGGGGCGACGTCGGATCACCGTGAGGTGCAGATCAAAAAAACAATGGCGCCCAGCAGCCCTCTCGCGCAAATGCAACAGAAAATATCAACGTCAAGCAAACATCATACTTCACCAACGTGGCGTGAAACACATGTGTTTTCAAGGGCGTGTGGCACGCAACTCAGTACACGGATATGTTTATTTCTCTGGCTCGGACTCTTCGTCATCCCGTTGCTGGCGCTCCTGCTCGAAGATGTCCTCGGACCCTGCGAGCCCTCTGAGGATATCCCTGCCGTGCCTCCTGGTAGCATGATCGATCGTCTTATACAAGTTCTTGTGGTCCCAGGCGTCGCTGCACTCGTCAGCCGAGAGCAGCCAGGCCATGAGGTAGCCCAACGGCCTGCCTTGACCCTGCGCCCGCTTGGTCGCCCCCTTGCCACGGCGAGACACTCGGCACCGTCTCCCGTGTGCTTCGCACTCGCCGCAGTACGCATAGATCTCGTTGTTCTTATAGGCGACGATAGAGCCGCCTCCAAGATGACCAGGCAGCCTGAAACTACACACGGCCTGTTCTCGCAGGTGTGGCGGATGCTCGACGCCGAGGTCGGGGGGCTCGTCGGCGCCAGCGTCCTCCGACGAACTCGAACTCGCCGTAGACGAGCTGTCAGACGACAGCTGCTCTCGACTGCCGTCGGAGCCATCCACCGCGGCCTCGACGATGGCCTGCTCCTCCTCGACGCCCGAGGCCCCCACCTCGCCGCCGCCGCCGTCAGCAGAGCCGCCGCCCTCAGTGGCAGCGTCGCCCCCATCCGAGTCGCCCCCACCGCCATCGTCGGAGCTCTCGTCGCACGCGGCCTTGAAGCGGTCGGCCAGAGCGTGCCACTGGCTGATCCGTCGACGCCTCGGCGCGGCGGGGTCCCAGATGACATGCGTCTCGCCGTCGTGGACGGCTCTCCTGGGGGAAGGAAACGTGCGGAGTGGCTGACGCGCCCGTCCGCTCACCCCCTGACGGTGCTGACGCCTAGGGGGGCGTTCAGTTTTTCGAGTCGCGCCCAGCCGACGATGCACCGTGGACGGATTGATCGGCGGCGAGGGGTTGGACGGGCTACGCATGGGTAGTGCACAGCCAAGTTACCGAATGGAATTAGCAACGCCAGCCAGAGCGATGTCCTGGGCCATCGGGGGGCCCTGTCCAGAACCGCCCTCCGCCTCCAACGCCGCTGGATGCCATCGTCGGGCCGAGACCCCCAGGAACACTTCGAGCAAACCAAGAGTTGCGCCCTTCTCACGCCCGCTGAAAAAAAAGAGTCCGAACAGAAACACTGCCTCCCAGATGGCATCCAGACGCGCCCCGAGGCCCCGAGGAGGCCGTTGACCATCCGATACTCCCGCAAGACATCCCCACCATCGCCAGGACCCCAAACACTGACGGTGCAAGCACTGATTGGGGCATTCAGCGGCGTGTGGCGGTGAGAGAACCACCACTGCAAGCAGAGGGAAGGTGAGGGCGTGCCCCCCTGACATGCATTAACAGCCCGTGTTGTCCCCTTCTGCAGTCGGGGCTCCACGGCGCCCACGACGGTGTCGTTCTCGATCAGCTCGAAGTGCGCCAGCAGCCAGCGCTTCGACAAGCCGAAGATCTCGCAAGCAGCCCACGCATCAAGACTCCTAGGCAACGCCCCCAACTCCACCAAGCGTTCTCTGAGCTTCTGGTCGCCGTCCAAGTCGACGACGTACCCTGGCGTCCGCATGGGGACGTAGAAGGGCTCGAACGGGCTCCAGCTGTGAAAGCCGACGTGCATGAACGCGTAGAGGGCACCATCGTCGCACTCGGCAGCGGGGCCGCCATCCCCATCTTGCCGAACAGCCAAGCCGATGAAACAGCACACGATGAACCCTGAATCAACGTTGGACCGAAGAGCTCCAGGGCGGTATAAGCGCCGCGTGGTCTTCTCGAGGTTAGCCCTCAACTTTACCAGCGACGCCGACTCAGGGCAGCATATGCAACGGCGAGCCTCCCAGCACCTCCTGTGGACAGGTGGCTCGTCGAACACCTCGCAGTCCTTGTGCAATATTGTGCGGGACAGCCCATGCCAGAAGCGATGCAAGAGACCTCGCAACGCGCGCACTGGGCGGGTCTGCCCCGTCAGCGCAGCGAGTCGCTGCGCCCGCTGGTAGACGGAGTCGTCGGCCCACTCGGCGTGCAAGAAATTCTGGGCGCCTTCCTCGGACTGGGCGTTCCTCGGGTCGGCAACGAATAAGCTGGCGTCAGCGGCATGCGGCACCACGCGGCCCGCTGCCAGGGCCAGCTCCCGAGCGCCCGCGCGGCCGCTTCTCTCGGCGAAATCGACCACCTGCTGCTCGGCAACCTCCAACGAGCTGCAAATCGCCCCCACCAAGACACGATTACCCCGACCCCCCCACGGAGTGCAGACCGAACCGAAAAACAACAAACACCAACGCTCCAATGTAAACAACACCGAGGAACACGTCGGTGGGGATCCGTGTCTGGTTGGGGAGGGTCGGTTTGGAGCTCGGTCGGGCCTTCTCCTCGCGCCGCTCCGAGTCCGAAGAGGTCCGCAGAGCACGCTCGATGACTGCAAGGGCGTCTGCGCTCGGCCTGGCGGCCAACGCACCCGACGGGGCAGCCGCAGCAACGGCAGCGAGGGTGCGCCCATGGGCCTCCAGGGCGCGGCGCAGGGGAGCGGGCTGACCAACTCTGTCATCGGCGAGCTGAGCGCGGACGTGCATCGCGGCAACTGCCTCTGCGTCGGCGCGGGCCCTGGCCCGCTGCATCTCGCGCCGACCCATCGGAAAAGGCCTCCTCCCCTCGTTGACCTCAGCGTTGGCCTCATCCGCCTGCCGCTGGAGCCCGTCGATGTCGCCGTCGCCCAGCCTGCGGAACTTCGCCCACATCCCCGAGAAGCTGGGCTGTGCGTTGCCTTCCTGCCCGCACTCACGACTGAAGAAGACGTCGGCAGCCCGCAGCTTCCGCCTCCGCGGGGCGCTCGGGGCGCCAGCAGCGCGGGCTTGTTGCTGGCATGGCTGGTCGGCCGCAGGGCTGCTTGAGCTGGGTGTCCGAAGCTGCCGAAAGGCTCTCGCCAGCCTGCGGAACCCTTGGCCGATCCATTCGACGTTGATGCGGGAAAGGCTGGCAACCCACGTGTTGACCGATCGTGAGGCGATGATGCGTCGCAAGACGCCTTGGCTCCACTCCTGCTTCACTGTGTCCTCATGGAGCAAGCTAGCCACGTGCATCAAGTCATGCCGCGCGTCTGCGATGACCCCGTACCTGTGGTGCCTGCAGAACTGCAGCGACCAGGGGTCGAGCAAGCAATCCTTCTCGTCGAGAGCCGCCTGCATGGCATCGTCGCTGCGGATACCAGCAAACGTTTTATTCGGATACCATGTTTTCTCCAACTTGATAAGTGATGTCGTGCAGACGGCCTGAGATAGCAAGCGGAACGCAGTGCACTGCAACCTCAGAGTCCTGCATCGCAGCGGGATGCTCTCCCAATGAGCGGAGTCTGACATCAGAAAGAAAGCGTTGTCAACCAGACGAGTCTCCAACTCCACATCGTAAGCCTCCAGAACTTGATACATGAAGGTGCGGCCATGGTTGCCCTTCAACGCCTGGGATGCTGACGCTTTCTGTTTCAACTTCTTATGGTCACCACAAGAGTAGATCAGCCCACCGATGAAATCGCGGTGCAAGTTCATTGTTCTCAGCACGACGACGGCAGTGGATAGGACTTCATCTGGGCCAATAGTAGCTAAGTGCTTCGTGACGGTACCCCTATGGCTCTTCTGTTCGAGCTTTTTCAACTCTTCCTGCGCTGCGACGGTGAGATGCGGCACGCTCATGCCTGCTGGGTTCGAGTCCAGGACCGCTTGGAGCGCGCCCTTGCCGTCTAGGTCAACTCTCGGATGTGCGCCCTTCTTCTCGCTGGGATAATACACGGCAATCCACTTGCTCCATGCGTCGGCAAATATTCCCAAGCCCTGCAAAAGAATGAAATACTCCACTATCTCTTCGCACCCATTCCACTGGCGACAAGGAAACGAACGGGGTGCCCGCGGACATATGGCTGCGAGGAAATCGCGGGACAACAATTGCCGAACTCGTTCTTCAGATCTGCATCCGTTGGGGGAGTTCGCAACGTGAATGAGCCTGGAGCCGTCGATGCCGCCGTTGATCGTAGCCCATATGACGCTCCGCCTCCACACGTTCTTGCGGGTGCGGGGCGGCACCGCAAGGTCGAGGAGGTGCTCGAGACGTTTCACATGCACTGGCAAGCAGGCCCCCTCCGCCAGGTAAGTGAACCGACCAGGCGCAAGTATAAGTTTCTTAACCTCTCTCCGAAAAGTGTTGCTGTTGTAGGCCCTGCGCATCACAAGGACGAGATTGGTGTAGAACTCAATTTCTCTGGGCACTTTTTTCTTGAATGGCTCCTTCTTGCAATTTGACGCCCTATGGACGCAACACAGCTTATGTAGCAAGTGCATGTCGGGGTAGACACATGAGCGGTGACGCTCAGCTCTGATGAACGCCCTGTCTCCGTCTGTGGTCGCATTCCTCTGGTGGCGGGCGAACTTCTGAGCGATGCGGTCTGCGTCGGCCAGGCGGGTCTGGTGCAGCACGGCGTAATAACATTCTCCAGTTGTATTCGAAACCACTTGAACAGGGGTGCAGAGACTGAATGAGAAGCTGACGTATGAGGAAGGTTGGCCGCCGCTGCCCCGCTTCACAAACAACATGCCATAGTTCCATTCGGTGTTGACCAGTTTCGCCCTCTCGTCAGCATCGTCGGGCAAGTCGTTGTATATATTGCCTTCGTCGTTCGACCCCGTGGCGCCCCTCGCAGGCAACTGGGTCTCATCTGAGCGAACGGCCTCTGTGAAGACCAGGCCTACGGCGCCCCCAGCAATACAAGTATCGTACACATGCTCCATCAATCTCACGACGGAGTGGCGATCGTACAACACAGCAGCGGCAGCCGTTCTCTCTTCTACACTTTGAAACGCGTTCAATGATATGCCAAACATGTGTGCAGATGCAGAGGCTGACATCATAGTTGTTTTTTCTCTCAATACATACTCACCGATCTCCATGTGCGTCTGGTCCAACAACCCGTCTAAACTTATGTTGTTGGCGATTGCATCGCCCACCTCTAACACCAGGCGTCTGAACGACTCTGCATCTGAAACCACGAAAGGGTTAATATTGGCTGGAGCTGCGTCGCCGATGCTGTCCTCGGGTCCGCCGTCG